>JADAZR010000032.1:0-565674 GCA_014872995.1 Diaporthe citrichinensis
ATTAGTTATAATAATTATTATAAGGTATAATGATAATATATAGGCAAAGGCTTATAATATTAAAATCTTAATGATTTAAGTGTGAAAATAATTATAAAAATGGGGGTATTAATAATTCTTAAAGTTTTAAAATGTCTTAAGTAACTTTAGGCTTATAACTTAATAAAGTAATAAAGCAAATAATAGTTAATTATTATATGTTTAGGAGAGGAGTCTCCTGCTATTAAATGCTCAGGAGCCTATTTATAGGCTAGCGTTAGCATATGGGCATATGACCCTTGCACCTTCCAACAGTCTTTAGGATATGAAAACTTGACTCAGCAATGATATAGTAGAAAGGAAGGTGCAAATAGCTTATACCACATGTGCACAATATGTTCACTTACAGCAGAGTAAACTATTAGATTACTTCAGCCAGTCACCAAGTGTGCCACACTTCTGCACTGTCCAGACTGCTGTCTGCTTGTGATTGGAATCATAGAACCTCGGGAGTCACCTACTCCAAGAAAGAGAGAGTGCTGAAGCTAATTGGATCATGACAGCACCTGGGTACCTACTGCTGGCACGTGCATGCAGTGTGACCTGGCAGCGTGGGTACGTACCTCTGTCCCTCTCCACCCAAAGTATTTAGGCCAGCAAGTCTGGCTGTCGGGGTCCTGTTGTGGGGCGCTTCCGATGACGCTAGCACCCCAATAGGAATGGCGGATTGCAAAAGAAGTGGGCTTCTTCCTGATTAACTTTCGAAGTTCCACGACGCACTTACAGCTGTGGCCGTCTTCCTTCCACACCGTCCTCGAACCTTCTTCCCATCAACACTCTCCGCTTCCCTATAACCTCAGGATTTGGACAGCCCTTCCTGTCAAGTCCCTCTACTGGTTACTGTCTCTTGGTCTCCTGTATTGTCTCCCTTCTCACCAGCCGCCCGCGCATACAATGGCTTCCCCTGTCCAGGAACTTTCCGCCGCCCAGAAGCTGGCCCAGGAACATGCCGCCGAGGGTCATCATGTCACTGTCGAAGACGTCCCTGATGATGACCTGAAGCCCCACGATGCCTCTGCCGCTGCTGACGACTCTCCTGCCCTGTCCGCAAAGGCAGCTGGCAAGCAGAAGGAGACAGCCCCTGCTGCCAGCGCCCTCGACACCCAGTCCCGAGAGCTGTTCCCTGACCTTGGCGGCCCTAAGCCGCAGCCCGCCGCGAAGACTGCTCCCAAGTGGAACGTCCTCTCCGACAAGACGAATGGCCACAGCCCTGCCAACGGAACCCCCCGAGCTGCTACTCCCTCCTCTGGCGCAGCCACCCCTACTGCAAAGTCCGCCGTCCCTTCGGTCTTCATCCCTGGCCGCAAGAACATCGAGACCATTCGCCTGCGCCCCGAGCACATGAAGGGCCGAGACCAGCTGAGGCGTCCTCTTCCCGACATCATCAAGGACCTCAACAGGACTTCCCGTGCCACCATCTCCATGACAAGCAACTCCAACACCAATGGAGTTGTTTTTGAGGCCACTGGACCCCAGGAGGCTGCTCAGCGGGCTCTCAAGGAGCTCGTTAAGCAGATTGGCACTCCTGTACGTCCTCTCCCCTTCCCAAGAGCATCATGTACCATCCACAGTCCATGCTGACCAGTCGCAGCAATCCATCTCTGTCCCCATCCCCCAGTCCGCTCGGGCCCATATCATTGGAAAGCAAGGATCTACCATCAAGGCCCTGCAAGAGAAGACGGGAGCGCGTATCGAGGTCCCCAAAGACGATAAGAGCGGTGCACCTGTCGACGAACTTGACGATGATGTCTATATAAATGTCAAGATTGAAGGGAACACCATCTCTGCTGCCCAGGCGAAGCAAGAGATCGAGAAGATCGTCGGCGAGCGCGCTGCCAAGGTCAACACCAAGGTGAAGGGAATCCCCGCCGAATTCTACCCCTTCATCGCAAGCGCCAGGGAAGATCTGCTCAGCAACCCCAATGTTGGTAGCGGAGCCCAGATCCGCATCCCGCCTCATCGTACGTGGTCATCCCAGGCCACTACCGCCGCACCTGGGCCCGGCCAGCGGCCAGCTTTCCAGCCTGCTGCAGACCACCATATCCAGCTGGAAGGCGAGCGTGCCGCCGTGCTTGCTCTCAAGGCAGAGATCGAGCGTCGCGCCGCCGAGCTCCGCGAGAAGCTGCTTCTGCAGCAGCTCGAGATCCAGCGCGGCCGTCATCAGTTCATCATCGGCGAGTCGGCATTGTCACCCGAGGAATTCTTCGATCAGACGGGGTGCGCCATTATTCTACCCACTGACGAAGATGATGATGCCATCACCATCGTTGGCCCGGCGGACCAAATTGCGGAGGGTCTGGAGAAGGCAGAGCAGTTGGCGATGAGCATGCAGATGAACAACGTCGACCACCTGAAGTGGACCAACAAGCAGGCTCCTGGTCAAGGCGCAGTACACTCCAAGAATGTCACGCGATACCTTCGCCAACGCAGGGAGATTGACCGCCTGGAGAAGCAGTACCGTGCCCACATCAACACTCCGTTCTCTGGGGATGGCGCCCTTCCCTGGGAGCTCTACATCCCTCAGGGCCAAAAGCTGGCTGCGGCTTCATCTGATATTCGGAGTCTGTTCGAGAGCCACCCTCCCTCCAGGTTCAGCACCCTAGGCCAGAGAGAGGTTGATCCATTCTACTTCCCTTACATGCAGAACGAGATCAGACCCCATGTCAGGGAAAACTACGGTGTGCAGGTGGTCATCCCCGATCCATCCGACCCTGGTAGTCCCATACTCCTCGTCTACGAGGCTCCGGGTCCGGTCGAGAGCTCCTACGAGATCCCCCGTTCGACACCATCCCAGGATGACGTTCGCAAGTTCCAGCAGGGCCTGAACGATGCCCGCAAGCACATCCAGGACCTTCTGAGCCAGCAAGAGGGTATCGTGGCCGAGACAGTTGAAGTGCCCCTCAAGTTCCACGACAAGCTGAAGAAATTCATCGCAAAGGAGCAGGACAAGCGACCTGCTAACCAGCCAAGGATCCGAGTCAGCCAACTGGGCCTGAACGTCACATTTCGCGGTCCAGCCTCCGCTGTTCAGAACCTTGCTGACAAGGTGCGAGCTTTTGTTGAGCAGGAGAAGGCCGACGAAAAGGAACGCGGTTTCACTCTGGAGTTTGACTTCCCCCAAAAGTTCGCCAATCATCTCATTGGCAAGGGTGGTAGCAATATCAAGGAGCTTCGTGACAAATTCGATGTCGACATCCAGGTCGAAAACGGCCAAGTCCAGCTCAAGGGACCCAAGGCCAAGGCCGCGGCTGCACGGTCACACATTGAGTCTCTCGGCAAGAGCTGGGCAGACGAGACTACGATGAGACTTCAAGTTGATCCCAAGTTCCACCGTGAACTGATCGGTGCTCAGGGCAGTGAGATCAACAAGCTGCAGAACCGATACAAGGTCCTCGTATTCTTCCCACGCGGCGAGAAGGCTGGCAAGGATGACGACACCAATGCCGATGCAGGCGATGAGGCTGGCAAGAACCGCCGCCAACAAGCTGCGGACGAAGTCATCATTCGGGGCCCAAGCAAAGGCGTGTCACAGGCCTACGACGAGCTCAAGGACTTGGTTAATTGGCTGAAGACAAACTCTTTCACGGCAACAGTGACTGTCCAACGGAAGCAGCTACCATCTTTGATTGGGCAAGCTGGCACCGCCATGGAGGCAATTCGCCAGCAGACCGAGACGAAGATCGATGTGCCGAACGACCGGGATTCTACCGATTCTGTCGTCGAGATTCAAATCAAGGGGAAGAAAGACAATGTTCAGAAGGCCAAGAAGATCATTGAGGAGAAGAAGGCCGTCTTTGATGATACTGTCGTCAAGACCATCGACGTAGAGAGGAAATACCACAGAGCCCTCATCGGTGCTCAAGGTCAGCTCATACTCACATTGACGTGGACTTTTGATTTCGGAAGCTAATTGTGTTGCAGGCTCAAACTTGCGGGCCATGATTCTCGAAGCTGGCGGTTCCGACGAACCTCGTGAGCGGGCTAGGATCATTCAATTCCCGAAGCAGGAAGCCGACGGCAACACGATCAAGCTCGAGGGTCGCACCGAGGTGGTCGACAAGCTTATCAAGCAGGTTGAGGCCTTCGTTGCCCATCGCGAGAGCCAGGTCACAGCCACAGTAGATGTACCGACTGAGAAGCACAGGTCGTTGATTGGCCGTGGTGGTGACGCCAAGAAGCAGATAGAATCGCAGTTCAAGGTCTCGATCGACATTCCCAGGCAGGGAAGCGGTGAGACGGCCGTCAAGATCACCGGCCAGGAGCCCGACGTCGAGAAAGCCAAGGAGCACATTGCCAACTTGACCAAGGAGAAGCCGGCGGAAACCATCCAGGTTCCCCGTAGCGTTCACCAGGCCATCTCGAATGGTGGACAATTCTTCCGCAAGCTGAGAAACGACTTCCACGTCACAGTTGACCATGCCGGCCAGACACCGCCACCCAAGCTCACTGCCGCACCTCGCGCCAACGGAGGCGCCCTGCCGCTCATCACCGACGACGACGTTTCCGCTGACGAAGTCCACTCCTGGAACGTGGTAGAGAGCATCTCAAGCGAGGAAGGCGACATCCCTTGGGTTCTCAAGGGCTCTCCGGAGAACATCGAGAAGGCCAAGAAGGCCATCACCACAGCCATGGAACAGACACAGAACAACGTTACTGGCTACCTGGTCCTGCCTGACCCCAAGACATACCGCCACGTTATTGGCCAGGGTGGCAGCAAGGTGAACTCGATCCGCAAGCAGAGCGGCTGCAAGATCAATGTGCCGCGTGACCAGGGCGAAGCCATCGAGGTCATTGGCACCAAGGAGGGAGTTGAGAAGGCCAAGGACCTGATCCTGGCTGCTGTCCGCGACGGTGTCAGTGGTTCCAGGGCGAGGGAGTAGAGCAGCTCTGGCCCTGGCCACCAGATGCTGGAAGCCGATGACACGCAGGGCTTGTGGTGAGCGGTGGGCAATAATCATGATAAGCTCACCTGATTTTTTGGAGGAGTGGGAGGTAAAAGTTATTTTGGAGTCTGCTTTCTGGGTTGCAAAGCATCCGGGTTATAAATACGTTGACTTCACCAAATCAGCCAGCCAGTCAGTATGGACAAATATAGCAATCTCATACTGACCAAGATCCCTCATGGCACAAGATGCCTAGCCTAGGCCTGCAACTGTGAGGATGTGCTCTGTAGAAACAAGTGCTATTGCACTTGAACATCTTATTAGTGACCTGATTCCGACATTCCTTCAAGCCTGATTTCTCATGAAGCAATGTCATGTAAGAGACAAGTCTCCTGTGTTAAGTCACACATAGGAACTCGAGGGCTGTGCCTGCTCTTGCATGCTTCCCATTCATGTATTCACAACTACATAGAGGCTCCAACTGCCTCCACAAGATTAGGTAAAGATACCGACAGCATTCTTCCACTGGAACAGACCTGCCTTTCTCCACATCGCTAATATGTATTGCCCAAATTATTGTGAGTGGCTGTTCAACTGTGTGAAGAAGATTGAGTGGCTATCGTGTGGTGTGTGCATAGCTTCTCATCGTAGCCCGGCCCTTCCATAACGCGTCGTTCCTACTCACATGTGGCCCTATGCCACAAAGCGCTCGAGTTGAATTCTTGCAGGCTCGCCCCTGTCGGCGAACATGTCTTCACCGCGTTGGCGAATATCTCGATACGTTTTCATCGCGTCGGTGAATACCTCGCCATGTGTAAATAGAAGCCCGCAGCTTCTGGACGCCGGCTTCCGCGTCCTGGTCATCCTCGAGGGTTGTCTAGTAGGCCATCACTGATCTCTTGCCGCTGAACGAGTAAGGGCTCGATTAACTCTGGGAACGCTTCACTTTCTTTTAGAAACCACCATACAAAAACTTTTCCCCCCTCCCCTCCTTCTCTCCCAGGTGCCACCCCTCTTGAACTGCCTGTTGCCTCTGCACTCACCGTCAGCCAACACATCCGCACACCATCTCGTTGTCAATTTCTTGCTGTTCCCGCATCAGAACACGTACAAGATGGAGACAACTCAGGGTCAAGCCTCGGCACAGGATCCCGCCGATCCCAACGGTGGTCAACGTCCGGTAGTTGACTCGTAAGTGACCTGCATTATCTGTCCCACAACACATTTGCCACTTTTCCTTGCACACTGACGGCCGATGTCATGGATACTGGGCGCTGCCAGTGTTCTCGAACGTCTTCCAGGCTATCGGCATCTTGACACTAATACGGGTTGCAATACCACAGCCCAGCTGCACCGCAGGGTCAGGGAAGACCTTACGACTGTCGCTTCCTCTTCTTCACCCTCCGGCTCGGAATCGTCCTCGACGCCTTTGTGTTCAGAGACGTCATCGCCCAAGGTTCAGGTCGTCTGGGTAGGCTGCTGTCTCCGATCAAGGCCAACCTCCCCGAACAGGCTTGCGATATCAGTCCCATCGAGGCGATCGTGGTCAACAAACTGTCGGACCAGCACAGCTTCTTGACCTGGATGTTGCAACACCTGCAATTCATCTGTAAGTTAGCCATGCGCTTGGATGTCATCAGTTAAATGTCCTGTGTCCGGCAGTCTCTAACAGGAAGTCTTCTTCAAGATCAGCACCCAATTAACACACCGTTGCCCGCGGATCTCATGCCTCGTCCTACGTATGATCGCTGCATCTCGATATGGGTCGACCTGCACACCGTTGCACACTTCTTTGAGATTGAGCGTCTCCAACAACAAACCAACGCCCGTGTGAGTGCGCAGATTACGAAGCTTTTCGCGAGATTCTTCCTCATCACCACGGAGGGTTCTCCAGGATCAGCGCAGTTCAAGCAGCCCAACATACCCGGCATGCTGGAGCAAACAGCCGATGCCATCACGAGGGCCGCGCGTGTTGTCCCCTCCACCAGCTGGCTCTGGGTTCAGACTGCGCGCTTCTTCCTCACCATGCGGCACGTCACCGACTTCCTCGACGGCGGAGACCGAGTCCGGCAGCAAATCATGCGGCTCACCCACATCGTCCCCTTTGCCCAGGCCTTGGTGAGAGTAGAACTCTTTTCTCAGTCCGCCGGCCTCGAGGGCGTCTTTCAAACATCCATGGACTGGAACCTGCAGCACGCGGACTGCGCGTGTACGGGCTGCAGCAACATAATCTGGCGCGGGGACCTGGTCAAGCGGACGGCTGCCGAGATTGCTTCTGGCGCGGTGCAGAAGTTCGCTTTGGTCAACCCGCTCGACGGCTTCAAGACTGTGTTCTGCGACTTTTGCAGCCGGCGCTGTGGTGTGCCTTGGGACAACAGAAACAAGCCTTGCGTTCCGCACGAGTAGACTCCGTCTTCTTGTGCTCACGGCCTGTGTTGCTGGACTTGACCAAGGTTGAGGGGGGGTGAATGGGGTCATCTGGCGCTGGGCGACGAAGGACTGGAGATGGCGCCCGAGTATGTGGTGCTTGATCGCGTGCTGGTGTCGATGCTGGCTGAACAAAAAATGGTGAACTCATGGAAACGGGCGCACGCCTGAGGAGAGACAGACAGCTATGGCCATCTTCTTATCCGGAAGTGGACCAGTGCGTAGTGGCATTTTGGAGGGCAAAGGAACAAGTGCTGAAGAAAAGGGAGTAAATGGACAGAATGAGGTCTCAGCCATGGATGTAGATCGATGGCAGAAGCATGCGCGTCTTCGTCAATCAGAGAGCTACGCACTTTCCATCGGTATCACGCTTTGAGCATCGTGGACCACCACAAATACGTGCACAGCCTTGTGATATGCCGACTCGTACTAGCAGGACGGCCGATCAACACATCAGCTTCCGTCCAGGGAAGAATGAGAAGACTGAAAACGATCTTCGTTGCCACGGAGTGTCGTCTCGTGCTCGGTGCTTTTCCTCCCAGACCGACGCGGCTGGGCGGCCAGGAGCCACACTTTGCCAAAACGAGAGCATACCTAAGCTCGCCCGCCAGGAGCCACACTTTGCCAAAACGAGAGCATACCTAAGCTCGCCCGCCAGGAGCTGTCCTCCCGCAGGTTCTCTCCATGGCAGGTGCGTGGGTAGGCAGATAGATGAGTACCCTATAAGCCCTTCCTTCAGCGACTGGCCATGTACTTCCGTCTCCCAAAAGAATGCGAGGGCGGTCAGATCGACGGTCTCGCTCGCATTGACGTCCCATGAAAGCGCAGGCTTGGCCTCGAAGCCATGTCGTCCGCAGCTGCTTGGTCCGATGTTTTGCTTATCCGAGCTCAGGATACGAACCGGGCCCGGCGTCAGCAGGCCGGCAGCTCGGATGGCCGGTGGCGCTCGACCTCACTTGAGGCCCCCGACTGCTTGTGGACGTGCGTTGAGTTCCGTTGATAAAGTGAAAAGTGATCGCCCACAGGCAATGCTGCCCTAGTGGACAGAAAACAGTAACCCTCGTCGCGGGGATATGTCCGGTTGAGAGGCTTCCTGGACTTCCGCTATGCTGCGCTATGCTGCGGGCGTCATCCGAGAATATGTTTCCCGGGAGCAATGCCTAATAGCGTCCGACCGCCAGCAGCGTATTCCGAATTTGCCCAGTGACCCTGGTCTCCCGTCCGATGTGCTCCTGCGTGTCCCTGCTCTGATGACGCGACTCTACCTCGGTAGTGATTGTGTCTTGTGTCACTGGATTGTTCAACGGGGAAGAAGCTCACGACACATACGTCACCAGGGACAACGGGGTCTGCTCGTCGGGAGCAGGACCACTCAGATATACGAGAGTGTTTTCTCATCGAAAACAGTGGTCTGAAGGCAATAGACGAGGTGAGGGTTGGACCGGGGAACAAGACAGGCTGGACGGAAGTGTGGCAAATCATTGCCTCATTTAACGTAGTCGCACACAGGACCAAGGGGGGCCAGAAGTGAGGACCAGCTCGGTTACACGGAAGCAGAAGCCGAACATGATTGCACCCAGAGCCGTCCACGATCAATTTATGCTTGCTCCTCGGTCTCCTTCCCTGGGGCCCCTGGCGAGGAACAAAATCACAACAAAATAGAATAGCCTTGGAATAGACTTTGTTTGGCTCGGACCCTGCATGTGCAATGCTCCCCTTGTTTGGGTGACTGCAAGAATTGCCTTCCGACCTGGCTTCCTGGGCCCTGCAGTCAGTTGAGAACTGGACATGAAAAAAATGCCCCTCTGGTCTTCTGTCAGTCTGCATGCTGCCGGGGCCGCCCAGACAGCGTCAGTCATTGTGCAGTGCAGTGGCAGCAACGAAGGACAACAGCAAGAAATGGCCAGGAGGGCAGGAATCTTGGAAGCTCCAACATGCCCTGCTAGGTTCAATGTTGCTCCTTGGTGGGGCCCCACCATGATTGTTCCCGCTGACCCCTGCTCCCCATCAAATTAGCGCTGGACACAATTCGCACTGTATGCATCATTTAAAACACCACAGGATACACCGTGCATAGCGTGCGAATTTCCCCCGGCCCACCATCAAGTCAGCATTGTATACGGTATACATGGCCATTGTACCTCCCCCCTGGCCCCGAGCGATCATGGGTGCCAAAAACCGCAGGTGCGAAAAAGGAGCAGCTTCCAATGGAACGAGAAGCAGCAAAACAGGGCAGCAGCAGCAAGCAGCAGCACAAGCCTGCGACCTGCCAACCGTTCTGGCCGTTCCAGCACCGTACCAGTCTGTGCCTAGGCGCCGCCAAAAAAGCAAGGAACGCAGCCCGAATCACCTCATCGGCCTGACCTTGACTGACCCGTCCTCGAAACGACAAGAGACGTGAGCGTCTGGTGATCAGGAGCAAGCATCTCGAGAAACTGAGCCCAGTCCAACCGACAGGTCCAGAGCCCAGCCCAGCCCAGGCACCGTCTCGGTCTCGCCTCGCAACGGTCGACGGCTGCTCCCTCTCGTCGCCAAACCACTGGGACCTTGGGGGATCAGCAACAACACCACAGACATCGCACTACCTGCGCTGCACCTTACCCCTACTGCACTAGCAGTCCGGTCAGCCACCGTCACCGTCACCGTCACCGTCAGCAGTCACCGTCGATTGTTGACCACTGGGCACGGATTACTGTGGCTACTGTCTGTTTGACTCCCGGGGTGGTGGCAGTTCGCGCCTCAACCCAGTGTGGCAGCTCTGGCCAGTGCGGTCCGCATTCCATCCCACCAGCTTCGTTGGCTTCCTCTCCGTCTCCAACTCTGCGCTCTGTCGCCTGTCGCCTGTCACCTGTCGCTGTCTCAGCTACTACAGACACGCCCGCTGGCTCGCCCTACCCCTCGCCCGCACCGCGCCTATCACCTGTCGCGTCTGCCCCTCCTCGCCCGAAAGGAGGGCCCATCAAGAGCAGGGACAGCAAGGGCAAGCGGGCCACTCAGCGCCTCCTGTCCTGACGCATCCCGCACAAGGACACCCCATCGTTGATCTCCCTGATCCCTTGCCCAAAACCTCCGACCCCACCCAGCTGCTGGCCCGCAACACGCAACTTCGAGACCCCCCGTCGAAGCCCCCGTCCTGCCGTCGTCCCACACAGGAGGACTTCCGTCGAAGCTTGCTTGCACTTGCCAGCTCAAAAGGCCCGGTGGGAACAGTTGCCACTGTGTGAGCAACAGCTGTAGATACGGTCGCTGTCGTGAAGCTCTGCCGAGCTTCTTTCGGCCCCCTGCTGTGAAGCTGGTCGATACTGTACGCAGGAGTGAGAAAGAGAGAGGAGCACAAGCACCAGTACCAGCAAGCAGCGGCAGTAGTATTGAGGGGGGTGTACACACAACAACCGTTGTTGTTAATTGCACCCGCGCCAGCAGACCAGCCCCATCGTCACCTGCGCTGCAACTGCATACCGCGTACATACCTACCTGTCTGGGTACCTACCTGATAATCATTCAATCACCGACCTGGCCTTCCAAGGTTGCGCGGCCTTGCGCCCAACCGCGGCAAGCAACACGCAAGTTTTATCAACTGGACTCGGGCTGCCCTCAAAAGCAGCAGTCAAGAAGAGGTCCACGGCCAAGACAAAGCTCCCAGGTTTTCCCCAGGCAAAAGGGCGGGCGACCTTATTCATTTCCAACGTGCACCATTCCCCATCCGCTCGTTCCCTCGCATTGCTCTCAGTGCATTTTCTGGTTCTCTGGCTCTGGCTGCACCTGTCAGGCTCGCGCGCTCATGCTCAGGCCCGGCCTCGCATCTTCCAGCGCGCATCCCTCTGCTCATCTCCGTCCGACGTCTTCATTGGTAGACCGCCCAGAGGCTCGGGCCCCTTCCGCCTTCTCATCCCACACGCCCTGCCCTGTCTCGCCCTGTCCGTCCATCTCCCGGCTTTCATACCGTCAGCATTCTTCCGTTTTGCCTTTCTTACCCCCCCTCTTTCCGCCCGGTCTTCGACGTTGCGTTGGATCATGGACGGCTCAAGCCAAAACAACACTAATCTCGCCTCGAGCAACTCCTCGCGACGAAGACTTACAAAGAAACCACCCAGTTCGCACAGCCAGTACCAGCACCAGTACCAGCACCGCAGCTCCAACAGCATCGATGGTCGGTTTGACACCCAATCTATCCAGAGCAAACGCAGCTCCACGAGTCTGAGGCGAGCGCCAAGTGCTCCACCCGCAAGGACTCCCACCTCCAACGCGTCAAACAGTTCCTCACCACGGCATCCTCCCACCTCTGCCCACAGCGCTGCTGCTGCCACTGCAACTGCCACTGCCGGTGCCACTTATTCCCAGCGCTCACTGAATCCCTCCCCGATCGTGCCCAGCAGCGAGTTTGCCGGCCTCTCCTTCTCATCCTACCCCCAATCCGCCAGTGCCAACCGCGACCCTGCCCGCAGGGACCACTATCGTCTGTCCGATCCCCACAACAACAATCTTAATCACGGCACGGCCTCGGCCACGTCCACTCATCGTCGCCTCCATTCCAAGGCTTCCGAAGAATTCATCGGCGCCCCATTCGACGGATCTGCGATCCTCAACCGCATCGAAGCCACGAAATCCCCCACCGCCCACCAGCGACCGTCGATCCCACACTCTGCCTACGCCTCACCAGATCCCCGTGTTCCTGGCCCGACTCTCGATCAGTCCGCCAGCTTCTCGGCTGCTCCCGACATCATGGCCGCCGAGAAGTCACAGGGCGCCAAGGTGCCCGAGAATCAATTGAATGGGCCCAAGAGATTCTCGGACGAGGCGAAGGAGCCCAAGATGCCGTCGGTCCTTAGGAAGAAGTCTGGCTTCACCGGCTTCATGACCAGTCTGGTCGGCTCGCCCAAGAAGCCGCTCATCTCAGCGCCCGAGAATCCTGTCCATGTCACCCACGTTGGTTATGATAGCTCCACTGGCCAATTCACGGTTGGTCGCCCCCCGACTTGACTGACAGCCGACTTGATCCCGTCAATTGAGCGTCGAGATCGCATACTAACCTGTGCCTCCGACAGGGACTACCCAAGGAATGGCAACGGCTGATCAACGAGAGCGGCATCCCTGAGAAGGACAGACAGGCGAATCCGCAGATGCTCGTCGACGTGCTCACATTCTACAAGGAGACAACAGAGAAGCCTCACGAGGACCAGAACCTGGAGAAGTTCCATGATGTTCGAGCTCCCGAGATGCGCCAGATGAACTCTCAGCCTGGGTCGGCCACGTTGCCCCCACCTGGATATACGGGTATGTCACCTATGATAAGCCCGCCTGCTAGCCCGCGGTTTCCTCAGAATATTGAAGGCAGTTTCGAAAATCCCCGGTCCCCCCCTCCGGTCCCGAAAGGTTTTGGTTCCCATCCTTCCAAGGATATCAACCTGATGCCCAACCGGCCAGCCCCCAAGCCCCCGGTCTCCATGTCGAACCGCGCGAATGCCCCGGCTCCCTACCAGACCAAAGATTCTGGCATCGGTATGCCACCAGCAGGCGACGAAGGCCCATATAACCACCCGAAGGAGCCCCCGACCATGCTGCCCGAAGAGCACCGATCAAGGTCCAGGTCGAATTCCCGGGTCAACGTTCCCACCACACCCGCCCCCGCCCCCTCCCCTCCCGTACAGCCTTCCCCGGCCGCGTACCAACAGCAGTTGATGCAGCAGCAGCAAGAACAGGCGATGGCCCAGGCGCAAGCAGCAATGACAGGCCAGGTCGGCCGAGCCCCAAGCAAGAGACAGCAGAACCAGCAGCCGACTCCACCTCAGTCGCAACACCAGTTCACAAGAGGCCCTGAGCAGAACGGGGCGCAGCGACCTCAACAGCCGCAGGTTGGCGCTGTACCAGGCGCCAGGCCTCGCCAGCGACAACAGAGACACAGCAATGGAATCGACGTCATCGCTTCGCTCAAGCGCATCTGCTCGGAAGGTGACCCTCGAGAGATTTACCGTGGTTTCTCGAAGATCGGCCAGGGTGCCTCTGGTGGAGTGTTTACTGGACACGAGAGAGGCAGCAACAGATTGGTCGCCATCAAGCAGATGAACCTGGAGCAGCAGCCCAAGAAGGACCTGATCATCAACGAGATCCTGGTCATGAAGGAGAGCTCCCATCCCAACATTGTCAACTTCATCGACAGCTACCTCTGTGGAGGAGAGCTTTGGGTCGTCATGGAGTACATGGAGGGAGGAAGCCTAACTGATGTCGTTACGTTCAACATCATGACCGAGGGGCAGATTGCCTCGGTCTGCAGAGAGACCCTGAAGGGGCTACAGCATCTTCACTCCAAGGGTGTTATCCATCGCGATATCAAGTCCGACAACATCTTGCTGTCGATGGAGGGCAACATCAAGCTCAGTAAGTGTGTTTCGTAGACCCGGTGTGTAACAAGTGCTAACGTGGTTGAACAGCCGATTTTGGGTTCTGTGCTACCATCAACGAGGCCCATAACAAGAGAACGACGATGGTTGGAACGCCGTACTGGATGGCTCCTGAGGTTGTCACCCGTAAGGAGTACGGAAGAAAGGTCGACATTTGGTCGCTCGGCATCATGGCTATCGAAATGATCGAGGGAGAGCCACCATACCTGACTGAATCTCCTCTAAGGGCTCTTTGGCTTATCGCTACCAACGGTACTCCGACGATCAAGGACGAGAACAGCCTCTCGGCAGTTTTCCGGGACTTCTTGTACTTTGCCCTGAAGGTGGACCCGGAGAAGCGAGCGAGCGCGCACGATCTGCTTAGAGTACGTTGTTTCCATGACTTTGTTTCCTCGACTATGACCTGGAATGAGATGCTTACAAAACTTGTGTAGCACGAATTCATGAAGGAATGTGTTGACTTGGCCCAACTATCACCCCTGGTGCGTGCAGCACGCGAGGCCAGAGCCCAAGAGAAGGCACGCAAGGGCGGCCAATGAACGAACCCCATTACCCGAGTTCCAATTCGACGATTGTTTCGCGCAAGCGATCAGCCTTTGTAAACAACATCAGCGTCCATGTTGCCAACATCAACACTCTCATATATCGATTCGCCTGCACATATTTGACCGCAGACTTCAAGCATTTTTATGGTTCTGTCTGGTCACATTTTCGATTACTGCATCTTGCGAAAGCCGGCCGGCGACTTTCTCATTCTATTGAGTACTTGGCCAAGGTCAAAGGCGACTTGCTGAGAGGTTCTGAGAGTATGCTCAGGAGGGAGGCTTCATGGAGCGACCACGCACCCTTGGGGGCTGGGATGGTTTCCTAGCCCGGAGAATTCCAAGAGGGTTGTCGAGCCGCCGCCGAGGTGACTGGGGCAAAGACAACCTTGATGACGGAGCCAAAGGGTTCACCTCCAACCTCGTCCTTCGGGCAAGCCGTTAGTGCTGGGTGGCATCCGTTCCTGCCCCCTTGTGTGTTGTTTGTGGAGAGAGAGCGGCCATGGCCGGGCGGGTCATACGACATGGATGAATGGATGGATGGGATATGTACAACCATGTTTTTTCTACTTTGCTATGCTGCAAAGGACCCGGCGATGCTGGATGAGAGACGTTCAGCGCCGACAGTCGTCAATCCGTGGGCCTGAATGGCCACGTGTAGGGAAAACCATGTACTGATCATATGGAATGTCGGGATGACTTAGAACGGATGGCAGGCCGGAAGGAGGACTTCCCATGGCTGGGAGAGAGATGGTGCAACTCGACTGTTGATTGTAGCGGGTGGTTGCAGCGAAGGCTTCTTCTCATCTTCAGACTCTGTTGATTCATCTGGCAGAGAGACCATTGTGGGAATTCCCGGAGGCGTTGAAAGGAATGAAAGGACCGGCCTGGCAGGTATGGCCGTTGGTTCTCGATGGGAGCAACAGGCGAAGCACACGCAGTGGTTTCTGCGCGCCTGGCCACACTTAGGACTGCTCTGGAGCTGCTCTGGTACAAGAGATGTGGAAAATCGAATTCGGTTGCCTGTGAAATTGGGTTTGCTGCCATGTGTGTTGTGCGTGTTGCTCCCTAGTAAAATAACTGGAAGACGACTGAGGCGTAGAGGATATCGGTTAGCTTCCTGGTATCTGATGGCCCTGCCCCTTCCTTCGCCTGGGAAGCAAATTTGTGTGGCCGATGATCCTCACCAAGAGGTGAGACCATCCCACCGTGCTGCTGCCTGCCACCGTTGTCGAGCCAGCGTGGCTGGGAAGACATTACACTTGGCCTTGGATGACCCACCCTACTGCCTGCTTCTGCCTGCCCTGCCTGCCCTGCCTCCATCTTGACATCTAGTAATCTAACTCCTTTATGGTCGCCTTTCCCCACTGAGGGCCTCAAAGGTAATATACTTTTGCATTTTCTAAATTCTCGTCTGGGCATCTTCCACCTCGCACCCTCCGCCAGCTTCTTTACACTCCTCGAGGCTGGGTTCCAAGTCCGCCGGCGACTAATATAGAAGTCCCCTCTACGTACCCCATTCGACGTAATTCGTCACTTCAGCCAACAAGGGCCTTCTTTCAGACACCGTGACTTTCGCGGGAAAGCCAGTTCAAAAGGTAGGTCGCAGCAATATTCCGTAGCTCGGGCGTTGAAGTTGAACACGTCTGATGGCAGAATCCTTTGTAGGTCCAAGCAAACGACCACCAACCCCGAGGCTTGGTTCGGCATTCTTTTTTGGATTTTTTCCAACAATCAAGGCCATCAGATCCCGAGAATGGCCACAGATATGCTGTCAGATCTCCCAGTCGAGTTGTTGACCAATGTGGTCGCCCATCTCGAGTGGAAGGACTACGCTGCGTGCCGACTGACCTGCAGACGCATCGAGGCGGCCATGTTCTCATGCTTCGCCCGCGATTCTTTCACAAGATGTCGTGTCATGCGCACACCAGAGAGTATCCAGACCCTTACCGCCATAGCCAAATCGCGCTTGGGTGCTTTTGTAAAATGTCTCAGCGTGTCGGCAGAGGTTCTCCGGGAGGGGTCTTCCGGTGATTCGCGTCCTTCTGGGCCCCCGTCGACGACCAGCCTGACGGCCGATCAGGACGCTTTCATTCCAACTGAATGTGATGGGGAGATGCTGACCGAAGCGCTTCTGAAACTTAAGTCGGTACAGTTGATCCAGATCCGGAATGTACACAGCGCTGCTTCATACAGCATGTCAACGGCGCCTCGGGATCCTTCCGCAAGGCAGAGAAGCTTGGGCCTGAGGAAGATCCTTCTTGAACAGGAGGAGATGATAGAATCAGCAGCGAGGAGAGAGCCTCCGACTGTTCGCGGCGACATTCGTTCCCAGAGGGCCTGCTTTTACTCCACGCTCCTCGCTTTGGGTAAGGCCGACGCCCGCCCGAAAGAATTAAAGGTTGCAGGCAATTCAAGTTTTGGCTTCCACTGCAAAGCATTGCATATTCCAGCACGCATTGTCCTGTCGGTCATCCCAGTCCTTGCACAGCTCGAGAACCTCCACCTCAGTGTTTCTCCTGGCGCCAATGTAGGACCAGTTCTGTGCCCAAGTCTTCCCGGTGTGAAGAAGCCTCAAGGAATCTCGACGTATGATGTTCGTGTCTTTCTGCAGCATATGACTCGACTGCGCAACCTAAGTCTTACTCTCAACAGCCTCGAGAATCTGTACGACGGCTTCATCGAATGGCTCGCCTCAGTTCCTGCTTCTGGGGGAGCTACTCAAGGTACTCTGCCGCAATCGCCCCCAGCTATCACTTTCAACTACCTTCAAGAACTCTCTCTCCGACTTATTTACGGAATCCGTGTGCAAGCCTTGCTTTCGGTCGCACGGAAATTTGCTCCGACGTTGCAGAAATTGCAGCTTCGTCAGGTGCATCTTGAAACAAGTCTGCAGGACCATGCGTCGACTCCCAGGGCCCCGGGCAGCGTTTGGGCGGATTTCCTTAAATCGCTCGAAACCGAGTTCAGTGACGAGCTGCGGTACCTGAATCTTACGGATGTGACGGAAACAGAACACATCGCCCTCACACACCACACTCCTCGAGTTCCCCGCGACGTGACGTTCCATAAAGGGCAGAAGCACTACAGATCGTGTCGTTACTCCGGCCCTGCGATGAAGCAGGCGCTCGAAGCGATGATTCATTATATCGAAGGCGACAGTTCCTGGATTCCTTCGTCTCGGGAAGGAAAATGGAGGTTCAAACACCGACGAGCTGGTTAGCTGATTTGTGTGCATAGAAAAATCACGGTGAGCCAGGGATGGTGCAATTGGACTTGTGATAACCTCGATTTGAATTAGAAATCACACCTCTTCAGTTGATATGTCATCAAAAGAACGCATGTGGTGCTATATTAGGTTTATAACCTGCATACCTATGTACCCAATTAGACCGTATGTAGTCCCTTTCAGGGTTTGAAGAGCTGCGAAGGCAAACGGCACAGAAAAAAACTGGTAGACACCACAAACACATTTTTACAGAGCTAGAGGACGGCACAACTCCTGCCCAAGTGCGCAATCGAAGCCACCGAACTCGGATTCGTCATTATTGGGATTTTTTCTGCGTCCTCTTGGGCTTACTTGGGCTCGGACATTTCCTGGAGCCTTTTCGTCTTCCAGTACTGCATGCCACTCATGTGCTGGCTTTTACCAATTTACATCAGGGCAGTTGAACCAGCGATGAAGCAGGGAGCCGTGCATGTCGTGTCAGGCCTTAAATAAATTTCCACTTCGCTTATGAGGATGCCATCCCCTTCTTACAGCCAGGCGAGTGTGTGGTGGACCAAGCAAGATGTTAGGAACAAATGTCATTCAAACACACCGAGCTCAGCCACCGAAAAAGTCCAGGGAGCGTATCTTGGCCAGTAAGTTACAGCGGACGTCTGATACTCGAGAGGTATGGCCTGAAGTTGAGAGCACGATAAACTTTTTCGTCTGCCCCTGTGTGTGATCTATCTATAATTATCGGCGCTCATCTATGTACGCTGTTGTCCCCGTGCCTCAAGAAATCCCTGCGCACGCACCGAAGCGCTGCCCTCCTTGACGTGTGGCGAAGAGAGTCCACCAATGAAGAAACGCTACGCCTCTAATGCTGAAGGACTCCGGATAGAAGTACTCATTCTACCGACATATTTGTATCCATTCTGTGATCGTTGGTCCATGCGGACCCGGTATACTGCAGCATGGCTCTGGATCTAGCCGGCTGTCACTATCTCGCCTCTCCCCTCTCGCGGACGGCAGCAGCAAAAGGAGGAAGCATGCGCCACACGCGCGCAAACTCCCTGCCTACATCCTGGTGCCGCTGGGGGCTAACGAGCCACCTCAGCATGCAGCGCGACCTCTCGCCGGCCATGCGCGGGTGCCGCTCCAGCCTGAGGCAGTACCTGAACCACAGCTCCCTGTCGGCGTGGGCGTCGAGCCAGTGGGCGCGCAGGAGCTCCACGAACCGGAACAGCAGGCCGTTGTAGCTAGCGACGCTGCGGTCCTCGGCGCCCGGGTCCCGGGGCCGCAGCACGCCGATCATGAACTCGCTGATGCGGAGGACTCGCAGGGAAGGCGGGAGCATGCGGGCGAGCTCGGCGCCCGGGTCTTCGAGGATGGTGTTCAGCTGGTTGTAGAAGATGAAATGCTGCTGGAAGAGGACCTGCATTGACACGGTGAGGTGGGTCATGTTCGTGAGCATCGGGAGCGATGTGAGTGTGCCCGTGGGCCCCAGCTGGCCCAGCTGGATGTGGTCGTTCTCCCAGTCGAGATTCAGTTGTCTGGTCGCCCGGCCCGTGGTCGCGAGGAAGCGGTTGATGTTCCAGCCTGACGCCTGCATCTTTGAGCAGGCGCCTGTGCATCGCCGGCTCTGACCCGCGTAATCGAGAGTGTGGAAGTGCGCTGGGCTGAAGATGTCTTGCTGTAGGCTCAAGAGGTCCCACTCGGCGAATGCGCCGCCGGTCCGCCTGAGTGTCGTCAGCGACTCGACGTACTTCTCGATGCCATTGGAGCCTGACGCGGCGGTAGCCTCTACGGTTACGAGACGGGCAATCCATTTTCCGCGAGGCTGGACGAGCTCCAGCTGCTTGAGGGCAGGATACTGGGCGAGGGCAGATTTAGTCAGCCATGTTACTATGGGGTGTTCACCACTCGGGTCCCTCATGTAGTGCTCAGGCTGGGCTGGCATGGCGATGCTCAGCTTTGAGAGATGCTCCAGCGGCAGGTGGCTGATCGGGTGGCCCCTGTGCCACGGGCTGTGACAGGCCACCGACAGAGCCCTGATTTGTGGTACGCGTTCCAAAATCGAGTCAAGGACTTTATGGTGGACACCATCGCGGGAGTACGCGTAGTATGACTGAAAAGGCTGATCAACGTCCCGTGGGATTCCGATCGAACATAACATTCGATGGACGAGTCCGACACTGGACGAGCCATCGTCGCCAGGGGGTCGGATGAAGACGTAGCGGAGAGACATCAGAACCTCGTGGGGGCATGAGACCTGTTTGACCAGCTTGGCGAGGCTCGGCTGGATGCGAAGGGAGTCGAGGAAATGGAGGACCGACCAGTACGTCGGCAGGTGGGCGCATCGGTAGAGGATGCTCGTCGCAGGCATGTTGAGGCGGCGACACGTCTTGGTGAGTGCGATGAGGGTCTGCTGTCTGATCCTGCTCTCTAGGTCGAGCATATACACCTCCCAGTCGGCAAGGTCGTCGGTCAGGACCCAGGGCTCGGCGAAGTGCTGGAAGATGTTGAGGAGGATCTCTTGCGGAAGATCGTCGAGGTGGCGTTGGGCAAGGAGCTTGGCAAAGCCTTCAATCAGGCTGTCGTCGACGATCTGGTGTCGTTTGGTTGGGCGGCCATTCATGCAGGTGGGAACGTCGGTGTCGGCCTTGCGTTTGAGCTTGCTGACGACGAGTGAACGAATATGCTTGATACGCATCATGGTGGCTGTCCAAATCAATTGCACAAGGACAAAAAGTTTCGAAGGCCCTCCTCCACAGCCAAACACCGCCTTGCTGGTGCTGGTCTTTGTTTATTTGAGGAGGAGGTTTCGATGGAGTTTCATTGTGGAAGAAAGAAGGGATGGCTGCGATCCAATACCCCTGGTTTTGGCCTTGCTCAACAGGATCATACTAGAGGACTTCACTTCAGCTTTGATATCTGTGACTGGAAATATCCTTGTCACCGGTACTAACTTACTGAGACCAGCATTTACAAACGGCAAATTCGATCTTGGCCCAATGTGAATACTCCAAAGTCGGTGATCCTGGTCAGACGTTGCCCAGGGTGGCATCTGTGAATGCTATGGATGTTAGCTCATGTGAATCGTGAGCCATTGCTCTCAACGTTGGTGTAATTGAAGGCCTGAACTAGAGAAAATATGTTTATGTGCCACTGTTGGTAGGTCTCTCGTACGTACGGTATTCGTATGGGTAAGCAATAGTTTATTGGATGTTGTTCTGGTTAAGTTCTATTCGGCTACGGGCCCCCGCAGGGAATAACTAAAGTACCTAGGTAGCCATTCCAGTGCGAGGGTCGTACTTGCCAACAGCCACACTTACTACATGGCTCATTGGCAGTAGCATTCACATTATGATGAATTCCCAACCACGGAAGGAAATCAGCATCATGTTAATCCCCGTTCTGTACAGGAATGAGTTATCGTGTAGAAATTACCTTCGAGGTCTTGATTAATGTCTTCTTACGGAGTCTTTGGCCCGAGAGGATTACATGGAAATGGTGAGAAATATGGTCAAGCCTGCCATTTAATATTGTGTTATGTGGCAGGCTTTGTGTCTTAAAAAAAGCTTGGACACGACGTATGTGCCTTTTGAGGATCTTGTGAGGTTCTAGTGTCCATGGTTGCTGCTAAGTGTGTCAGTCAAGCCTTGGTCTAGTCGTCTGTCTTTAGTCTAATAAAATGATTTTAAATCAAAGATGAGGCTCATTCTCCAGCTCTCCTGCTAGAACGGTATGGCTGGGAAGCCGTCATCTACGGCTCTGGAATCGTTTTCCCAGGCTCACCCTGAGCTGACCTGATATCCGGCACAGGGTCGACCTTCTTCACCACCCGGGCCGGGTTCCCAATAGCGACCGAGAATTCCGGGATGTCCTTGGTGACGATACTGCCAGATCCAACAGTACAACCCTTGCCAATGGTAACACCTGGCATTATCGTTACGTTGCCGCCGATCCAGCAGTCGTCGCCGATAGTCACCTGGCCCGCGTACTCGACGCCGTCCCGCCGCGACTGCACGCCCGTCTCGTGCGTGGCCGCAAAGATGGACACGAACGGCCCGAACCTGGTGTGTGTCAGTCACTTGATACGGAACCCAGATTAATCCATTCTGGAAGATGAAAAAAACATGACTGAAGGGGAGTTGTGATGGGGGAAAACTTGAACTCACATGACCCTGTGTCCGATGCGCACCATGCCGCAGTCGAGGATTACGAGGCTGAGGAAAGCTTTGATTAGTAAACGATATTTTAATAAGTTTGGGAGCATTAGAGTTTCAGGCGTTTATACTTGAAATTGGAGTAGAAGTTATCCCCCAGAGAGATGTTGCAGCCGTAGTCGACGTTCACCGGGGGCTCGATGAAGACACCTTTGCCCACCTTGCCGAAGTGCTCCTTGAGCAGCTTTTCCCGGTCTGCGGTGAGCGACTCTGGGGTGGCATCGTCTGGGAAATGGTGGTTGTATTTGTGCATAAACTTCCGTGCACGGAAGCGGCCATCCGCCAGTTCGGGCACTTGCGCATCGTATCTGATCTCTTATTGTCAGCGATTTGTTTTGAAAATAGAAAAGTTACTCTGTGGGTAAATATGACCATACAGGACTCCCGAGATCATTTTCTCGTAGTCATCGCACCACGGGGTGTGTGCCAAAGTCTTTGCATATTCAATGGTGGCAGCATCTTTCTCCGTGTTTGCAGGCATTTTGGCGGGTAATTGGGTTTGATGCTAAGCAGGCACTGAAATCAGAGAGATCCAAGCTGAAAGGGAGCGGTGTACTTATGTACGAAGTACTTACAGTCCTACACAGGTTCACAGCCGCCCTGGTGGAGGACACTTGTTGGAATGACGTCCCGACGGCTAAAATCCGGAAACTGTGGTCTTAGTCGTCGGGAAATATTCGGCGAATTTGCGTTTGTTCATAAAGTACAATTGCGAGTCGGTCTGAGTTGGCACAGTCTTGTGATGTGAAGCCTTCTCGTAACACAAGAGAAGAAAACCTAGTGAAGTATCCCCGAATTCAATGTAATTTTTTTAAGGGGGAAAAAGCTTCCAACCGAGATCTCCAATAGTTTCCCAGTAGTGATACTTGTAAGGATGGATAGTATCCTACCAGGCAGAAGTGTCTTTAGCTCATCAAGTACACATAGGTTAGCTTACGGCGGTACTCCTGTCAGTTTGCATTGAACATGTTGTCACATTTCAATAAGTTTCCCCCAGTAAGTCCACTGTCAAGGGATCAAACTCCAGTCAATATGGTCACAATTAGGGGAAAGACTTTACAGACCAAGCCAAGGGGCATCTCCGCTGACAAAAAGAACTATCATTGACTAAGTCTATCCGCTAATTAACCTTCTGAAAGTGAGTGAAATGCAAGACTGCGACGCTGACTCTCATCGCCAGCTCCTGGAAGAACGAAAGGCATCTCGAGGACGCAGCTGATACATCTTCAGCAGGCAGCAATAGGCTGAGGCTGCGCAACGGTCATCTTGATGGGGATGTCGTTGACAACATAAAGCTCATCCGCAGGCTCAACAGATGCCTCCTGAGTCTGGCCTTCAGCGGTATCTTCCACCTGAGTCTCCTCGTCCTCTTCGTCGGAGCTCTCCACGTCCTCGACCTTCTCCTCGCCCTCCTTCTTCGGGCTACCCCTGCCCCAGCTCAGGAGCCTGGCGAAGTACCCAGCGCTCTCGGGGTTCTCGGCTGCTGCTGCGGCGGCGGCGGCAGCCTTCTCCTTCTTCTCGGCGGCAGCGGCAGCTCGGGCCTCTTTCTTGGCGTCGTTGGCCTCCTTGCGGGCCTCCTTCTTCGCAACCTTCTTGGTGTCGCGCTTCTCCTGGCGGACTTCCTTCTTATCTACCCGCTCGGCCTTGCGAGCCTCCTTCTTGCCGGTCTTGTCGGCCGAGCTGCGGCGGGCGGCGCGCTTGGTCCTGGCCGCAGTCGCCTCCTCCTCGGTAGTGTCCTCGGCTGCGACGTCGGCGGGAACCTCAGCGACGATGTCAGTGGTGACCTCGTCCGCTGTCTCGGGTTCTGCTGGGGTCGGGGCAGGAGCGGCGGTGACCTTAAGACCGGCACCCTTGACAGGTGTATTTTCGGTCTCCTTGGTGGTGGCACCGCCGCGGTTGCGGAGGACGACGTTGGCAACGCGGACCATCTTGACTTCGGGACTGGCTGCAGAGGAAAAGAGGAAGTATTGGAAGGGAGCCAGCGTGTGTGTATCGGCTTTTCGGTGGCAGGTTGTGTCAGATCACGGAGAACTGTCTGATTGTCTGTGATGCTTAGATGAATTGAAACTGGAATTGCCCAAAAACGTTTTACATGGAAGTCTCTATTTAAGTCTCCCAGTGGCGAGAAATACCGTGGTGCTGACTGCCGTTTCGTGTAAGTGTTGGTGGTGACGGCTGTCAGCGTCAGCCACTCTCCCCATCGGGTTGCGTGCAACGGCCCTGGCACCCGAACAGCCAAGGCACCTCGAGAATAATTTGGCCTCGCACTCCAAATGACGGGAAGCCCCAAACAGGCTTTGTGGCGGTACCGAAAACCCAAGATAAGACATTACGCACGCAGGGTCTTCAGACTGGTGGCAATGTGTAATCACTCGAGCGCTTGCCGAAGCCTGACAGATGTGTCATGCCTTCAGTCCGGCGCACAAACCAACTTCCGGTCGGCTCTAATCAGTGGATCGTTGCATTTTTGATGGAAAGTTTCATTTTTCCTTGACTTTCAGTGGCATTTGCAACGGCGCGCAGGCAATATGTCGGTACTGCTTGCATGCAAGGTACACTATTCCAAGATATCCGCCTCCAACAACCCACCAACGAGGGACTAGCTCAACTTTTCTTGAATAGCAGCAAGGAGCTCATACTTTCATTTCAGTGCTTTTCACAGCTGAACGCGATTGTCATCCTTCCAATTGCCAGAACTTAATTAAGTGCATAGCCCGAGCCGCGCGTCCCCGTCATGTTGTGATGAGACAAGACCGAAAGATCACATATCTCTGCAAAACAGGGTGACGGTCAGAAAGTGCGTTTAGATGATGAACACTGTGCTGTGCTCTTAATCCTGTGGCGCCTCTGTTTTTGTGAGGAGTGTTCTTCTGTAGATATTTGTTTTCTTTCGCAGCGTGCAGGTGCAGTCATTCTGCCCTCACTCCTCCAGTGCGAGCAATATTGATGCCCGCCACTCAACTGCCACCGTCCAGGAACACTTGAATAATTGAATCTAGCCAAGTGTGGCATGGCTACAAGTTGACAACAACCTGAAGTGGCGTTTAGCGACAGCGAACCGAAGTCGTGTCCCATCATAGGCTCTCGAGACAGCAACTTCTGTCTCGTATCGATTAGCAGACCTAGTTTGATCCGGCTGGCGAGGAGTCTTTGAGGAAAAGGCCTACAAGTAAATACCTGGGATGTTGCCCAACACGGGCAAAACCATAGGGCCTATTGACGTGGCATATTGCGTACCATTGAGATGCTGGTTGTACTGATCGCTGCGGGCAACTCCAGTGGTAATCATGGCAGATGTCACGGAACAGTCACCAGGACCTGAGGCTATGCAAACGAGTTGCTCTCTAATTTTGGTCATGATTGATCGTGAAGGGTTTTCCGCATCCTTGACACACCGAAACCTCCTGCACCACCGAACGCCACATTTGCCCCCGTCCAGAACACCAACAAACCGCACAAGCCAAACCGCACAGATCTATGCTTTTCAAGTGGAGCCATCGCCGGAATCCAGGAGCCTCACGATGGCGTAACTCGTACCCGCAGCCAGGGCCCCGATCAGCAGCGTGTGCAGAGCGCCCCAGACGCCGGCCCTCTTGTTGTGGATGGTGACCCAGGTCTTGACGTAACCAAATACAAGTAGGATGACAACCGTGATGGCGATGCTGACCAACAGTGCCTGCTGGGCCGAGTCCATGATAAAGTAGGGGATCATAGGAATTAGCCCACCAACGAAGTAGCTCAGGCCCATGGTGACGGCCGAGACCCACGCGGCGCTGGTGTCGGGCTCGGGCAGCTGCAGCTCAAAGTCCATCATGAAGCGCAGCCACCTCTCCTCGCGCTTGGGGTCGCCCGTGACGCACAGCTCCTCGACGACGCCGCGGGCCGCGCCGCGCGAGATGCCGTACTTGTCGAACACCTCGTAGATCTCCTCGCGCTCGCGGTCCGGGCAGTGGTCGACCTCCCACCGCTCGCGCTCGTACTCGGCCTCCCAGTGCTGGCGCTCAGTGGCCGCGGCCAAGTAGGCCCCCAGCCCCATGCTGATCATGCCAGAAAAAAGCTCGGCCAGCCCGCCGATGACGACGAGCTTTGTGCTCCCCAGCGACGAGAGGCCGGCTGTCAGGGCGAAGGGCACGGTGAGGCCATCTGCGAAGCCGACTGTTACCTGTGTTAGTGAAGTGTTCTCACTTTCATGAAAATCCCATGGGAAACGGTTCAATTAAAAATCCATGAACGAGCAGGTCACTTACTGGTGATGTCCCTGATCGTGTCCCCATTGCTGCTGTGCTCTTCTGAGTGGTGGTGGGGGTCGTGCTGGTGTGCGAGATGGCGCTGCGAAGGCCGTCTGAGTGCGTCGGGCCGGAGCAGTGGTGAGTTGAGTGGGGCCCGCTCGACAGCCGGCTCGGCTCCGTGAACCCGGGCGTGGTGATGACGCCCGTTGGCGGTGCCGTTGCCAAGCAGTGGGGCTGCTTCTGAGGGATTGGCCATGATGTGCCTGATGTGCAAGATTTCGGTTTCGTATGCAGCTCTCCAGGCCCAGCGCCTTCAAAGTACCGTCGTTAAGGAGGATTTCTTTCGGACTCCGAAGAGCGAACCTAAGAAACGCTTTGGCTTGAGTGACGGTGGTTTGAAGGAGGATGTTCAAGTGGTGACAGAGGCAACAACCAGATCAAGTGAGGCTACCAAGCAACTCAGAAAGTGACAGAAACTAAAGAAGGTCAGATTAATATACCCTTGTGCCCTTTTTTCCTCCATAGCGGAACCTTCTTTTTGAAGAGACCTGCTTCCCTGGCAAAAGCGCTGGTGATGTGGGGCGTCCTGGTCATCAAGTTCCTGGAGGCTCTGATTGGCCCCTGCTGTAGCTTTGTTAGTCTGCCGTGGTACAGGACAAGACAAGCCTAAGCCTGTCTTTGTTCCCTTGTGCGCCCCGAGCCTCTCATTGTGAAGGGAGATCCATGAATCGTCAACGTCGGGCCATTTGCTGGCGTCGTATGACTTCACGGTTCATGCATCTTGGCCAGATCATTCATTCGATGTCCCCATCAACTGGCAGCCATCTCCTTTCCAAGTCCCATCATTCCTCGGGGAATTTGGTGGGGTCGTCAGCAACGGTCAGCTTCAACCGGGTCACCGACCCCCTGATGTTGCATTGGGACGGGTGCCCCGATGTTCCGGCGCAGGAAGGGACCAAGCGTCACATGTTCAAGAGATTCTCAACTTCACAAACGTGATATGACCCTGAAAATCGATTTCCTAGTTTCCGTGGAATCTCCCGAATAAGTACCCGAAGAACGAGAGACTACAAACAAGCAGCGCTTCTACCATGTTCTGTACAGCTGCTCGCGGAATGTATCTGCCACCGCGCCTTCAACGTTGACTGTTCGAGCACAAGGTCCATTCCTACGCCATACAGAAGAAAGATTTGGTACGGAAGCAGAGCCTATATCAAACTTCCACGCACTCTCGACGCCAAGGTGAGTAGTTCCTTGAACGCCCCCTCTAACTCACACAGACGCAGCTACTCTTCGCCTGAGCAGCATCCAGCACTCTCTTGACATTATCGTGTCGCGGAACGAGCCTGATGTGGAACGGCACAGGCGACCTGCCGCTCAGTCCATCGTATTCCCGGAGATCGATCGGGTGTCCCGGGACCTGCTCCAGCCTGAAGGCCCATATGAGCCGGGAGATGGCCAGCCAGATCTCGCGCTCTGCGACTATCATGCCCGGGCATATCCTCCTTCCAGCCCCAAACATCCAGTGGTCGCGCTGGTAGGGGTCGGTGAGGTTGGAGGACTGGGCGGACGTGAGGGAATCGCCGAGGTATCGATCCGGCTGCGTTTGGTTATGTTACTTCAGCAATTCGTTCCCCCTGGGTCCAGGTTTGGATGTGTTCTGGGGGAATGGGACTCACGTTGAAGTCCATCGGATTGTGATGTCTATTCTCGTCATGGTGCATTGTCCAAGTGTTCAACACCACGACGGTATCTTTGGGGATAAAATTCCCATTGTAGGTAAAACTTTCCGAGGCAACATGAGGGGTGCCCAGCCAGAAAGGGTTATGGCACCGCTCCACTTCCTTGACGATAGCGTGGATATATGGAAGGCCTGCTTCGTCTTCCACAGTTGGGAGCCGATCGCGGCCTACAACTCGGTCAAGCTCTTCTTGAGCCCTCCTTTGAATCTCAGGGTAAGCTGGGATCAGGGCAGAGAACCACTGCATAATGGAAGCCGTCTGTGTTTCCTTTCAGTCAGCAGGTACTCTCTTGTGCGCAAGGGTGAGTTCAAGTGTGGTGACCGACCGTCTCAACACCACCGATCATGAAGGCTGAGGCAGTGATGGCCATGTCGAGATGGTCCAGCTGCTCTGTCTCACGGACCTGGAGCATGGTCTTCGCCAAGGATTCAGGGACTTCTTCGCCGCGCTGCATACGCCTGTCGATATCGTTGATCATGCCACCGTACGTATCCACCAGATCCTTGTGTAATTTGCGACCACGCGTCCGCAGTGGGGAGGGCAGGTATTGGAGAATCGGGATGAAGTCAACCAGGTTGGACATAGGACCAGTGCAGTTCCTTAGGTTTCAAATAATATCAGTCTCGGTTCAGGAAGCTCTCCAGACAGAATGTTCAACGAGCGACTTACATGAATTCCCGGCTGAGCCGAAGAGCGGTGCTGACCATGGGGTGGTTGACAGAGCTTGTTCTCGTTCCGAAAACGATAGTCAACATGTTATTCAAGGAGCATCGTCCTGCATATGGCTGCGGATTGACCAGGTTCTTCCCTCCACCGCTTGCCTCGTACAGAGCGAACATCATATCGGTGGCTTCACGGTCGAGAACAGGGGTATATTGATCGACAGCCTTTTGGCTCAACCAGCCGGAAGCGATGCGCCGGTGCTTTCGCCAGCGGTCGTTGTACGGCGTGGCAGTAATTCCACGCCGTGCGAAGACGGTCTGGCTCTTGATGAACATCTCCTTCCGGGAGGAGAACACCGCACCGTGTGTCACCATGAGATCTTTGGCAATCTGCGGGCTGGAAATAATGACGAACAGTTGGTTGCCAAGCCATATGGAATACAGACTTCCGAATTTCTTTGCCCATTTGTCGAGGGTAAGTTCAGGATACTGTGTCAGAAACGGGAAGGACCCTGATAAGTTACTTAGTTTTCTGGTTCTTCATATTTGTCTCTTATCATGATAAAGGATAAAACCTTACCGAGTATCGGCATAGGTTTGGGCCCACCAGGGATCATGTTTCCAGCGGCATCACATAGTTCTTTGAAAGACTTTTGCTGCTGAGTCTTGGCCACGACGAACCCTGTGAAGAGCGTGGCTACACATGACCAGACAAACAGGGTGGACGCGAAGCCGAAGCCTTCGGAAAAGATTGACCAAGCTGGGACATGTGGTGAAGCCAACGAAATGTTGGCAAGATGATCCAAGTTGAAATTCATTTTTGCTCCTTGTGACTGAATGGATAACGAGATGGAAAGATGGAGCATACCGTATTCAAGTCGTCAATATTATGGAGAAGGTGCGTTGATATATAAGTAAACTCGAAATAAAGCAAGGCATGATTTGAGCAAGGGTATATCATTCAGACTTGCACCAACAGTCCGTCCCCATTATGCTCGCCCGCGAAGTGCAACACTTCCGGGCTTGACATCGATTATTCTCGCGACACCAACAGCCTATTCCTTTTTTCGCGGCTCTGATAACTCGATTTCGTGACCGGTCAAAGAAAGGCACAGGTCAGAGATGATCCGCTTCCACAAATGGCCCATCGCCTCAGCAGCTGACCGAGATGGATTTGCTTTTTCCCAATGGCGAGGTCGGCCCTCTAAGCTGGCAATGCTGTGAAATACGACAGCATTCATCTTGTATATACATGCGCGGAAGTGGAGCCTTACCAGATTGGAAGAATATGACACAAATACATCGAATAGGACAGAAGTTGGTGTGAGAAGATTATCAAGATCCCTACCCTAGGCAAATACGTGCATCTTCTTGCTTGTCCTTTGCCGCCTTCACACGGGTGGACGGTGAATATGCGCATCCCACCCGCGTGTGGCGTCCGTGTTTTAACCTAATATGTGATGCGACTCCGTGCTCTATTCGTAGACGCGGAAAGGAGAGAGATATCGTGTGTGTGTGTGTGTGTACTTTTGGCCCTCAATCTCCTGGCTCGGCGCGCAGTTCAAACGCATGCGAAAAGTACAGAGCCTTGGCTGACACCCAATCAACCGATCTCGTAGCATGCATATGCATTGTTTCCCAAGCTGCATGGCTCCGAAGAATCTGGTAATCCTGTCTTGTGTAACTTGTAAAGGTGCAATGATTCGTTTATCTGAATGTCAGACCACCTTCATCTATAACGCCACAACAGCCACTCGGCCCCGAAAGTGCAATTGTTGATTATAGTGATTAGTACCCAGCAGGCTGTATGTCAAGCATATTAAGGCACTAGTAGATTATGTAGAGTACTTGCTGGGTGAGGCTTGTCGCCTAAGGGGGTGCCTCGTGACGGTATTGTATGCGTCGCCGCGGGCCCCGGACCTGTGTCTCCGATGCGAAGAGTGTCCACCAGAGCCCAAGTAGGCATACTCTATAGGAAGCGTTAGTACGTGGCATGCAGGCGATGATTCCGTCTATTAGTGAAAAGCGGAACCTTCTCCGATTTGAAAGGGAGCACGCGGTGTAACTGGCGATCACATTTGACGATTGGGACGATGGAGAAATTCGGAGACATGACGCTCGGAAAAGCACGACGCCGTGCTGCCACTGAGCATTGAACCCTTTTGCAGAACGTCTGTTTTGAGTGAGTTCCAATTGGCCTCGAGAAACTCAACGAGGCCCGTAGAAGCTCATGGACACAAATAATGCACATCCCTCCTATCAGCGGGTGTGTTGTCAGCAAGAGAGTCATGAGCAGCAGGAGCTATCTCAAGGTAGTCTCGTACACATACGAGGAGGTAGTAGAATGTGCACATTGCCATGGCACCTTGGGAGAGGATTAGCATATTAAGATTATGCGGCCACGCTGGAGCTAATCCAAGGCGATGAGCCCATTTCTATACTCTATCTATACAGTTCCCTCAACCATAGCCTGCTGCCACCATGCACACCTCTCATTAGCCATATCATCCGTCCCAGAAACTACCCCCTCAGCCGTGATACGGACCACCGTCGCATCCTCCCCGTAGACTGGGAACCCAGGCGCCGTGCCAGCCGGGTTGTCGTCCGGCACACCCGTAGCCGCGAAGCCGACGATGTAGTCCTGAAGCGCGGCCGCCAGATTCGCATCGACGGCGACGCCATCGTTCAGGGTGCTGGTGTCGCCGTTGAAGAAGGTGTACGACGTGTCCTGGGCGTGGTACCCGGGAGGGACCGCGAAGATGTAGTTGTGCGTCTGGTTGCCGAGGGCGAGGGCGAGGTACCGCGTCGTGCAGCTGAAGTCGACGTCGCTGACGAGCTGCACGCCGCGAAGGAAGTCATTTTGGTAGTCGGACGCCGGGTAAAGTGTGTCAAGGACGTGCGTCAGGTTCGCGACCTCAGGAAAGCTGGCCGTGAGCGCTTCGATCAGGTCCGCCTCGCTGGCGATGGTGGAGGGCACAAAGGGGGCGGCTTCGAACGAGTTGTGTGCCGCCATGACGTTGACGTTTGAGTGGAACTTGCCTTGCGCGAGGAGGACCTGGGGAAGGGCGGGCACGTAGGTCCCGTCAGGGGCTGGGCCGTATGTAAATTGCCCTTGGGGCGCTGCCTTGACGGCGCCAAAGTTGATTGTTTTCAGCGTCTCGGAGTCCAGGGAAGCGAGCTCGGATGCATTTGTGACGGCCTGTCCAGTAGCATTTGTCGCTTCAGTCAGTGTAGCCTCGTAGGCGTCTGTCAGGTTGAGGTTGAACTGGAAGGCCGGAGACTGGATGATGCCCTGAGCAAAAGGGAGCGAGCCTTCTCCGCCGTAGGCTGTAATGTGGTGAAGGATGCTGGTCGCACCCGCACTCTCACCAATCGTAGTGACACGAGCTGCATCTCCTCCAAAGCGACCGATATACTTCTGGACCCATTCCAGGGCGACGCGTTGGTCGTAGAGACCGAGGTTGGGAGTAATACCGCCAGCGCCAAGCCAGCCGAACAGGCCAAGGCGATAGTTGATCGATACAACAATGACACCCTCGTCTTCGTTGAGCTTTGAGCGCGCGATAATGCCAGCCGGGCTTCCTGACGAGGTCTTGGATCCGGATGTGAAGCCGCCACCGTGAATCCATACCAGGACAGGTGCTGCTCAAGTCAGTTTGTGCAACGACAGAAGTCTGGCAGGGAACACCAAGGCAGATAGATGACTACACACCTTGTTCTGTCGTATTTTTCTTGAAGACGTTGGCAGGTACATAAACATCAAGCACCAAACAGGCCTCGGTCTGTCCTGCCTGGGAGAGCATAATCTGCTCCATCACCTCGGTTGACACGCCGTTCGACTGAGCCGTGAGCTCAATAATCCACTTGGGATACGACTGCATGCAAATCACGTCCTCCAAGCCGTCATTGACAACAGAGCTGTTCCCCTGAGGGAGGCCAACGGTGTGGAACCGCAGGTCACCGGTAGGCTGCTCCGCGTAGGGGATGTTGGAGAAGATGTAGTAGCCTCCAGACGACTACATAGCAGGTCAGCCGAGATCGTTGTACATTTTGCGGGAACAGTTATCCTGCGCACATTCGCGGTAGCCGTATGGATCTCATATCCCAAGTTCACCGACGGCGCCTCGGTCAGGTTGTTTCTTCTGAAAGGCGATCCCACGGCCGCCCCAGCAAGGGCGGCCAGAGTGAGCGAGCTGACCAACATGACGATCCAGGGGGGAGGGAGTAAGAGGAAGCTTCGAAGTGACCCAAGACCGAGGACGAAGCTTTCGAAAGCTCTGAGGAGAGGGATCGTACTAGATACATTGTCTACCAGATAGATCACTAACCTAATATATACGTCAGAAGGGGGTGGGTTTCCCTGCAGTCTCAATAATCCAGATCTTTAGGATGCCTCGGTCCCCACCCTCATTTCGATTATTTCCGATCCCTTTCCAAGGCGCAGTATCTCTCTGGTCTAGTGCATTGGTCATCGATTTGCTGGCTCAGATTTCGTCAATCTGGTGCCTGGAGCCCTACAACATCCCTGCGGGACATCGTGCACCCAAGATGGAAAGAACAGCTCAACAGTACGCCTCGCTGTCCCAGCCTCGGCGGGACTTCCATTTGGAATAAGCCGTTGTGGGTCCAGTCCACAAGCGTTGCCGGCATTCGACACCGTTCTGGTAGGCAAATCGCCCCCGGGAGTCCTCCGGACAGTCCGGATATAACACAGCCGCAGGCTGCCCTGCAAATGCTAGGGGGCAAGCTTCGGTAGGCTCGGAGGTGGGAACCGAAGGGATTCTCCTGCGCTCGTGCAGGAACTGTAGCTGCATACTGCAGCAGCCTGCAGCAAGCACATAACCATTGACGAGCAATCTCCTTGCTGACGAGGTCCAAGTGCCTGGAGATGGCCACATGCACAAGCAAGCAGAGCGTTGCGCCAGCCGCTGTAGCATCTCTTTGTGCCGAGCATTCTTGGTCAATTGCTAACTGAATTCGACCTTGCTGAGGGCACCGAAGTGCCGTTTGCGTGGTCATTTGCCCAAGAAATGCTTAGTACATGCCAACGGTCCCATGAATCTTGCCGGGTCGGTCGTGAGGGAGTCGAATCATATATACCCCACAGATTGATCTTTGTCGGGCGTGACCCGACAGATATCAGACTCATTGAGACAGATGAGTGTGGTGAAAAGCCGGCAAATTTGTCGACTTACGCTGCTCTATCCTACTGCTGGGGCACCAGCGGCAAGAATTACAAGACCACGCCCCAAAATCTATCCGATAACAAGACACGTTTGCCTTTGGAAAGCCTTCCGGATGTAAGCAGCCATCATGGATATCAGCTTGACGTGATGCTAAAATAGGAAACTTGCCTAGACACTTATCGACACAATAGATGCTTGTAAGGCTTTAGGAATTCCGTATCTGTGGGTCTATGCAATTTGCATTATCCAGGGCGACGAAAAATTTGGGAAGAGCAAAGTGGCAAAATGCAGGAAGTTTACTCGAATTGTGTCCTTGCTCTGGCTGCCGAGGACACAGTCGATTGTGATCTGGGTTTTCTCCCGCGAGATTTCCCGCAGATTGAGGGCGAAATACCACAATCTGGCAACCAAGACGAAACCATGCGAGCCTGGTCAAGCTACTGGGGACTTAGAAGCAGCGAGATGGCGCTCTCAGCACGGGGTTGGACCCTACAGGAACGAATTCTGCCGTCCAGGACACTCCGGTTCACATCCTCTGGCTTGGTTTGGGAATGCAACGAGGTTTTCTCAGCTGTAGGCTACGCCGACATGACCTGCATTTGCCCAGCCGGTCTATTTACTGGCTCCGGCGCAGATCACATTCATTCCTAGGAATCGACAGGCCGCGGCGCTGACCGCTTCAGCTCTATTAAAGTCGGTATATCACTCTACCTTTGGCAGTGATATTGGGTCCCGGCCACTCTTTAAGACGTCCTCCAACATCTCAATCCGGTCCTGGCCCCAGAATGGCTCCCCTCTGTACACATAAACCGGCGCACCAAAGTACCGCTCAGCCTCAGCCTGTTTCGTCAACGCCTTCTCCTTGACCACCAACCCATCCTCTGATTCCGCCCTCTTCAGCAGCCTCGCACCATCGAGCCCAGCGGCGTCCGCCAGCTTCCGAATGGTTTCCGGGTCAGCAATATCTCCTTCATTCGCCCACACAGTCTCGAGGCCCTTCCTCGCGAACTCCTGCACCGCGTCCCTGTCGTAGCCGTCCTCTTCAATGGCAGCCAGCAAGACCCTGTGGGCGAGTGACGGATCCGCCGGGTAGAACTTGGGGAACTTGACAAGGGGGATGTCCCTGATCGTGCGCCAGCGCTCCATCTCGAGGAGCCTGTACGCCTGTCTCTGCGGCGCGCGCTGCTTGACGGGCAGCCCGCCGGAGACGGAGAATGTGTGCAGTAGGTCGATGGGCTTGTAGATTATCTGGGCGTTGTGCTGCTGCGCGAGGGTCTTCAGGCGTTGGCTGCCGATGTAGGACCATAGTGAGATGAAGGAGAAATAATACTCAATTACTGGGCGAGATGCCATGGTGTAGGTACGGTGCAAAGAACACGAACACTGGAAGGGATGAAAGTTTTAGACATTTGAGCTTGATTTTCTTTGGCATCGGGAATCGCCCAGTTTATATTCAACACATTTGCAGGGCGCCCTGGGCTAAGAGGGGCAGTGTGTGGGTTGCCGCACTCGTGGGTCGATGGCGTGATCACTACAAGTGCCTCACTCCTGGTCGAATACTGTTCTGATCTCGACCACTTGAGATATCTTCGGTACACAATGTTTTCAGCAACCGGAGACAAATGAGATCCTAAAGGTCACAGCGCTTTCTTTTCCATACCTTTGCGGGTCCAAACCTGACAGAAACTCAGCCTATTAACAATTTTCAACGATAGCAGAGATACAGGTTATATCTCAGAAACAAATCTGACAGTTGCAATCTATCTAATATTGTATCTTTCCTCATACAAGTAGCTAAAGGTAAATCAGTCATGAATGATATTCTAGTCTACTCAAAGGTTCCGATTCGGCACAAATCTACTGCCTGGCTGAGTCCCTTACAGCAGCCTCTTGCCACCACTTGATCCTCTTTCTGACGAACTCCCAGAATTCTTCTCCCCAGGCTGGATCGTACTTGGGCAACGCTCTTCCCAGGGTTCCTTCAGCAGGCTCTCCAGCAAGAGCCCGGTAAGCCTCAAAGTGTTCCTCAAAATCCGGCATGAGAGTCCAGAATGGTGCTCCTTCCCCCTTCAGTGCCAGTCTATCCTGTTCCCACTTATACATCTCGTCCCGTGAGGGAAGTCTCGCGTGTCCAGCTAGGACCCGTGCGGCTGCAACGGCCTGCCATTCGTAGATTCGAATGCCGAAGCCGCCAGTAACCTGTGAGAACCAAGTCAATTCAGGTCATGGAAAAATACTTGAGAGGCACTGCTGAAGGAAGAATGCTCACCATGCCTATGAAAGCTAGACTAGGGTTGTCGGCCTTGAACACATGCTGATAAAGCCCGGGTATCCTCTTGTTCACACTCTTCAGGTCTGGCAGGAAAGGCACGCTGAAGTCGTATCCGGTAGCGAACAGGACAATGTCCACATCGTCAACCGATGACCCATCTGAGAACGTGATGCGCCCTGAGTCAGGGCTGAAGGACTCTATTTGCGGTTTGACTGTGATATTGGGGTGCGTGAAAGCTGCCTCCGTGAACAGGGGATTGGGTTTCCGCAAGGATGAGATGACGGGCAGCTTGGAGACGAGCCGGATGTCATGGACCGCGTCAAAGGCTGAAATCGAGCCCCCCACCACAACAACTCTCTGGCAAGAATTTGTCAATCATGGGCCTGCCGAATAACGAATAACTTCTCCTTACCTTATCTCTATAGTCTTCTACATCCCGGTAGTGCTTGCTATGTTGTATCCTGCCAGGGAACTTCTCATCAAAATCCAGCAGGCCTTGGATGTCCGGTACGTATGGTAGGTAGAAGTGTCCAGATGCAACAACCAGTACATCAAATTTCTCTTGCCACCAGTAGTCCGTCTCCCTGCCCGGCTGCTCTCTTCGCAGGGTGAGAATCCACTCTTTGTTCTTTTGGTCGTACTCGGCCAGCTCAACAGTGGTATTGAACTGGATGAGATCACTGGTTTTCCCTCGTACGAAAACGGCCTCAATCCATTGCCGTATTAATTCACGGTGGCGGAAGGGTGAATCCGGGCCATACGGAGCCAACGAGCGCTCCGAGACTATCTCTTGTATAGGCTCTTGCGAGAAGCACATGACTCCAGGTGGCAGATTGCTGTGCAGATGCTCATGCGCCCCCGAGTCCCAATATCGCGCCTGGTGGGAGTTGGCCGTCTCATCACGAGGAATTTCACAGGGAAGAGTGGGTGGTATCTGCGACGGTATCACCGCCTTCTTTTCCACAAGAGCTCTGAGCGACGGTATGCCCGGTTTCAGGTTGGGGTCGTATAGCCTGATGCGATTGAAGTTTTAGCCAGCAAGTTCCTGAGAAGACAAGAGTCAAGACAACGTACCAAGTTCCTCCCACGGCATTGCGCCGTTCAAATACACGGATTGTATCGAAGGCTTGTTCTTTGACAAGAGCGTCAGTAGCAATTGCGCCTGCTGGGCCAGCGCCAATCACAGCCACACGGCGTTTCGGTATTGCCATGGTGTAGTTGCATGTGTTTCTACCTAGCTACCATGCAATTGTCCATGTCAATCAAGGTGCAGTGTGTCACCGAGACAGAAACCCCGGCGAGTCTCTTTTCGTTAAACCCTCTACCCCGGACCTTGGTATTCTCTGCCCATAACCTTTCAAAGCCCGAATGTGGATTCATAGACTGATTTTCTGAATCATGTGTGGGGGTTTCTGATAGGGGTGGGGAAGCTGGGCAATGTGCTCACTTGGAGCTCCGAAGACGCCATCACAAGCTAGAGGTCTTCCGCATATGCACTACGCAGCAGCTTAGGGATTCCAAGACCCGCATTGATAAGCCACCAGGTGGAAAATCTTGTGATGTCCCATTCAAATCCTTTGGGCATTTTGCGGGGTTTTGGATCAAATATTGAGATTGTGGTCTTGTCATTAGTCTTAAGTTGGAGATTGGAGAAGCGAGGTTTCGGCAGTGAAACATCATGTCAAATTGATGATATTCCAGAGATGTAGGATTAGAATTATGTACTGCCTATATGGCTCTTCAACACGAATGTTCAAGTATGGGCTATGTCTGTGTGATTATAATTTGTACAGCAGCGGGGGGTATCTCTCGAATACGCCTATAGGACATATCTGAAATATGAGTTCTCTTTGTCCGTCAAATCTTTGAAAGCCAACCTATCCCGTTCACTTTCATCCAGGCCCAAGGCATCTCGCTTCCTATTCTCTCGGTGCAGAATGTAATAGAGTGCAGAGGCAGAGACGATGGTAATGCAATAGCTAGTCGTCATTGGTTAGCAAGGTCCCTCAATCTGGCAAAGTGCGATGTACGTACCATATGGTTAGACCTGTCCACAGCTCGGGGTAGTGCTGGCTCTTAGTCTGGCTCTTCACCATCTGGGGCCCAATGATATTTCCGACACAGTAAGCAACGAAGACGGCGGATGCCGTAAAGCTCTTCTTCGTCTCGCCGGCCACGTTGCCCGCCGCGAGGGCAATGGTCAAACTGACGACCGGCCCAAAGAAACCGATGATTGAATATCCCACCACCGGCGCAGCTGGACGGTATCCCCATTCGGACTTCCAGATGATAATGAAGCCTGCGATTACAGGGAGACAGCAGGTGATCAGGAGCGGAATTCGGATGTTGCGGTGGGAGCATATCCATCCTGTCAGAGTGATGCCGACTGCGCTGATGACACCGAGTGGGAACTGAAACAGTATACTCTCTAAGGAAGAATAGCCAAACGTTGATACGATGAGTGGCCCGAAGCCAGATACAGCCCCATTCACCGTGTATCTGGAGCAGTTGTTAGCTTTCAAGACCCCCAAAGACCTTAGCAACGAAGGGGAGCAGGTAACTTACGCAGCAGCCATCATCACCACAACCAGCCAGATCTTCACATCTAGTAACGCCTCCTTGATCTGCGAGCCTTTGATCTTTTGATTTCTAACACCGGTCTGACCGGCCCGCAGCCTCTCAACGGCAACAAGACGCTCTTCGGAGGTCAAGAACCACGCGTCCAGGGGCGAGTTTGGCAGTGCGAAACACCATAGTCCGAACAAGAACGTTAGTGCACCGGCGAAGATGTAGAGGTACTGCCACGGCTTGAGAGCGCCATCGATCTGCGCAAACCCGTAGTTGAGACCACCGCCGATGAGGGTGAACCAGCCTGTGCCGGAGAACCACCAGCTTTGCCGCAGGGCCTGTTCGGACTGGGTGTAGTACCCACTGACGGTGATCATGAAGGCTGTTGGAACTATAGCCTCGGTGAATCCTAATTGGAACATGTAAGCTTGAAATCCCCGTGGAAAGGCAGAGCAAGGGCGTCTTTGTGGCCATACCGAGGAAGAATCGCTGCACCAGGAGACCTTGCCAAGTTGTCACCCCAGCAGTGGCGGCGCAGATTACAGCCCAGAGCAAGACGGCAGGACCGAGAATATACCTGGTGTTGAAGCGCTGCAGGACATAGGTCATGGGATAGGAGCCGACCAGCTGGCCAAAGTAGAAGATGGACGTGGCCCAGCTGAGCCTCGAGGTATCTACCCTGGGCGGGCTGACCGACGCATCCGTCACCGAGAGGTGGAGGTCAGCCGTCATGCCGAAAAGCGCTGCGCTTCCCAGAATAGCCTTGTCGTAGTAGACCAGACCATAGCCTGCATGCCGGTGTTAGTGACTTGCATAGTCGTGTTGAAGGCAGTCTTGGCGAGCTCACCAATAACCATGGCGGGCATGAGAAAGAGGTCGATCTTCCTCAGAACGCGCTTCTCCACGCTGGGGTCGATTGGCCTCGCCTCTTCCCCAACCAGATCCATCGTCGGCGTCGCGATGCTGGCTACCTCCTTCGATGTCCTGGGGTCAACCGCTGCGGCGCCGTTCTCTGGAACTGATGATGCCGTCATGTTGAAAAATTTGAGCAAAGCTAGTGTTGATTGGCCGACAGCTTTCACTCGACTCTTGGAGGCTTATACCGGTATCGAGCAGCGCAGACGACGGACAGTTGTGAAGTCCCTCAGCTCCAACAATTGAGAGCGAGCTTACTGTGTCTGGTCCTGATTCAGGAGAGCTAGGACCGAGGTCGGTACTGGTATGGTGGTCAGTCGGGAGTGATCGTCGGCGGGTTCTTAACCGATCGGCCAGGGATACAGCACTTAATCTCAAGAGTCCACTAGGCATCACCTATACTTGAGGTTCACAACAGACTGATCCTGTGGCCCTGGTGTTCCTAGAATACCACCAATAGCTCAAAATCCTTTTGATCAAGCTCCCCTGGGAAAGACACAGGCCCACTGTAAGGAAATGTGGATCGTGGAGGCGATGGTGTATTACCAGGGTGCCTATCACGTATTGGCTAGCCTCTACTTGAAGTCTTCATATCCAGCATCCAGTGCATCCTGCGTGTGGGATCAAATCCCGACGGTTTGGTTCCGAGCCTGTCAATAGCCGATGACAACGATTTGTAGGAGATACTTATCCACCGTCCGGCCCGACAACCTGCGATTGTCGCCAGATAAACACAGGTGGAGAAATGGCGATATTTCCACATCCCATCACCTCATCTACAGTACCTAGCCGGTTGGTTGCTATACTCCAAGTCGTATCATTGAACCCATCCTACGAGTAAAAGCAGTGACAGTGTTGAGGGGGAAAGCTGACAACAGCTCGAGACATCGAGTGATCACACTGCATCAAACAATTTAATCGAGTCGCTACTTTTACAGCCATGGCTACAACCACAGAAACTGTCACATTGCCATACGTGCAAGCGCCCGAGACATCAGCGGACCTGGACTGGGCAGATCTCGCGACTCTAGACCTCTCTAAGTTCGACCAGCCAGGTGGGAAACAAGAATTAGCAACGACCTTGGCCAGAGCTCTGGAAGAAATAGGCAGGTTAAACCCAAGAAAAATATGAACCCAGTCGCCATTCCCAACTCACGATCCTCTTAAACGGCAAAGAACTAACCAACAGCGCAGGATTCTTCTATGTCTCCAACCATGGCCTTACCCCGACCGAGATCGACACCCAGTTCGCCCTCGCGCACTCGGTCCTCTCCCTCTCAGACTCATCCAAGGCGCCCTACCGCGCCGCCCTTGAGCAGGGCGACTACAACGGCTGGAAGCCCGCCGGCACCCGCAACCTGATCCCCGGCGTCAAGGACAACTTCGAGATCTACAACATCCCGAAATTTATCCCCTCACACGCCGGCCGCCCACACCCGGACGTCGTGAGGCAGCACTGGGGCACGATTAAAGCATTCTCGGAACGAGTTCACGAGCAGATCGTCAAGAAGCTACTGGTTGTTTTTGCCGTGGTGCTGGGCCTCGAGGACGAGGAGTGGTTCCTGAAAAGGCACCGTTATGAGGAGAACAGTGGGGACCACCTGCGGTACATGAAGTACCACGCGAGGAGCGAGGAGGAGAACCAGAAGCTAGGTGGTGTGTGGCTTAAGGGGTATGTTGGTCCTGCCCCAAGAATGAGCGCCCTGGACACTGATCAACGGAATATTAACATACAACTGGCCCTACAGACACTCAGACATGGGAAGCCTGACGCTCTTATTTCGGCAACCGGTCGCCGCGCTGCAGGTTTTGACCAAAGACGGGACTTGGAAATGGGTCAAGCCGCAGACGGATGCATTAACTGTCAATATTGCTGATGCACTTCAGTTCCTCACAGGTCAGTCAAAGGAATCACAACCGAACTTGGGCAACGAAGAATGTGGGCTCAACTGACAACATGAAGGGGGCTACCTCAAATCCAGCATCCACAGGGTTGTGGCACCGCCAAAAGACCAAGCCCACATCAACCGTCTTGGGGTGTTATATATGGTGAGAATAGAGGACGACACAGATCTGGTCCCCATTGAGGAGTCGCCAGTACTTCAAGAGCGTGGTCTGTTGGGGGACAAGATCCTGGGCAGCGACGGTAAGCCGGTCAAGGCTGGCGAGTGGGTGAAGAACAGGGTCATCAAGAACCTCGACGAGTCGAGGGACAAGGAAGGCGGCGATAATGAGGTCTCTGATATAGAGATTGTTAAGGGTGTAAAAGTAAAATATTTCGACTAAAACACTCCAAACATTGAATATTGGTAACATTCTAATGAGGTGCATACTCTAAACTGTGGAAATATTCTAAACAGAGTTGACCTAAGTACCCTCTGAATTCCACATATAAGTCGAGCTTTACATCCGGAACTTCGTGCGATGGTCGTTTTGATGAGGAGGGCCAGTTCAAAAGGTTATATTGGGAATCTGGAGACATTGTTCTTCAAGTTCGTCCCCGAGGAGCTGTTGAGGACCCCTCCTGAGGATTGCCTGCTGGATTAAAGTGGATTGGTGCCCAGATTTCGAGATTGAGTTATGGAAAACAAATAAAGAAATCCGGTGATGGAACCCCCTCATATGTTATTTTCGTGGCAATGTGCCGTGCCGAGAACGAGGGCCAGATATCAACCCAGAATTGATGACAATCAGAGCATGTGGGCCGCGCGTGAATGATGCATCGATGGTGCCATATGGAAGCGGCGCTTACAAGCGCTGTGTTACATACAGCATTACGGATACGTCCAGCTTACCTGGGCTGAGCAGGGGCAGCCCTGGCAACTCTGTTTATCGCGCTCCCGCTTTTACTTCAATTCAGCTGAGTACTCCCTCTCTCCCTTGACCCCAACAAATCCCATCAATCTCGAATTGGCCCAATCCATCACCTGTTGCGCGAGAAGACGAGTCGGCGCAAAGAAGGATTGACGACGATGGCTCTCCGTGGGCAGAGGGCCGTGTTGACGTCGGCCATGGCCACGGGCCCGGTTTTCTCGAGTCGCTACCGGGCTTCATTGGCCCGGGGCAAGCTTACACTGATGGGTAACGTCGTCCCTACCTCGCCAATCTTGCCTGATAAGCCCACACTCTATTGCTCCTTTCTCTGCACTGCACTGCACTGCTTGTCCCCTTGTTCCCGGGTAGATCGACCGATCTCAAAGTGACAGCTGTCGCTGTCACCGCGATCAACGATCCAACCCTCAGAGTTCCACCGTGCACGATCCACCACTATTTTGGGGGCACAGATGCTGGCGGCCGAGACCTTGAAACTCGGTGATGGCCTCAAGTGTGGCTGGCTGGCTGATGGCTAGCTTACTGGCCATCAGCCTTGGGTCGACCATTTCTGTCCCGCAGCTTCCCGCAGTGCGCATCCCCGTCCCCCGCCCCCGATGTCGGCCAACTCGGCCGGGCCACGGGCTACGGGGCGCAGGAGTAGCAGCAGGAAGGCGCAGGAGCCGCCCCAGGTGCTAGCCCAAGTGCGAGGTGCACATGGCAGGTGCTCGTGGTACACACAAAGACAGCCACAGAGACAGAATCGCCCCACCATGCTGTGATGTCTATCTAATCGACAGGTCACTTCGGTACTTGTTGTTGCGTCCGCATGCATGCGAGATTTTGTTTGTAGCTTTCCCCACGAGATCTGAAGCTTCTTTCCAGGGTCCGTCTGGGCTGCGCGCATTTCTGTCTTCCCTGACATAGTCTTGAAACTCTCCATTTCTTCCCCTGTGCTTGGCTACATCCAATATTCTTGTTGCTTGACTCATCTCAGTCTCCATCGCAACTTGCCTCATCTCAACTCCAGGCGTCATCCATTTCACTCTCACTTCTATCAGCCATATTTGCCTCTGGCAACATATCTAACTAACTTTGCCATATCGCTTTTTTGCAGCTTTTTCCGCGCCGACCCCTCTGACACCAACTGCCAGCTTTCCTCACCAGCTGCAGCCTCACAAACAGACCCGCCGCACAATGTCGTCCACTCCGGCAGGGAGGCTGAATATCGACAACGTCAACCCTCACGTCAGGGAGGCCAAGTACGCCGTCCGGGGCGAGCTCGCCGTCAAGTCTGAGGAGTACCGTGCAAAGCTCGCTAAGGGCGACACCGACCTCCCATTCACCCAGGTCATCTCCGCGAACATCGGCAACCCCCAGCAGCTCGACCAGAAGCCCATCACCTTCTTCAGACAGGTGCTGAGTCTGCTCGAGAACCCTTTGCTTCTGCAGCACGAGGATGTTCTCTTGAACCAACTTGGCTACAAGACCGATGTCATCGAGAGGGCCAAGTGGCTGCTGAGCAAGGCTGGCTCTGTCGGAGCATACAGCGCCAGCAACGGCGTCCCCGCCATCAGGCAGAGCATTGCTGATTTTCTCGAGAGTGAGTCGAACCTTGATCCAGGAGAGAGTAACGATCGACATGCGCACGGTGATCACCGTGGATGGGGCTACCTTGGACGAGGCTGACCTGCCGCAGGACGAGATGGCTTCCCAGCCAATGAAGCTGACATCTACCTCTCGGGTGGCGCCTCCTCGGGCGTCAACACCCTTCTGCACATTATCTGCGAGAGCCCCAACACAGGTGTCTTGGTGCCCATTCCCCAGTACCCTCTGTACACTGCTGCCCTGGCCCTCCTGAACGCCACATGCGTTCCCTACTACCTTGATGAGTCCCAGAACTGGGGCACCGATGTTTCGGCTATCAAGAAGGCCTGCGCGGACGCAAAAGCGCAAGGTGTCGATGTTCGTGCCATTGTCATCATCAACCCAGGCAACCCAACCGGCGCCAGCTTGTCCGAGGCCGACATCCGCAGCGTCCTCGACTTCGCGAGCGAGGAGAAGCTAGTCGTTATGGCAGACGAGGTGTACCAGACCAACGTGTTTGTTGGCAAGTTTGTCTCCTTCAAGAAGGTCCTCAGGTCACTGCAGAAGGAGAACCCCGGAAAGTACGACGCCGTTGAGCTTGCCTCTCTACAGTCCGTCTCAAAGGGCATGGTGGGCGAGTGCGGCCACCGTGGCGGCTACTTCGAGCTGGTGGGTTTCGACCCCAAGGTCCAGGCTGAGATCTACAAGTTCGTGTCCATCACCCTGTGCGCCCCCGTCATTGGGCAGTGCCTGGTCGAGCTCATGGTCAACCCGCCCAAGCCCGGCGACCCAAGCTACGAGCTATACGATAAGGAGTACAACGGCATCTTCAACAACCTCAAGCAGCGTGCCTATGCACTGTGGCACGCTTTCGAGAAGATGGAGGGCGTCGAGTGCGGCGAGCCCCAGGGCAGCATGTACCTGTTCCCCACCGTTAAGATCCCGGCCAAGGCCATCGAGGCGGCCAAGGCCGAAGGCCGCGAGCCTGACGAGTTTTACTGCCTGAGGCTTCTGGAGGCCACGGGAGTCTGTCTTGTTGCCGGCAGTGGATTCGGCCAGAAGGAGGGCACGCTGCACTTCCGGACGACTTTCCTCGCCCCTGGCACTGAGTGGGTCGGTTCTATTGTCAAGTTCCATGAGGAGTTCATGAACAAGTACCGATAGACAGTCACATTGGAAACGGGAACGAAGAGGAGAACAGACGTCCTCACTCATTGCGTAGATCTGAGTGGATTTGGACATGACATGGCATGGCGTTCGCCTTTGGATGCAAATCGGCGATATTTTTCATGACAGTGCTGCATCATAGATGAGTACATGACGGAAATGGAAATGTAACACAAGATTCCCACCTCAATTCGGAGGACTTGCTTGTAAGGCCCATAAGTCATTTCATCTGTGTCTAGGTATCATACATACAGTGTGGCTTGGGCACAAGGCCCAGCACCCCATCAATGTGCCATGCCACCATCATCCGCCTCTCCGTTCTTGAGTCTATGGTTGCGCTTTGATGTGTATCTAAGCCCTCTCACTTCCACGGAGTCTTACTGCCTGGCCGTACTTCTGCAGCTTGGTGATCAGCTGGTCACCCTGGCGCACGACGTCCTGGTATTGCTTGTTCTTGTCATCGGGCCGGTTCGTCTCAATGACGCCCTTGCCCGACACCCGGTCGATGGTGCACGGGATGCGGCCTCCAGCGACGAACTTGGCGAGATCCCTGGACGAATGTCAGTAATACGTATTTTGAAAAACAAACGGCGAGGTGAAGCTTGAAGTGAGGTTGTGAGGGAATTAGGGGTGAGCGTAACGAACCTGTCCAAAAAGTCCACCGTGACGCCAAACTGGTTGGCCATGCTCTCGAGCCCGACAACCCTGTAGCTCTGCAGAAGCTGCTGGTACGCGCGCAGGCGCATCTCGCGGATGAACCAATTCTTGTGCTCATGCAGGTATCGGTCCTGGGTGAGGAACTGCTCCTCGACGAGCGCCAGCGACTGGAAGAAGGTCTTGTAGCGGCCGCTGTACAGGCTGCTGACCAGCTTGGCCAGTGGCGAGAAGTCCACCGCCATCTCAGCCTCGGGCTGGTCGCTGCTGGAGCCGAGCGTTGTGAGGTTGACAGCCTTCTTCTTGGCTGCTGCCTGTGCCTGTGTGGCAGAGTCGTCCTCGGTTGCGGGGTCGTCCGCGCTGGGTCCGGCGGACACGCGTCCGCTGAGGGCGGCCAGCTTATCTTCACCATCGCCCAGGATGGCTTTGATCTCGGGGGCGTCGACGACCTTGCTCTTGAAGTCGACCCGCTTGAGGCTAACTGACCCGGCGAGGACAGAGTACACGACCAGGTTGGAGTAGGTGCAGAGCTCGTAGGACGTGAATGTGGACAGCGAATCGAGGAGGAGCGGCGCAGACAGGTTGTACGAGCGCACTGTGAGCAGGTGCAAGCCCTCGTAAGCCTTGAGGCGGTTTCGCCTGTCCCAGTCACCTCCGCTCTCGACAAGGGTCTTGGCGCGCTCGACCTCCTTCTTGACGAGCAGCTTGTCGCCGTAGAATAGACCCATCCGTATTATGGCAAGGACGAGATCGATCTTGGTGCCGAGGATGCCGGTCTTCTCGAAGACGTCTTCGTAGGTGGTTATGGCTTTCTCCTGGGTAGATGACAACATATTAGCCACTGCAGTGTAGAGAGTCGGGGTATTTCGTGTGTGTTTATACCTTGTCACCAACCCGCGCCCAGAACTCAGCCCTCTTGCCCTTCGCTGCCATTATCTCGGAATCGCCAGCCTTCTCAACAGCCTCGTCCTCCTCCTTCTGGATCTCCTCCAGCTCTCGGTCATTCTCTTCCTTCAGCTTCTGGTACAAGCCCTCGTCCCAAGGAATTGTGACAGTTGCTGTGGGTCCCTTGGTGGCGATCATGCCAGCGACGCTCGACTTCCTGCTCAGAGGCTTGCCGGGTACATTGGCGCCGCCCTCGCCCACGGCATTCAGGATGCCCTCGAGCGGATGTGCCAGGTACCTGTACAGAGGTGCCATCTTGTGCTCCTCGATGGCGTCCTGCAGCTTCTTGACGGCGGCGTCCTGCGTTGGCCGCGAGGCGTAGGGGTTTGTGAGGGTGAACACATGCTGCGACAGGGGCAGCAGAGGCCATTTCGCGTACTGAGGATCTGAGCCCATGTTTGCGTTTGAATGGGAATGAGTTCGATGGCAGCGGGTGATGAGGAAGGACGGGAGAGCACGGCGATTGAGGAAGAGGTTTCGGACGCCGGGTTGGTTGTTTGTTGGGCTTCGGATGCTGGAGAAGTTGCTTTCGATGTCACTGGTAGCTGACAGCTACAGGCGAGCAGGCGGCAGAGCATTACGGAAGGGCCCGCTAAAATCGGGGTGGATCCATGTGCTTGCCAAGTACCTGAGTACCTAGGTACCTCTCCGCCTTCCTCATTCGGCGCGATGCTTGGTCGCTGCTCCCAGGCTCGGCTGACTGACTGGGCCCCTTCCTAACTAACCTTCCTTCTCCCATACAAAACTTGCTACTGTGGTACATCGCTCGCTCCCCGTTCTTTCCTATTTTAAAGCCAGAAGTCCTTACGCAAAGAGCATTTCCGTGGAGCAATCTCGTGGGGGAGCCAATTCTCTCAGGTAACAGCGGCGAATGTCGAGATAGGAAGGTTCGTTCGAGTCTCAAACCGAGACTCTTGACTTCGTCACTGTCAACCGGAAACCCTGCTTTCGCCCATTCTACCAACACAGCATCTAAGTCAGCCGCAACCTCCATCATGGCAGGAGACGAACTCCCTCAACCGTACGATGCCAAGGCCCTGGCGCCTGCGAAGAAGCGACAGCGAAGCACGTCTCCCTCGGGTTCTGAACAGCCGCGCAGACTCAAGCGACCTGGCCAACGGTCGCGCATCAATGAAGCCCAGCGCGAGGAGCTCCGCCAGCGCGCCCTCGAGCGCGAGCGCGAGCAGCACGCCGTGGCATCCCATACTGAAACGCAGCGAGCAGCCATCAACGATGTAGTCCGCGCTCACTACAACGCAGTACCCGAGCGAGGCCGCGACTGGCGTAAGACCGACAGTCGGATCAAGGGACTGCGCTCGTTCAATAACTGGATCAAGAGCTGCATCATACAGAAGTTTGCACCCGACGAGGATCACACGCCTGGCGCGTTCGAGAGAGGCATCTCGAGTGGTCGAGAGCTATTGATCCTGGACATCGGATGCGGGAAGGGAGGCGACCTTGGTAAATGGCAGCAAGCGCCACAGACTGTGGAACTGTATGTGGGGCTAGACCCGGCGGACATCTCAATTGACCAGGCAAAGGAGAGATACAGATCCATGTCGCAGCGGGACCGGCACGGCGGCAGGGGCGGTCGTGGGGGAAGCTATCGGCGTCCTCAACCACGATTGTTCGAGGCAAGATTCCATGTCAAGGACTGCTTCGCCGAAACGATCGAAGACATCGAAATCGTACGGCAGGTGGGCTACACACAGTCGAACATAAGCAGCGAGCGCGGGTTTGATGTCGTCTCCATGATGTTCTGCATGCACTACGCGTTTGAGAGCGAGGCAAAGGCACGCCAGATGCTGAAGAACGTGGCCGGCTCATTGAAGAAAGGCGGCCGCTTGATTGGCACCATTCCCAACTCCGACGTCATTGGCGAGAAGGTCAAGGAATTCAATGAGAAGCAGAAGGCCAAAGCTGAACAGGCCGAGAAGGATGGCGAGGAGCCCAAGGCCGAAGAGGAGGGCGAGCTTGAGGAGGGCGAGGAGAAGGAGGAGGGTGAAGCCGAGCCGACTGCTGAGTGGGGCAACGATATTTATCGGGTTAGGTTCCCGGGTAAGACCCCAGAAGACGGTATCTTTCGCCCTCCCTTCGGCTGGAAGTACAACTTCTTCCTGCACGAGGCCGTCGAGGAGGTGCCCGAGTACGTTGTCCCATGGGAGGCCTTCCGAGCTCTGGCGGAGGACTACAACCTCGAGTTGCAGTACCACAAGAGTTTCTCCGACATCTGGAAGACGGAGAAGGATGACCCTACGCTGGGACCCTTGAGCGAGCGGATGGGTGTACGACAGAGGCACGGGGGCGAGTTTCTGGTCTCGCCAGAGGAGATGGAGGCCGCATCCTTCTATGTGGGATTCTGCTTCTACAAGGTGTAGAGCTGACGCTTTGGACATCATTACACAGCGTCTCCCGCAACTCGTCGATTGTGCTATACTATGAGCCTTGTGTTTTCTTGCCGTTGACGATGGTGGGTGAAGACGACGATGGACGAAGTAGGCACCACGATACAGGTCACAGGATAGATTATCAGGCTGACAGCTCAAGCCGTCAAAGTCCGTGTCTCGAAAGCCACATGGTTCAGGTTTGGGCAATGGGCCCACCCAAAGGCGTTCTCACGAGGCGATCTTCAGGTAGAGGAGATAACGAAATCATGATTTTTGATACCAAAGGCAACATAATTCGATTTGCGTTGCTGAGAATCTGCTGATAACCGGGGAACAGGCTTGTTAGTTATACATGCTTTTGAAGAATCTTTGCCGACCTCATCTTGTTCTTGGGGATACGTCTATCCCAGTACTGTGGACCTGGGTTCGCAGTCTTGCTGACTGGATCAACTTAGGGGGGAAATAAGACATTGCGAAAGGGAAAGAAAGGAAAGAAAATGGCCACCGACAGACAGACTCCTGATAAGCGAATGACTTCCCAAGTCAGCCTCCGCGCCTCGTTGCATTGCAGCATCCGCCCTTTTACCTCACTCCTCCTCTCTTGTTCTCATCACGTCTCACGGCTCGGAACCTGGGCGCCTTTACCAAGTATACTTGACCTCCCCCCTAGGCGAGACAGGGCTAGGAAGAGCGATCGGCACCACCGCCGGCCGCGGCAGCAGCGCCCTCAGGCCCTCAGCATCGACCCGCCCGCCGACGCAGCACTGCACGACACCCAGGTGCTCCTCGGCGGCGGCGGCGTCCCCGTTCAGGCTCTGCTGGCACGCCGAGGTCCACACGAAGGGCAGGAAATCTGCGGCGGCGGCGGCGGCGTGGGATTGTAGGCCCGGGGGCAGCTTCCCGGCGCGCAGGTCCTCGACGAACGACAGCGGGAGGACGGCGCTCGTGTCACCACCGCCGGCGGCGGCAGCCGCCCCCTCGTGCCGCACGAGCTCGGCGCAGATGGCGAGGACGTGCTCGGGCGGGTCGCGCGCCGCGGCGTGGTAGACGTACTGCTGGAGGGCCGTCAGCCCCGCGGCGTTGCGATCGGCCAGCCGCCCCGCTTCCGCGACGCGTCTGATGAGGAGCTTGGTCAGGTGCGCGCGGGTGGAGGCCTCTGTCGTGGGTGCCGGGGTCGGGACCACCGCATCGTCGCCCGGGGGGAGCAGCAGCGTGTGGAGCGCGTTGAGGCCGTGGTGGCTACTGACCGGGCTGGCCTCGGCGGCGAGGTGCCACACGAACGGCCAGAGGAGCCCGAATGCCCTGGTCCTGATGGGCCGCTCGAGGATCTGGAAGAGGAAGGGCCTGTCGCCGACCAGGACGTCCGGGTCCGCGCCCAGGAGGAGGCAATGCCGCAAGCACTCGCAGGCCAGTTTCCACACGGGGTCGGGCCCCAGCGTGCCGTCCGAGGCTAGCTGCTGCCAGAACATGTTGGCCAGCTTGGAGAAGGGGGTCTCACCGCTCGGGAGGGCGCGGCCCACGTCCGGTCTGCCCAGGAGGCACTGCAGCAGCGACTCAAGGGCGTGCTGCTGGAGCGGGAGCTGGATTGGGTGCATGATCCAGTGGAGCTGTTCCGTGTGGAGGCTGTTGTCTGAGCGGACAGGGAGGCCGCTGTTGAGGAGCATGCGCGTCGGCGAGCTGGCCACGCCCGCCGCCTTCGGGGCTTGGTGTGTGGCGTCTCCGATGTTCTCGCTGTGCGACTCATACCATGGGCGATACGCCTGTCCGGGAAATTCTCCGCCGACGGATATGATCCTTGGGCTGGTTTCGCTGTCCACATGTGGTTCAGACTTGATCCCCGGCGGCGTGTAAGACTCATGTGGTGTATACGGGCGGACATCGCTGCATCGGGATTGAGTGCAGATTAGCCATGTGAACGTTCACGAGGCGGATAGGGGTCTGGGAGGGACCTCGAGACTATGGACTGAAGGGAAAAAAAACATGGCTCACCTTTCCGTCACCAACACGTCGGGTGCAGAGTAATGCCTCGCCACAGGCAGGAATTGGCACTCGGCGTGCGGCCTCTGGGCATGGACGTCCCGGTTTTCACACAGGTACCCTCCATGCTGCTGGTAGCCGCCCGCCGCCGTGACTGTCGCCGCCCGCCGGCGCGCGCAGTTGTACTTGTGGACTCTCCACTTGTCAAAACGGGACCGATATGCCCGGACTCTGGAGATGGGCATGTCTGTCAGCGAGAGGGGACACGCCGTCACAAGTCCAGCAAAGTTGGGCGGGAGCAGTGTTTGGGAGTTGGTTGGCTACTCACGATGCCTCGAACCCATACTCCTCCTTCATTATCCGCCTCACCTCATCGAGGGTCTTGCTCTGGTCCTTGTAGAGACCCAGGATCGTCGTCCGGTATTTGAGCCACTCTTTGGTCATCTTTCCCTGCTTTTGAACCACGGGCTTCACGCCGGAGTGGCGTGGTCCCCGGTCCTGGATAGCTGTGGTCCAGCCTGGGGGAGGCCGGGTCGGGCGGCGTGAGGCATTAGTTATGGCTGGAAGCTGGGTTTCTTCTCTTGCCTCGGACAATATGTCTTCTGGATATAGGAACAAGGAGACAGGGCTACGGGGGAAGGGCTCGGGAGAAGGGGCATCATAGAAGTAGTGCGAGATTGGGTGATGGGCGTCCCAGCGAGGCGTTCTTGAGAACGGGGGAGGGGGATGGGGACGGTGGGATAACTCTGGGTGCTATAGATAACTGTGAATAACAAGGCACCCAATGGAACCTCCACGCTCAAGTCTACGATTCCCTGTCCCCGGAGCCTCACCGGGCCATGGTAGGCTGGCAGGCCTCGCTCGACCCAGTCCTCCAACATCTCCCACGCCGCCCCATAGAAGAGGGAAGCACAATCGTGTGTCTACTAATAAAAGACAGCAGGCTCCCCTGCTCTGGACACGTAGAGCTTCACTCGCGATCTCGATGGTGAGTCAAAATCTGCCCCAGAAAATCGGTCTGGGACCGCGGCCATCAGACCAGGGAGCCTCGAGTGCGGAATACCTGGCAGCCATTTTTAGGCATCCGAGGTGATGAGATATGGGTAGGCAAGAAGGCTAGGCGACCAGAGACGATGGAGCGCGGCCCGTCCCAGGAAAGGAGCTGAGAATAGGCGCAGTGTAAGCAGCAGCAAAAGAGTCCGACAGTAGGCGCCCATATGGCGCGAACTGCGTGGTATTCCGTTCCGCCCACCACCACACACCACCCACGCACGTCGGCTATGGAGATATACCCACCCACCACGGCTTCACGCGGCCTGGTTGGTCGATCGCCCAAGAGAGCTCCCAGGCATCTCAGACATTCTACATGTAACGGTGCCATCTGTCCGGCAGGATCGGAATGGCTGGCCTCGGGCGTCGAGCGCCGGGGCTGGGTGTGGGTTTCGAACAGGCGCCCTGGGCCGGGTCTTACTGTGCAAGTACACCTTGGGGGGAGGAGGGGAGGGGGGCACTCACCCCCTCTCCTCTCCGTGGCCTTCTCCTCCTCACCGGCCTGCCACCAAGGTGGCCTCTTTTGGAAACGTGGCTTGGATCTGGGCGACTGGCTCTGCAAAACCCCTCAGAGCCTGCTGCAGCCTCGTTTGCCTCGAAATGGTACAGGCTGGGCCATGGAGGTTCCGAAAGGTACAATGATAACAGGCCAGGCTCAGCCAAAAGCGGGGAAGATTTTTCATCTTGCGAAGCGACTGTGTATTTCCCTTCCTTTGGGTTCAGCCTAGCTTCCGAGTACTGCATGTATCGTGGCCGTCAAAAAATAGACCACTTTCTCGCCCAGCCTCGTGGAGGCTGATTATGAAACATGGGGCGGCGGCTCGCGACTAGATATACTCTGGGACCCTACGCAAATGACTATGGCGAAACGCGCTGGCATGCAGACTGCGCAACTGTTTCTCGGAGAGAAAAGAAGACAAACCCCCCATGTGGGCCTCGCTTGACGCGGTCATGCGGCAACTTCAGCCCCCAAAACCGCGGCGCACCCTGCAGCTGCAGTCAGCAATGTGGAGGACGAATCCGGTATGAGATGCTCGTCACACGGGCGAGCCAAGTAGAAAAAGTCTGTCAAACAAGCTAAATTTGTCCTGCATATACTCATTAAAAGAAGAAGGGAATCGATAAGTACGACAGGACCCGATGTCCAAACCTCCTGCCGTGATGTAACCGAATGAGCATTAAATATTGTTGGTACGTGAAACGCAGAACCCGCCTCTGGCCCGTTATTAAGACCACTGCAGCTTTGTCGTCGCCCTTTGTTGTCCGATTTATACCTCCCACCAGAATGCTGTGTCCTGTATCCTGTCGTATGAGGACGAGCTCTTCGCCAGCCGCTCCTTCAGATCACGCGGCGTCGGATACCTCGACCTCCATGGCTGAGTGTGGCTCAGCTTCGCATCATTGAACGTGTCTCCGTCGTCATCGGCTGCCAGCGTGGTCTCTCCCCCTCCCATTGCTCCCCAGGAGCCGTCACTGCCCCAGGCCTTCGCCCCGCCAAATAACTCGTCTCTCGGGTCCCCCCAGCTCTCGTAACGCGGATTCGTATCAACCTTGGCCGCCGTGGTCTTCGTCTCGGTGATGACTTTCTAAGTTCCTGATGCTGGAGCAGTTGCCTTTGTCTCAGTCGTGTTGGCCGCAGATGGTGGGATGGTTGGTTGATGTTCCGCAGCTTCCTTACCCTTGGTGTCCGATGGCGACACAGCCGTCGGGCTGGCGACCGTGTCTTCGCCCGTAATCCCCGAAGTCTGTCCGGCGTGCTCCTGCTTCTGCTCAGTGATCTGGTTAGTTCCAACCGCTCCCGCTGATCCCTCTGCCGGCCTCTCTGCCTCCAGGTCGTGGGCCTCGTTCATTACCGGAGAATCCCCACTGCCAACAACAGGACTGGCGGGCGTGCTTTCTACGGCCGCATTGGCTCCCGCGACCTTGGAAATCACGTCAAACCACCGCTGGGCATCCGCCGCCGTGTGCGCCTTGAAAGAGATTTCAGCAGACCCCGTGAGCTTGCTGCTCATGGTCTTGGACTTGTCCTTGCCCTTTACGTTGAACTTGTCTCCATTGGGGGTTCCAATGGTTGCCTCAGGAAGGTAGATGGAAAGTTCTGGGACTGGATCCTTGGCCGCATTGCTATGATACTTGTAGTTAGTATCCTTCAGGTAGAGATTGCGAGAGACAGAGCCACAGCATATGTCTGCCCAGAGTAGTCTCGCAGCAATAAGAGGAAGCAACTCACTCATCTGACTTAAACTCGTGCAAGAACTTCGAAGGGGTCACCACGTAGTAGCCCGTCGAGAACCCCCAAGACAACTTGTTTCGTGATTTGCGCTCGAGGCTGCCTTCAATGAGCGGCTCGGTCGAGTTGTGCTCCTGGTTGGGGAATGCAATGGCCTCGACCGTCCTGGGCGGGTCTTGCGGATCAATAAGGATGTCAGCATTACGCTGGGAGAATGCCTGCCACTCCATGTCCGGAGGAATCCTCTGAGCGGCGCCGAGCATATCGGCATACAGCGCCCGAGTCTTCTCGGCCTGCCCACCGGCGAACTGGTTGAACACTTCCATGGCCTGTTGAAGGACTTGGATAACATGGGCCTCAAAGTCTTGGAAGTTGCTCTGCACCGCAATTAGATCGTTGCGGTGGTTGTTCTCCTCAATGACCTGTTTGTTCAGGCGATGCAGGACACCTCTCCGGATGACATAGGGGTCCTCCGTGGGGTTCATCTTGCCGCCAGTGGACTCGAAAGATGCAGCATGCTGTCCGAGGAGTTCGATGTGTTTCTGAGTAACATTTCGAGACTTCTCGACCTCCTTGGCGCCCTTTACCGCGCCGCTAGCCAGCTCCTTGGACTTGTTCTTGACCTCCTTGTGTAGCCGGTCGAGGATGGGGAGAACAGAGCCCTTGATGCTCTTCTCGGTCTCGGTGTTGGTGTTGATCAGAGCCTGCGTGTTCTGACGCAGGTTCTCGTAGAAACCGGCAACGCCGCCCAGATTCTGGTCGAAGTGGTGGCCTTCGCGCAACGGCTTGGAGATGGTCTTCATGACCTTCTCGTACTCCTTTGACTGTTCCTTGTGGATCTTCTCGATGGCGCCCATGTACTCTTCAAGATAGCCCACGGCGTGCTTCCATGCTTGCAGACGCTCGGCAAGCAGCCCAGCGGTCTATGATCTCGGTCAGTCGTCGCGTGCTGGCGTCGACGCAAAAGACAGTAGGATACGAGGCTACGTACGGTTCCAGGATCCGTCTCAGGGACGGCGGACTCGCTGAAAGTGCTCGACTTGGTCATGACAGTGCCCGACCTTTGGGGCAACGTCTTTATGTCGTCGGCCATCGTGAATGCAGTTGTCTGGTTCCGAGATATCGGGTCTGCGATGAGCTATCAAAGGCGAGAGGATGGCGTGATTCGCAAGTACTAAGAGCCAGTGTCAGCATGCAATCTTCAACTTTACCTGAAGTCAATATCTGTCGAAAGCTTCGACCGCCAGGAGATCTTGAGGCTGCAAAAGTGAGGCCGCAGAGCGATGTACTGTTGATCGGACCGTCATGACACGGCACAGCTCATCAGTAGAGAGAGAGCTCAGGGGCCAAGCTGCCCACCCCCAGTGGGGCCGTCGCAACGCAGCACTCAAGACCCCTGTGACGATCCCGACAGACGAGATTGATGAACCTGGTGTGGGGGCCGCACGGAGCCTTCGGTTCGAGCTGCCTGCAGGTGCCTCACAGGCACAGGGCACGACAAGATGGGATAACACTTGGCTTGCTTACCTTTGGATATTTTTTTCTGGATTGGGAGCGCTTTGACGGTGCTGTAGGAAACCCAGGTCTATGGTATTGTCACATCTGATCGACCGACTGACTTAGGCTATATAATACCCGGTCTGCCGTGTCCCTGGATTCAGTGGTGACGACCGTGGCGATGACGTAGCGGTCCCCTAATCCGCGTTCTTTCTTTGCATACCTACGTAGCCTACGTAGTGCAGCGCGGTGCGGAAAAGCCACATGCGGCCTCCTTGGCTTTGAGAGACGGGACCCCAGCAGTCCCAGGTCAATAGCGGCAGTCGCGGTCCACACCAAAAGCTTGATGGACCACACAGATGGACCGCACCACCACGCATCGTCTTGGGCGCCTTACTGCATCGGGGCGGGAGTTTCCTGCGAGCCCGTCGCTGGGTGCGAAGGTTTTCGGGGGAGGCCCTGCATGTCTGGCTGTGGTCTGAAAGGTCGCCTGATGAACTAGAAAAAAGCAAGATCGAAAAGGGAAGTCTGGATGGGTGCTCATAGGACAGGGTTAGCTGGTGACAGGTATGGCAGGCTGCCCACGCGTGCTCGGTCGGTCGGTCGGTCGGTCGGTCGCATCGCGCTGGCTAGCTGTGTTCTAGACCCAAGCGTTGTCTCATACCACCTGGAGGAACGACAGACTGTTTCTCACGGTGTGGCAATAGTACAACGATCCACCGTCGTCGAGGCGGACAGAGCACGGGCAAGAAGGCTAAAGAGGTAGATGCGGTTGGCCCTTTTGCGACGGCTGCAGTCGTTCTAACGCTCACTGGCATTGCATCTGCAGGTCTCCAGTTGTCACACACAGTCGGCAGGTCTCATCCCAGAGAACGACGTGCAGCTCGTAGAGAGGCGAGTGTTGACAGTGGCTCATGCAGAGTAACTACGAAGTAGACTTGATTACTGTGGGCAGCGTCCAATTCGGCAGCATCCTGGAGGAAGTCTTCCCGCTCCTTACAGAAAGCTCAAGGCGTAGCAGAAACTTTGCCTTAGTTCCGTTCTTCTTGGTCACTTGTCATCTGCGCAGGATATTTGGGACCACAGTGAGCTGTGTGATGAATGCTTGAAATCTATTATTCATCTACCAAATCAAGGCGGTTTGGGGTATAAACGGTCCCTATGTCCAAAAACTCCGTCCTTTGCGGACACTGTCTATTATGCCTCATGCATGCAATCCCTTTGATGATCCCGTATTAATACTTCTCATGATCGTGCTTGTAATTATTGTATCAACGCTGGTCAAAACGACAAAAACAATGGTCGACCGCCCGTAAAGTGAGGGCATCTGCTAAGCAGGCCGCGGGGCTCCGCTTGAAACTCACAGCCACCGGTCGGGCGGACGACGAAGTCGCGCGCCCAAGACCTGCTTCTAGTAGGGCTGGGCTCGAGCTTGAAGCAGGTGCAGCCTCCGACGGACATCGTCTTCAACCCCGAAGTGATGATGGTGGAGCAGGTTGCTGAACCCCAGCGAGGTCTGCCTTCTGGATGGGCGAGGCCGTGGTGGTGGTTGGGTCGTCGTCTCGGTGGTCGTCGCTTCGGGGATTGAGTCCAGGGGATTTATTGTCGGCGCGTTGTGGATTGTGGGCGTCGTCGGCGCGCTCACAATAGAGTCGTAGTCAGGTAGAACAAGACCCTCCCCGGTGCTTAGGGGCCGCGCGGGTGTCTTGATTGCCGTGGTGTAGCTGGGTACCTTGCTGAGGCTCTCCATCTCGACGTGCTCCGGCGTATTTATGCCGGACTGGTCCTCGCCGCTATTTGATCTGGACAGCGGCGCCGAGGGTGGTGGAGAGTTGTGGTTGCTGTCAGCCGGTGGTGGCTGCGAGTGCGGCGTCGTCGCCCCGCCTGTCGTCGCCCCGCTGAGGCTGTGGTACGATTGACTCCTGTCTGACGCATTGAGAGACACGTCCTGCAGCCGCGAGCTAAGCGCTGCAGGAGGCACTGCCATCCCTGACATCTGATGCAGGTTCTCGGCCGATCCAGCCCGGGAAAGTGCGTAGAAGGGCGTGTTGACGCCAGACTGGACTGCTGGCGTCTGAAACCCGCTCTGCAGGCCGTTCGTGTCAACCTCGTCGTAGAGCTGATCGAGAACATGCTCGCCATAGCCGGGCGGCGCGATGCCATGCATGCGCTGTACCTGGTTGGTCTCGTGCGGTGACTGGCGCACAAGGTTGCCGTCGTCGTCCAGGGGCATGTTCGGGGAGATGAATATCGTCACGGGGAGGGTTGCACGGAGCTGGTAGATACGGTCAGTCTGTGACTCCATGTCCCATCTGCTGGCAGATGACTTACCTCGGAGACGTGGCCGTCTGGATTGTGCAGTGCGACCACCATCTTCAACTTGTGTCTTATCTTGATGCCGTGCACATTGGTGTCTTGCATGCACTTGCCCAACTTCCTTGGGAGATCGAGATTTGCGTTCAGGACCCAGCCCTCCTGGCCAGAATCCTCGATCATGTCGTTCCAGTGCTCATCCCGATTTACCGTGAGCGTCCAGTGCGCCACCTCGCGTTCCCTCTTGTGTTCTCGTATGTTGTGCCCTTGCATTGTCGTCACCATTATCTCGTGGACCTCCATCAACCTGCAGTTGATATCCCCGATCTCCAGACCTTTCAGCAGGGGCGTGAACCTCGTCTCGAGCGGGATGGAGCTTCCGAATACGATGGCCTTGGTGGGGATCACAACGCTGTATTCGACCTTGTTTGGCCAGATGTTTTCGACGCTCATGGCGTGCAGGAATTCCAGTGCCGAGGACTCGAGGGTGCGGATGATCCTCACTCTCTTCTTCGCATGCAGGTCGTAAGCGAGTTTGCCGCGTGCAACGGTCGCTTTCAAGTGATAGGTGATGCTGGCCTCGGGCATTCCTTCAATGGATTCGGAAAAGTCGCCTGGCAGCATAAGCTCAAACGGCCATTCGTAATTCCCCTTCTCAAGCAGAGTGCTCTTCCCCGAGCTGCCGCCCACAAAAGGCTTCCATCTGTGCTGGAAGAAAATGTTGGTGCGATCGACCTTCTGATTTGAGATTCCCGTCGGCGTAACCCTTGCGTCGGTCCAGCTGGTATGGCTGTCAGTGAGAAAGCTCTCTGGAAGGAGGAACTGCTTGGGTAGTGAGGAAGTAGGGTCTAAGGGGTCCGACAGAGTGGTGATGTAGACGCCGGCTACTGAGAGCACTGCAACAAACTCACTTCAACCTTTCAGTTCCGACCAGTCGCAGATGCACATCGTCTACTTTCAGGGCTGATGGCAGACACAGCACGACAGTGCCTTTCAGCAGTTGTCCTGAGGACTCGTGGTCGTTGCCTCGAAATACCAGAAAATCGTTGTCGAGCCTGATTTCGAAAAGCGTGTAGGCGTTGCGCCCAGTGACGTTGGCCAGAGGGTTAAATGAGGGCATTCTCAAGCTTGGTCTGCTATGTGCATGAGAATCGCAATGACCCGAGGATGGGAAGAGTGAGGGACCGCCAGGCAGGGTCGCTTGTTTTTAATCCAGGAACCCAATGCAGATCATGGAAGCAAAGTGGGTACAGGTGAGGCGAAAAAAATGTAAATGGGCGTGGTAATACCGGGCAGAAGTGGGAATGAGTCGTTTGCGCGAGCTGTAAGTGGCCCGTATCAGAGATGCGACGATAAGTGCTGTACCGCAGCCCAGGTAGCGCGCCGTGAGTGGATTGGACCCTTGGTCTGGTGGCCGGCGGAGGCAGCAGGAGGGTGTGGAAGGCAGGCAGGGTGACGAGACGAGTCGAGACGGCCGGGATCGAAAGATGCGAAAAAACACCCCACGAGCAGCGGCGACGAAGTGGGTGGGGGTGTCTGGACCTTGTTTTGGTATCGATGAAAGGGGGTGAATGGGTGGGATGTGAAGAGACAGGACGGGCAAAGTTATCGACATGTAGAAAAGATATCGCACATTGGCCCATGGGGGCCTATGTATTGCTCGATGCCCCCTGATGGGATGAGCGACGACCGGCCGACAGCAGCACTTGTACACACAAAGGGCCATCGGATGGATCACACAGCTGGGCTGGGACGTGGAACCCAGGCTGGGTCCCGTATGCACGCATCTCTGCTGCAAGACGAGTGCGATCTGGTACCGGTACAACACGGCCGCGGCCAGCACCGGTCAGTCACAATAATAAGCGAGACTTCCAGCCCGTTGCCTGTCCCACATACCGGGTCGACAAGGACGGCAAGGTACTTGCGCACTGAAAACATCCTAGTCACTTTCGAGTCGAGGGGCTTCCCTGCCAGCCGAGCATCTCTCCTTCTTGCTTCCGCCTTCCCTGACTTTTCACATCATCGCCCTTGGAATTTGGATCCCGGCGACGGCTGCATCAGAGTCTTCCACGTGCAGTGCCACAAAGAGACCAGTATCGACAAAGAGTCAGTCACCTTTGCCATCTGTCACTACCTAGGTACCTAGGTACACAAAGTGGTGTGCATACGGTCTGTCGGGCTAGAGGCCGACCGAAAGGGGACACCATCACCAACAGCCAGAACTCTGCTGGTCTACTGGGGCGGTGTCAAATGGCACTGATAGTATCAACGATGGGTGGGTGGGCTGCCATGGTTTGGTCGCAGGGATCAAAAGCTTTGGTGGATGATGCAAGAGGGCGAGAAAGGGTTCAATTCAGGGCTTGGACTGACTGGTATGTACCGTGTACTCGGGACTGACACTGATACTGACACTGACTGACTGAACTGACTGACTGACTCCTGGCGTCATCCGTTGTCGTCTTGCGAATGGGACAGGGCGCGAGAGTGGCCGGGGTCGGTGCAATCCACACACAGTTCAGGTCTGCTCTCGTTCCAGCCAGGACTGTGAGTGTCATGGGTAGGCAATATCTTTTCCCGTTGATTCTCCGGTCTCTTCCGCATTTCCGCCGTGAACCTTGATGCCAACTTGACTTTGCGAAAAACATGTACTCTACACAGATCCCACTCCCTGGCCGCGAACTGTCCTCGTTCGCCTCCCTGGCGGGCCCATGACGGCAAGAAGTGACTGCTGATCGGCCCTTCCGCTCGTTGCTGTCACCACCTCTGCATGTATACAGGTACATCTTCCTCATGACAAGTGGGTCGAGCCCAGCCCAGCCCAGCCCGTCACTATCGACCTGCAGTGGCTTCCTTATCGGTAATCCTTCCATGTCCCTTCCCTCAACCTTCCATTTAGCCTTCGTCTGCTGGTCAAGATCTTGGCCCCGGCCGTCGGCTCGCACCCCAAAGCCCCCACGACCAGGCGACATCTAGACAACGCGATCTGACCTCCCTTCTGGCGTTCCTCCTCTCGCTAGGAGCGTCTATTCTCGATACGAAAGGCACCTTTTTTAAGTTCTAGCAACCGCCGTCAGTCTGTCACGGCACAACCGGAACAGCAGTCCTCTCGCTTACGCCTTCCCAAGGGGCTCAAACGGAGTCGACTCTGGTCGGCAATACTACTTTACTACAGATCATGCAGCGCAAATCGTGCAGTACATGCAAACAATGAGGTGTTCATTGGTGGCCTTTAACCTGCCAGGCTGCCAGGGCAAGATCTACGTTGCAGCGTGGGACTGCTGAATCGGACAGAAGATGGGGCCTGGCGTTCGAGCGGCAGTTCGGAGCTCTCCACGGGTCCCAGATGCTCGAACCCTGAGACTAGGCGCGCTGGGAACACCAAGGCGACAGTCTCCGTGCTCCCCAGTTGTGATCAACTACGCCTCTGCATGCCAAACAGCACCTGCTGCACGAGATCTGGTCTGTAACTCGTCACCATCGGTCAGAGGGCCTAGAAGGTGCCACACTGTCGTCCCATGCCCACGTCACGGGGCGGTGGCATGATCTCTCCCAGCTCTCGCCTGATGGCCCTCTTTTCCAGCACTCCAACCTGCTTATCTGCCTACCCGTGCCAATCACCCGGTGCACCTCCCCCTGCGGCCTGGATCTGCTCTTGCAGTCGATATATAAAATGCAGACCTCACCATCCCATATTCGCGGGGTCTCTTCCTGCCCAGCGCGGGCCGTGGCGGGCGGACCTACGCCGCCCTCCGGGAAAAGCAAGGGATAGCATGACTTTCCCTCAGGGAATAACACGCCACATGGAGGGATGTTCCGTAGCCGATGGAGGGCAAGCAACCAGTGCAAGAAGCGACACCAACTGCACCTCGCAAGTGAACCTGAAAAAGTAGCCGGAACGAAGCGCTACATCAGCATGAGGACGAACGCCTGTGCCTGACAAGCCCTGACCGTTGCGCCCGAGGATTGAGGGAACCGCCAGACCGCCCAAAACGACCGCCGGCTCGGCCAGAATTCGACGATTAATTGACCGGCTCTGGGTAGACCCACTAGCAGCCCAGCCCTGAGACCTGACCCCTGTGTCAATCGGAACGATTCCAAGATCTGCCGAAAAAGGAAAACACACGAGCACATGTTGATTTCTTAACAGCAGAACCAGTTTGCCGAGCGACCTTCAGACTCAGCTGCAAGCCTCAGCAGACGAGTTTCATATGTCATTCGTTTTGGGTGCAGCTTGCATATCGGCAGGCATCCAGGTCGACCCCTTCCTCCTTAGGCATCCCGAAGCTCAGAGTCGATGCTGTATCGCGGGAGCCGCAGGCAGCGCATGTAGCCTTACGCCACCGTCACGATTCAGGATTTGTCGGCAGCATGCCTATCCGGGTTTACTACGAGGCACCGCCGAGCATCGGAAACTAAGCAATCAACGCCACGAGACGCCGGCCTTGCGCCGCATTGATGGGCCAGCGAGACCCGTCACTCTTGCCTGTTTGGCTGGCCGGCTCCACCGTACCAGCGCTCCTTATCAACGGTCTCACGGCTCGGCCGGTCGTATATCCTCTAAAGATCGAGGCTAACCCAAAGAGAGCCCAAGTGGGTATGTGACAAGGCCGGTCCTCAGCCTTGCTGGTCGCACAAGATCTTGCTTGCATTTGTCTGTCTCACCACAACGATTAGCAGTGCAGGAAGTAGTTACACAGTCGATTAAACCGACACTGAATGCGTGCAAAACTCACCTGCGCGGGACTGCATAAAATGAGCAGGCCGTGCATTGTCATAACATTTTCACATGTTCGGAGGTCAAAAAGTTTTGCCGCTGTCAAAGTCTGATAGCAGCGCCTATCTAGGCGTCTTAAGCAAACCCTAGCAAATGATTTCACGCGTCATCCCTGTTCCTAGCTAATTCGGACGTGCAAAATGGCTTTGTTCCGGATCTCGACGCTTATCTGTCACGATGACGAGCGCGTCAGTGCTGAGACCGTCTGCTCAACAATCCTCCCGGGCACTCCTTTCAAGACACGATAGTGCCGTTAGGGTGTACAGATACAAGGTCTACTTTCTTTGACCCGTTCCTCGCGCTAAGAATTGGGCACGTACGAATCCGGCAGTGTCAGTTTCTTCTGTACAGTCGCAGCTTTTCATATGCCAATGACTTGCCCCTTCGTCTTTTGATCGATGTCTATCCCGGACGGCGCAAGCTGGGATCAATCAATCCACTTCTGCTCCGGCGCCGACCAGCACCAGCACCAGCTTGACCGCTGCAGGCTGCAGGATGCTTTTCCCGCTGTGGGTCGGGTGGCCGGGACGAGATCCATCTGCCATTGCGATATCTCCCGGGGCCCACTCTGACATTTCGAGGAACAAAGGACCCACGTGTTTTCGAGCAAAGCTCCAGGAGCTGAGCTCGAGCAGGAGCGAGCCCCCCTCTGTCCCAAACCCTCAGTAAAACACTCAGGGATTCGGTGAGTCGGAGAAAGAGAAATCCAGTCCACTGAGGCTGCAGTTGCTGTCACAATCAATCTATGGATTGCGACGATCAGGAGCCACCCCTTTAAGGAGCTTTCTCGGCGACATTCCGTGAGCCTCTCCCGCTGGCAGCTTGCCAGGCCGGCGTGTCTTGAGTCAAAGGACTTGCATGTTCTCGACCAGCTGGTGTGGGTCCGAGATCAACGCATGTAGGACACTGCGGCTCGAACCGGAGCCATGGCGGCGCGGGAAGGGGCTTGCCAATAAAACACAGACAAACACACAAACACACATGCAGTGAAAGACCCCCCTCCCAACCAGAGCGGACCCAAAGCTCTGCGGTGGGGACATTCAGGCACAGCAGTGACAACTCTATCGGCCACAATCCGAGCCATACATGAACCGTAAATCAGAAAGCATGTGAAAAGGTTTCGTAGTGGTTATGCAAGGCCTAGGATTCGTGCCTGGATTCGCTGTCCCTATTTACTTGGTCTCACGTGTCCCTGAAGGGCATAGCGGATATGGCATAGCCAAAAAACCTGCTACTTGAACTTGGGCGGACCGACTCCCAGTGCTGATGCCATCCCAACAAATTTTCTCACTTTCTCAACTGGCCGAGGTCTCACCGACAGGGGCCGTCGAGTCTGACGGGCGGTTCCAGGTGCGGATGTGTCCTTGAAAGAGAGGGTCAGTTGGCGGAGCAGAAACATGTGATGGGACGAACGAAACAATACGAAGGCCCATGCGCCGTTTCACTTACCCGACTTGCAGCTCGTGACGATAGCCTCCTTCGTGAACTCCAACCAGCACAACGGATCCGCGTCCACAACCTTTGTCAACACGGGTGGTAGTATTGCAGTATTTGCCCTTGGCTCAACAGCGTGTGGCCCCCTGAAGTCGTCCTCTCCATCGCCATTTGCGGAAATCGCCGAGTTGGACCGTACTCTGCTCGCAGAGGTCCCTTGTGTCTCGGCGCGAGTGAGCTGTGATGTAGTCAACCTAGAAGCAATCGAGCCTCGCTGGCGGACTGATGCTGCGCCGGCGCCGGTCCCGGCCCTGGGCCGGTGCAGCATGCCGACGCTGAAGTCCCATAGACACAGCCGGCGGTCCTCGCCCACGCTGCCGAAGCGGTAGTTCTTGTCGTCGCAGCGCCATGGATCGAAGGCGACGGACGTCACCCATGAGTGATGGCCTTGGCACCGCGCAATGAGAACGGACTCGGGGACGTGCCAGATCGAAATGAGGTCGTCCTGCCCGCCGGTGAGGACGTATTTGCCGTCTGGTGACCAGCAAACGGAGATTAGACCGCCGTAGTACGAGTGGAAGTGATCGAGCAGTCTGCAGGGTGGGTCAGCTCACGAGACTCAAAAAGCAATGGCAGCAGGCCTCTTACTCCTCCTTAAGGTAGTCGATGATCCTTAGCGAGCCATCCTCGGACACTACAGCCAGTCGGCGGTTATCTGGTGAGAAGGCGAAAGCATTGATTCGCTGGTTTGAGAGCTTCCATGCTGCGACGGGGTTAAACTTCTGGTTTTTTGAGTTGACCGACTTCTGGACCTGGATGCCGTTCCTAGAGGTATGGACCCCGTTTGTACCGTTGGTCGCCTCGACATCCCCGTTCTCCTGTTCCGACGAAAAGATGGCGTCCTCCTTCTCCTTGTCGTAGACCACCAGAGACCCGTCCATATGTGATGCAAGAAACAGGGTCTCTGAACCTGGTATCCATTTTATCTGGGAGACGGGGGTTCCGTTTATGACGCCCTGTCACCGTCAGCTTAGACCTGAATGAGCACGCGGCCGAGAAACCTACATTCTTATTCAAACGCGCGTATCGCTGTGAGGTGGCTTCCCACCATATTACTTCGCCAGTGGAGAAACCCATGATCACGTCAATATGGCTTGAACTCTTCGTGATATGGTTTACATCATGGCAAAGACAATGCGCTTTTGTGAAGAGCACTTTGGTCAGATACTCAGCCTGCGCATAGTCAGCACAAATCTAGCCCGCAAGCCCTTCTACGGCGATGAGGCAGGATATACCAACCTTGTTAGGAGCCGACATGTCCAGCCACTGGAATGCGCGGTTGATGTTCGCAAAAGCAAAGACCCCGTCCGTCGGGCGCTCCTGCATCCTCTTGCTAAGTCCCTCGTTGACGATGACCCTGCTGATGAATGAAGAGTTGCTCTTTGTCATGTTGTTCTTCGGTTTCTTCCGCTTGTTCGCATCCTTGGAATTCGGCGCCACGAGTAACGCCGTCCCCTCCCCGAACGCCGGGGCCGAGCCTAATGATAAAGGCGCATCGCTGGAATTTGCCCTGCCTTCACTGCCGCTGATAGTCGGATCCCTCGAGTTGTCCTCATGTGGGTGCTCCTGTATGCTTGACTGCCCGAGGCCCGTCGCTGTGACGCCCCTGTACTGGAGTGGGGACGGGCGGGCGTCGAGGTTGACCAACGACACGCTCGTCCCGGCGGTGGCTGGCTGGGGGTTGGTAGCGAGCGGGTTTGGGTTGATCACGGGCGCCTCGGACGGGTGTGGAGGAGGAGTCGCGAGGTGCAAGTCTTCTTTGAGGACATAGGTACCTGTGATATGTCACACCGGTTTAGCCTGGGTCGCGCACAGCTGAAGCTTTCGCGGGGATGCGAAATGCGGGAAGCAGACTGGGCGAGCTCACCCTCTCCGACCAGGAAGTGGTCCTCGGGGTTTGAGAGAATATTATTGGTCTCTATCATGGGCGGGATATGGCCAGCGCCGACGGCGGCATTGTATGCGGCCTGGGTAGGATACCGCGGGGGAGGCGGTAGGACGCTGAGGGCAGTGATCAGCGAGACGTCCGTCATATTGTATGTAGTGCTGGCGGAAGGGGGGGGGGATAATGAGAAAGAAGAGGAGATAATGAACGGGACGTAAGCTCACAACATGGCGCCGGTGGGACGAGTGAGCTCCTGAGGGTGGTACTGAATGCTTTCTTGGCAGGATGTTTGTCTCCAAGGGTGTGTTTATCTATGGGTTGAGCCCCATGCAAAGAGCGGAACCCTGGTGGGCGTGTAATATAACGACAGGCAGTCCTCGGACGGTGTCGCTTGGGCCGGTGCTCGCCGCGGCCGAAGTTTGTTGGTGGATTCGAAGGATACCGTATTAGACTATGTATGCGCAGGAGCAGTGTGACAGCCACAGCACGACCGATGCAGGACGTCTGACAGGTTGTTGGGTTGGGCTGGCGCAACGTCGATTGACCTGCCAATTACGGATGTCGTTGCTGGCCGAAGGGGGACGGATCGGACGGACGAGAGCCCAATTGCGCATTCACGATTCTGGAAGGGCTCGAGGTGGTCGCTGGCAGTGACGAGGAGTAAATATCGAGGACTATTTACAAAACAGGCGTGGGGAGGAACGGAAGCGACGAGTCGACGTCGCGCGCTCGGCGAGATGGCAGGTAGAAAGACCAGACCTCGGGACCAGTTGGACCTTGGGTCCGTCGTGTCGGTAGCCCCTGATCCTGGGGATCAGCCTTGGGAATTGGACGTGATCCCTACTCTCATCCACATGGATCTTGTGGGGTAGACTATGAGGAGTGAGGGGAAGCTTGGAGCTTGGAGAAGGCCACGGGGCTGCTGGGATTTGTCGCGACCTGCCAAACTGCACGTAAGAGATCCGCTGGTCTATTAAGCATCTAGATACGGTATAGATGTATAGATATGACCCATATGTGTTGCAGATCCATTACAATATTCAACTGATGCAGGAACAGTAAGCAAGTGCCTCTGCATGTGGACGTGGCCATCCTCACTAGGTAGTCTACAATGTGCATTCTCTCCGCGCGTGACAGGAATGAGGAAGAAATCAAGACCAGATCATTTCGGCCCAGCAATCCCGTCCCGAGCTGAGGCAAGAGGAAGTAGAACAGAGAGCTAGAATGATGGGTCCCAAATGCGACGTCGAATACCCGCCGTCACGCCTCCGTTGAGCAGCTCGTGGTTGGCTGCGAAGCTCTCGGAAATTGCTGATAGCTACCACCTTTACGTAGCACCTGCACTACTGACTTAGACAAATGTGGGTAGCTTTTCCACACCTCTGCCCACCACCAACACCACATCTTCCGTTGCTTGTTGCTCTCCCGCTCCTACCACACAGCACGCCCTATTCCAGTCTGGCTGTCCACCATCAGGATACGTGATTGTGATTGTGATCGCTCGTCGTCTGCAAGAACGTACACGTACCACGTCGCCGCCAATCCACCACCTGGAATGACATGAGCACGACCTCGAAGCTCCTCCGCCGTCTCCGCCACCTTAGCTGCCATGGCGACAGGTCCGTCACCCATGCGACTCCCTACATGATCACTCTCTAACTTCTGGTCATCAGTGCGCATCTGTGTGTGCGGTGACGAGGGGACAGGTAAATCTAGTCTGATCGCATCGCTTGTAAAGGACGTCTTCGTCTCCAACAAGATCCAAGTGAGTGGCTGTCGCCCTTTGTATAGCTATTCGGCCGGAGTCTCCCAGTCCACACGACAGCCCCGCTGACCTTTGCATATATACAGGCTGTCCTGCCTCAGATATCCCTCCCGCCCAGCATAGGCACCCCAGAGAACGTCACCACCACCATCGTCGACACATCTGCCCGCCCGCAAGATCGCAACACCCTACGGAAAGAGATCAGAAAGTCCAATGTCATACTCCTCGTCTACTCCGACCACTACAGCTATGAAAGGGTTGCGCTCTTCTGGATGCCCTACTTCCGCTCCCTCGGCGTCAATGTCCCTGTTGTGCTGTGCGCCAACAAGTCGGACCTGACGGGAGATGGCAACACAGCCCAGGTCGTTGACGAGGAGATACTACCCGTGATGCACGAGTTCCGTGAGATTGACTCCTGCATCAGGACAAGCGCCCGGGAGCACCGCAATGTGAACGAGGTCTTCTTCCTCTGCCAGAAGGCCGTCACCCACCCGATTGCCCCGCTCTTCGATTACAAGGAAGGCAACCTGAAGCCTGCCTGTGCATCAGCCTTGCGGAGGGTATTCTACCTGAGCGATAAGGACCAGGACGGCTACCTCAACGACCAGGAGATGCATGATTTCCAGGCCAAGTCTTTCGAGCGGCCCTTGTCGCAGGAAGACCTGGACAACATCAAACTGACTGTCAGCAAGGTGTCGCCGGGGACCAACCTGGAGAAGGGCGTAGATTTGGAAGGGTTTCTCCGCCTGAACAGGATGTACGCCGAGAAGGGCCGACACGAGACGATATGGATCATTTTGCGGAAGCACCACTACACTGACAGCCTCAGTCTGGAGGACAACTTCCTCCGCCCTAAGTTTGATGTCCCTGAATACGCCTCAGCGGAGCTGAGCCCTGCCGGGTATCGCTTCTTTGTAGACCTCTTTATAGCCTTCGACAAGGACAACGACGGGGGACTCAACAGCGAGGAACTGGCGGCATTGTTTCGCCCCACGCCCGGCCTACCCCAGTCGTGGACCGACGCTTCTTTCCCTTCATCCACAGTCCGCAATGAAGCCGGGCACATCACGCTGCAGGGCTGGCTCGCACAATGGAGCATGACTACCTTCCTTGAGCCGAAGACGACGCTTGAATACCTGGCCTATCTTGGCTTTGAGGCCTCGAACCCCAAGGAGTCGATCACTAGCGCATTAAAGGTAACCAAGGCACGGAAGCGTAGGAAGCGGCCAGGCCGGGTCGAGCGAGGCGTTGTGTTGTGCTATGTCCTCGGCGCATCAGGGGCTGGGAAATCGTCTCTCATGGACGCCTTCCTAAGCCGGCCCTTTGACGCTCTTCACCGCCCTACCATCAAGCCCAGGCGGGCTGTCAACAGTGTCGAGCTTCAGGGTGGGAAGCAATGCTATCTCATCCTCGAGGAGCTTGGCGAGCTCGAGCCTGCCATTCTTGAAAACCGCGCGAAGCTCGATGCCTGCGACCTCCTCTGCTACACGTACGACTCTTCAGACCCGGACTCGTTCTCCCACATCGTCGAGCTCCGCCAGAAGTTCCCGCAGCTCGACGAGCTGCCTTCTATATACGTGGCCCTTAAGGCCGACAAGGACAAGACCACGCAGCGCTGCGAGATGCAGCCTGATGTGTACACACATGGCCTGATGATGCCCACCCCGCTCCATGTGAGTGTGACGTGGGAGAGCATTAGCGAGCTCTTCGTTGCGCTGGCCGAGGCGGCGACGAACCCCAGCTCCGGCTTCCCGAAGAGTGAGGAGCCGCCCCCGGATATGACGAGTCTGTATGTTGCCTTGGGTGCGACCGCTTGCGCCGCAATCGCGGCTCTGGTGATATGGCGGCGCTCGACTGTCGGGTCGTCTGGTTGATCGGAGAGAAGTACCGAAGGAAATGACTGGGACCCAGGAACAATACCAACAAGGAGCAACTGCTACGGAGATTGTCAGACCTCCCAGTCTAGGAAAAGGTGGATGTTGGAGTCAGACACGTTTTAGCAATAAAATCAGTCTGGTGTACAGTATTGGGCTTGCTACCATGCCATGTGTTTGAACGGAGATCATTGCGAGCATAGCTTGGAGTCGGGCAGAGGATTTCTTTCAATTGATTGGGCTGGACTGGGAATATGCATCTGAACCTTTCAAGATATCCACCACTCAGACTGATCATACCAAGTATTTATCCCAGAAGAAGGTTCCCACAAGGGAATTATCGCACAAGGGAATTATCGCACAAGGGAATTATCCCACAAAAGAAAATCCCACAGGAGGGTGTCCCATAGGAGATTCTCCCACGGGAGATTAATTGTAGGAGGTTGAACCATCAGAGGTTGACCCATCAAAGGAAGCACAGAGTAGGTTATCCCAGGTTGGTTGTCCCAAGTAATCATCCCAAGTAGAACACGCCAGAGAAGGCGATTTGCTAGAGGCTATCCCTCAAAGGTCTACTCTCAAGCGGCCCACAACATGATATTTCGAAAATAAAACAAACATCTCACATCACGCTCGGCGACTTACCACGATCTGTATTGTGGCTTGCCATCCATTCAAAGGAGTAAAGGGCAGCTGCATTTAGCTCGGTCATGATAAGCCGTCGAGCAATCTCTCTCAAGCCTGATGCCGTGACGTGTCTGGCACCCTATGCCTGTGGGGTTACAATGGGGGAAATTTCATGTGAAGCATTAGAGCACCAAATTCCTGCAAAATAGTGTGGGTATCATTATGCTCCGGTCTCTGTCGAAACCAAGTAAGGTCCAAGGCTTCGTGGCTTCCCTTAAGCTGAACCGCCATCATTGGCTTCATCCTCGTCCCCTCTGCGATGCTCTGCCTTGACCCTCTTGGCCGTGCTCGCACGGCTGGCACGGCTGGCACGCGAGTCTCCCTCCTCGTCACCCCCTATGGTCTCGTCGTCCTCCTCTTCCTGATCTGAGGACCGCGCTTCCGCTTCCGCCTCCGCTTCCCTTTCCGCCTGCTCGGCGCGCTTGATCCTGCGCAGCAGCACCTCATCGAAGTAGAGGTCCTGAAGTGTCATATTCTGGCGGGCAGTGTCAGTCAGTCAATTGAGGTAACAACATGTGGCGACAGGGTGGACTCACCTCGACATGGCACCCGGACACCGGGCACCTGGCCGCTCGGCCCCTGCCGTTCCCCCCTTTGATGTACTCCGTGATGGCGATCTTCTCAAAGAAGTGCTTGCAGAGCCTGCACGTGTACGGCTCCTGTATCACCACGAGCGACAGCGGGCACCTGAAGCTCCTCTTCTCACGCGCGATCTGTATGTCGTCGTCCTCGTCGCCATCCATATCCTCGTCCCCGTCGGCCTCACCCCGCTGCTCATCCCTGCGGGTCTCGAGCCTGGGCCGGCCGTCCCGGTCGAACCACCTCGTCGCGTCGGGGAGCGGGATGTCGTCCGGGTTTGGGTACAAGCCCTCGTGCCACGACTGCCTGAAGTCGATATATTTGTTGTTGACCGCGTACTTCTCGTAGGGCCTCAGCCTGTCGTACTCCGCGGCCTTGGCGCCGCAGGCCTCTCTGAGGACATCGAGTAGAGGCACCCCGGGGACCTCGGGAGGGTCAGCGTCCCCCTCGTCAGCCTCCCGGTCTTGCTGTGCCTGCTCCACGGCGCCCTGCTGCCGGTTTGCTACCAGTTCGGGCAGCTCCCTCAGGGTGCTCTTCTCGTCCTCCACCGTGGCCTGCATGTCGAGCGCCTCCCTCATGGCCTCCTCGATCTGGGTGGCCAGGTCGAGGACCTCACCCTCGAGCTCCCGCACCTCGCCCTCTGCCCTCTCGGCGGCGGCGGCGGCCTCGTCGTCGCCCTCGCCGTCGTCGCCGCCGTGCTTCCTCTTGGCGGCCCTCTCCGCATTCTGCGCGGCTATCTTCTTGCGGCTCGTCACCCGCTCGTTGATGCCGTATACGCTCTGGCTGAGGAGCTGGGCGGACTGGGCTATTTGCTTTTCATATGTGTCGTTGATGCGGCCCGTGCAGAAGTCGTTCAGCTGGCGCTTGTGGTCGCCCGTGAGAGGGCAGTTCGGCGTCTCGTATGGCGGGAGGTCCAGGGAGGCGTGCTGGTCGGGCCGAGGCTGTCGCGGCCGATGATTTGCAGGACGCCCTGGACGTCGCTGGGAGCCGAGCATTGTGAGTAAGGTGTGGATCGGTGGGATGGGAGTCTGGGTCCTTCGGCTGCGAGGGTAGCGCGGGGGTGGTTCTTCGCATGCGCGTCTCGCCCTCCAGATGGATATCGTCGCGAAGTGAAACTTCCACCGGCAAGAGAACGGAGTAACTAGCAGAGCGGTACGAGTTGAATGGTCATTTGGCGCCTCAATGCCAGGAATCGCGATGTTTCTGCGATGAGTTAAGGCCGATCATCAATGGGGAACTTTCCGGGGTCTAGGCGCGTCGCGTCATTCCACCTAGGCCTGCAAGCTGCGCACGCGTTGGCCACAGTACCAAGGACCATGCAACCCTGCAGGCTGGAGCTCCCCCTGGCTCTCTCCCACCAGTGCCTGGGCAGCTATGACATCAAAAGCCCCAACCGTAGCTAATCAAAGCCGCTTTGTCGACACTGGAACAGGCTCCGTTTGTGGGCATCAAGAGAGGCCGGCCATTCATGACGAAGGGGCTGCCCGTACCCTGCAAATAAACGCCAGGGGCTTCTCATAGTAATAATAAAAGATATTGACCGCTTTCAGGCGCCCCGTTGCCTTGCACAGGCACCACCAGTGCCAGTTTATATCAACTCCGCAGGGCAGCATTGTGAATACATTTGTTCTCAGCCACAGCTGCACCTTACATCCATCCACATCAGCCTCAGCAACACCGCCCAGTGTCAACAAAATGGCCAAAGCACCCTCAAAGAAGCAGAACAACCGGGCCGATCCACTGTCAAAGAAGGATGGCAAGAAGGATGGAAAGGAGGGCCAGTCCTCCAAAGATCCGAAGCAGTCGCATCTGTGTAAGTATGGTCTGTCGCCCGAATGACTGTTGCTCCATCCCTCGTTGGATTTAAGGTTTATGCAATTGAAAGAGCGTGTACTCGCATACCAAGCCACATTTTCGCGCCACTATTACCTCCCTGTGCAAAAGGTAACTAACCTTATTGTGAAATAGACACCGATGACAATCCGGAGACTACACTGAAGGGGACGGGTTTTAAAGATGTGGAGACGGCGAATAAAACCATCGAACTTGTTTCCAAGCGAAGCCTGACCTGTAAGCAACCCTCTGTTCATTGGCCCCTCAACATGTCAAACACCTTAATCCGTTGAACTCTGCTCCTTGGGTGGCAACCCGTCAGGTGGTAAGCTACCTGGGTGGTCCCACTGTCTGTGCAAATGCCCGGGGAAGGCAGCTCGACAGGTCCACGCGATTTATCGTGTACATGTCATAATACGGGGGTTCTGGAGCACAACAATTTAGGGACGGCACGGTCCCCACGGAGAAGGAGCCCTTGAAGACTGTTTTTGGGAGTACTGCCGTGCTGTGGGGCACACACGCTGACCACAAGCATCGTAGACCAGCGCCAGACCATCAACACGATGTTCAACAGGGCCAAGCACCATCCCAAAAAGACAGATGACATCAAGGCAGCCCAGGCTGTGTTCGAGAAGTGGCTGAAGGAGACGTATCCCAAGGCAAAGTCCGAGCAGCGCGAGTTCAAGCCCGTCCTGGGAAAAAAGACCATGGAGACAGTGCTCCCGCTGCTGAAGCAGGCCAAGGGCGTCGACAGCGCCTTTGCAGAGATATATGTCGAGCTTGAGCCCAGGAAGCGCCTCGCGAACACGTTGGTGGACGAGAGCCAGCCGGGAGAAGCCGACTGGGACAAGGCGAGGACGACTGCGCTGAGCGAGCTCGCGCCTGGGGGAGACGACGACATTTCTGAGGACCAGCTGTGGGATGAGGACGGCAAGCCGTCTACGTACCATTTGAGCCTCATTGCCTGGGCGTGGACGCCCGCGACGGAGTATAAACTCCTGAAGGCAGTTCGAAAATGAGGGGCTATGGCGTCGTCCTGCCGCGAAAAGCAACAAGTGGGGGTTGTCGCACAGAGTGAGAGACAGGGGGAAAAGCGGAATGTCCCAGGGGCCAAACGACTCAGCAGCCCGGCTCCGGAGACTTGGGCTGCCGTACTAGCTTAGGTGGGCAGCCATGTACTGCGCCGTAGTATGCCAAGTATCCCATGTTATCCGGCCTACCGGGCGTGCGGCCACATGCAGTGATGTGTCTTTCTTTCCCTGACAGCCGGAACGGTTTTAAGATGCGGCTTCGCATAGATCAGATGAGGTGTGTTTTTGCTTGTTGTGTACCGTTTAACAGCAGGTATCAGTGCGTCCTCACGAGACGGGAGGCTGGGCGGCGGGCGACAGTTGATGCTCGATCGGCTTGACATCGCTGGTTTCCAAGTGTCTGATCGGGTGGCCCCACTATTTTATTGTACCTGACCGGCGGTACGTCCGTACAGATCGCCCCTCTCTGGATCCAGGGCAGCCCAGCTAGGCAGGATACAGCAGTAGCTCCAGATCTGGACGACGTCTGCCCTCCACGACGATCGTCTTTCATCGACTCCCCGTCAGCCTGGGCCACGATGTCAATCGACCCGTTTCCGTCAACCCGCCCCCAGGGGGAATCCTGCGTGTTTCTGTCAATGCTTTGTCCAGCTGACACCGTGATCAGCTCACTTTTCACGCCCTGACTAATTCCGCAACTGTAAGCTCGTCAACCGTTCCGCGGCTGTCTGTTTCCTGATCAGAGACGGGTGATAATAAAGTTGTGCGTCAAGCCATCCGCCCGCCCACAGCACGAGACACCCCTGCCTTGTCACCTGGGAGCAGCGTGCTCGCATGCACAGCACAGAGCCAGCAAAGCAATGACGAGAGAGTGGATGCGGGTGCAGAAGAAAAGAAAAGAAAAAAAGAGGGCGCCTGCTACTCAGAGCTAGGCTGATTTGCAGGCTGGGGCCTCGCTGCGTGCTAGCGTGTAGACAGTATACTGATTGTTCCATGTGTTGCTGCTGCGGCCCCGATCGCTCGGCCTACATGATCTTGCCGCGATCATGGCAGATGCCGCTCAAGCCATGGAAATGCGATCGCATTTAGGGACCCATTTCGCTTACTGCCGCTCGACTTTCCCATCCCGTCGGCTGCCCATCCGCCACCACACGCACAGTGGTCTACATAGTACACACTAACACATGATTACCGGATGAAGCTCTAGCCCGGCCCACGATCTCTCTATCTCTCTGTCCCTCTTCCGCCTAACCTGTTGCTCAAACTCTCGGAGTTGCGGGTTATGTGAGCCTCTGCTGTGATCTCGATCTCTTACGTGCACTACTCTCGCAACTGGGCAAGTGCCCATCCGACACTTCCCAATGTCTCCGTAGACTCTTTTAGAAGGCACGCTTTTCTTCCTTCCCCCTTTATTGTTATCCTCTCTCTCCATTGTGTAGGAACTGAGAGATGTTGTGCCGCCGTGACCAAGTCCCGTCTCCTTCTCCAACCCCTGTTTCCCACGACACGACGATGAATCCCTGGGAATCATGTGCATTAGAGGTGAGCTTAGCATCCTTGATGACAGCGTCTCTGCCATACCACCAGATGCAACAAGTACACTAACATAAATTTACAGTACCGATTCACACAGCAGAACGGCACGACGAGAGAGGCTCGAGTTGCACAATGCACTGAAAAGTCCAACACTTCAGATCCTCTGATATATCCCGGGCTCTATGCCCCGAGCGGACTGGACGTCATGACGGTCCTCTTCCGCATCTTCGCCAGGCCCAACCCGCAGATCAACCTGGGCCCCATCGACTGCTCCGTCGCCCTTCTCGTCTGCGACCTGGCCCTGCCCGACGCGCCCATCGTCTACGCCTCAGACCCCTTCATGGAGATGACGGGCTACCGGATGAACGACATCAGGGGCAAGAACTGCCGCTTCCTGCAGGCGCCGGGGGGAAACGTCCAGCCACATACAGCCCGCAAGTACATCGACCAGAGGACGATCAAGGGCATGCGCGAGGCCGTCAAGGCCAACAAGGAGCACCAGACCGAGATCACCAACTTCAAGAAGGACGGCAGACCCTTCGTCAACATCCTCACCATCATCCCGATACAATGGGACACCCAAGAGTTCCGATATTCTGTTGGGTTCCAGCATCAGAAGGAATAAGATTGTAAACACCACGGCTCACGCTGGAGGCACGCTCACCAAACAACATCACGAAACGGAAGGCGTACTGCCATGTCTTACCTTGGCTTTTCTGTTACACTATCTCGGTCTCGGTGTCAAGCAGATTGGATAAACAAGGCAACAAACAGGTCATCTCACATTTTACGGGGCATTCACAACGGCGTTCCTGCTTTTTTCTTTTGTACACATGGAAGCTTGGGCAGTTTGGATTCAGTGGGAAAGATAAAGGCAACACAGGAGTTAAGCGGGCATATCTGCTTTGAGGCAGTCCGGCATCACAGTACAGCAGCATTCAAGGAGTTCTCTTGGGGGGCTCGGGCTCAGCATTTCGGTTGTTCCCTTGGCTGCACGCAGGCATATTTGCTTTTAGGCATAGCGCTATTAGGCACGAACGATACCCATTTCATGTTCTGAGTGATGAACTCCCGCATGGATTTTCTATAGTACAAGTCACAGCTTTGCTTACCTAGGTACCCCAGGAGGTGCGTCATCATCCGAGCTCTCAAATTGTCGGCACAGATTTAAAATAGACATATTATCTACCTGTCGAAGTACTGGGTGTCATAATTAGAAGATTCTTCGCGCAACCTGCCTGGGCAGTGCTTGGATTATCCCCACAACCATGCGGAAACCTGCTAGAATCTAAAGATTCACTCGGCGACCCACCCCTTCGCGATGATGTTTCTCGTCTCCGACGGCGCCAATCGAGGGCCCCGAGGCCGGTTGACGAACCCAAGGAGTTGTCTCAACGAGTGGGCGGAGTCCTTTCCTGGCAGGCTTGTCCCCTCCGATAGAGTTCGCAGCGGAGACGACGGCGATATCAGGGTGGATATCCAGCGGGGGCTTACCGGATGCCTGCTTCCGGCGAGCCTCGCCCGGTTGTTGGGATATTTACCCGGAAGTCTTCGCCATCTGCCCTTTATTTCTTCTTTGTTGATTTGCTGTGTCGCCTCTTGCTCAGACATGATGAATATGGTGTCTAGCACCTGGCCGTTACACGGGCGCCGGGAGTACATTGCCCCGTCCTCTCGTGGTCCTGCTGAGAGTTCGCAGAGCAGAGAGGCGCCAGTTCCTGCGGCGGCGGCGGCGGCGGCGACGACAACGACGCCACTGCCGTGGTGGGCTTCCCTTTGACCATCTGCCGCGCGCCGTTGCAGCGGCTGAATCCCCTCCCAACAACGGCATGGCTCTTCAGTCACCGCATGCATACATGCCTGCCTACAAGGCGATGCAGAGCTCGCGAGCCTTGCTACACCAGCCAAGCCAAGTACTACCCGGCAGTTCAGAGTGCTCAGGCACTCTACTGGGCGTGGAGCTGCCTCTGCTTCCTTGGGGTCTGGCATCCATGAGTAGCTTTTGAACAGGCTTCTGCACCATCACGAAAATCACGCCAGTTCTCCACGGGAGGTCAATGGGACACTCTGTTTGGGTTGGGGAAGATGCCATGCGTGCAGATCCAACGTCTCGTCAACACCAGCGCTTCCAGGAAGATAAGGAATGTGCTCCGCCTATCAGCACATGTTTCTCCTTTCACAAGATGAACACCATTCGGTATACGACCACCAAGGTCTCGCTTGTTGAAATTGATTCCTGATTTCTGCTCTTTAAAGGATGGTGAGTGCTCAGAAGTGGACGAATGCCGGGCTCACAGGGCTGAGTAAGGATCACGAATGATGTGCTTCGCACCCTGTTTGTCATTCCTTGGTCCAAGTTGCTATCCAATTATCAACAACCAGGCACATTGAGCACTGCCAATTGACACTCACGAAGAGGACGACGTCATCTCGCCGTATTAGACATGTGCGGTTTACCGTCAAGTCAAAGCGCAAGCAGGTGGGCGGCTAGGGGAGGTCGGACGAAACACTACCATGCATTCCAGGAGATAGTCCATAAACACATGCGTGTGTCACCGCAAATCCTCCAAGCGAGCTCAAAGTCTACACGATGGTCAACTAAGACGACAGCTCATAGTGATTTAAGTTTTCGCAGTAATCACAACCCCCCCCCCCCCTGGCTTGCTATACCGGCCATCTTGGCACAACAAACTCAGGATGCCCCCCAACCGCGGCCCGGCGCCGGTGAAGCTATATCGCAAGGACGACGCCGAGGTCCTGACGCTCGGCCCAATTACCTGCTATGTCTTCGAGGACGGCTCCCATACGGATAACCGCGTTGGAGCGGTGCTCTTGATGATCCCACCTGGCGTCTCGGGCCCGCCCATGCACTGGCATCGATTCCACGATGAGCTGTTCTTCGTGACAAAGGGTGCGCTAACCCACTGCTTAGTATTGAGTTAATGCTGAGGTGGTGTGGATTAGGCACTGTCCGGTTCATTATCCCCGATGGGAGCCTTGACGGCAAGTGGCTACCCCGAAGCCCCTATTCAGATCTTGCAGGAAGAGACACAAGTAGCTGACCCAGTCCAAGTCTCGCCTGGCGACCTGATGGTCGTGCCTCCCCGGGCTATTCATACCTTCGAGAATGCCTCGAAAACGGAGGACGCCGAGCTTTACATGACCGCCACGCCGGGGCACTACATCGACTGTGAGTCTGGCACGAAGTCCGTGGCCATGCAGGTCAGGGAGGCTAAGATGATCGCAGATTTCCGGATGCTAGCCCAGGGAACGGAGGACGATGTGAAGTTGGACGAAGCGGATCAATTTTACCTCATGGCGCAGTTTGGTACTTTCCCGCCGGACATTCCATCTGAGCCGTAGGTTCTGAGCGGCTATGTCATGCATTGGATCTAAGGGCATGTGTTGAGCCAAAGGATATCATATACTCTTTAGCCTCGAGGATGCATGCACATACAACGTCAAGTTGGCGGGGCGCAGGGTATTGCCCATGGGCCGAGTGGTAATTCGCAACGTAATTAAATTCGAATCAGAGCTCGCAGAAAGGCACACGAGAGATAAAGAACCATGAGACTTCGCCGCCCCAGCTCACCCTGCGTCACAAGCCTCGATTTGCACAAAAACTCTAATCCAAACTCCAGGCCTTGGGTTGACAGTTGGAAGAGCTATTTGAGGTCCTGTCCTGGCGTGAGCCGAAAAGGAGCCTGAGAAGTATGACGCGCCTCGGTGTTCGGCGATACTCGTCCTTTCCAGGAGGGGTCTATCATCAGCCAGGGCCTCGATCCGATCTCTAGGCACCTCTGCTGAGCCTTGCCGATCGTCTTCTGCCTGTATCGCTCTCAGCTGCGGCTCCATTCGTCTTTTTCGTGGTCTTCGACTTTGAGGTCGTAGGCTCTTTCTTCACGTCGTCATTCTTCACCTTGGTCTTCTTCCGTGGCCGCTGGTTGTCGTCATCATCCGCAGTCTGGGCCTTGGCTTTCCTGCCGTTCGTCTTCTTCGCAGGCTCTCCAATATCATCTGATTCTTGTACCTTCGGCTTCTTGGCCCTGGGCTTCTTCGGCTTCTCCTCGGAGTCATCGTTCTCGAGTGGCTCTTCCTTGATACCCGGCGCGACAAGACCGGTCTTCTTCTGGAGGCTCGGCGCATAGCAGCTGGTGCGCCCGCCGACTGTAATGAAAGCCAACTTCTCTCCGTTGGGTAGCGCGCTTGGGGTCTTCTTGCCCTTCCCCCATCGGTGGTTGAAAAGCCAATGATCGGGGAACTGGTCCGAGTCGGCGAGCAAGTCGCAAGCCGTCTGACACACATTCGTGATGGAATCATGAAGCCGCTTGATCTCCTCGTCTGAAAAGTCGTTGCAGTACTGTTCCGGATGCAGTCTTGCTTGGTATAGACTCTCATCGGCGACCCAATTGCCTATGCCGCTGATAATGGCCTGGTCCAAGATGAAAGCCTTGAGAGGAACATGCTTCTTGCGCATCTTTTCTCTCAGATACTGCTCCGTAAATACGTCCTTGTCGACTACCGGGTCCGGTCCGTTCTCCACTAAAGGCGAGGTCTTGCGAATCTGGTCGCCGGGACAGTCAACGAGGCGGACGCGTCCAAATCTAGAAAAGTTGTCAGCCATGAACACACGATGTTTCGGTAAAATAATGGCCATGCAGAGTAAGTTCGATGTTGAACACAGTTGTGGGTTCAGAACGGGCAATGATTCGAAAATTGAATCGTGATCGCATAGACAGCATAGCAAGTCTGCCTGTCCTTCTTGAGCTGATGATCATTCTGAAGAAGTGCTTACCGTCTGGCATCAGTAAAAGATATGCGGACCGCTGGGCTGCCCTCCGTTTCCAACTGGAACTTCCAGTATTTTGGTGGCCACTGCTCTTGCTCCTCTGGGTTCATTTTCTTGTAGTAGTTGGTGTACGCAGTGCGATCATTCTGAATATGGACCCAGCCTTTGCCCGTCAGTTTGACTTCCTTTTCCCCAAGCAGTCGATCTGGTCTGCCACTTACCAGTCATCCCCAGATGCATCACAGGGTGTGGGGCTTGGTCAAGCTGAAGCCAGAAATATTTCCCTTGACTACCAGCCGCCTGGACCTGCACAGGACTTAGGGCCTGGTTTACATCAAAGGCATCGCAGTGGGCCCACTCACAGTACGGCCTTTCAGCGCCTTCTCAAAGGCTGAGCCGGTCGTTCCAACTTTGCCAAAGACATTGTTGTCGTCGACAGCCTGGACCTTGGAGATCTTCTTGCCCACCAGGTGCTGGCGGAGGAAATGCACACACCTCGCGACTAGAAGTATGAGATTAGCAATATTCCCGATTGTGGGAGACAATATGACTCAAATTAGCCTACCTTCTGCGATTTCAGGCATAGTGGTCGGTTGTCTCCTGTCGTTTTGGTCCTCGGAACCGATTCACGCTTCTGAAGGGTGACGCGATTCAGCGCGGCGTGGTGATGCAATGATAGCCGGGTGAGCCGTCGCGGCCAAACGCCAACTCAGCTGACCAGCGCCCCGCAAAACGGCGTGGGAGCTTGGGCCACTAGGCTCCGCCGAGACTTGCTTCAAAACGGAAAGAAAAAAAAGTCTCTGCAACTGCTCTCTTCCCTTTCCCAACATCAACCACGCGCATCGCGTGCGAAACTCGAGGTAAGCCAGCACATTTCTTCTTCTCCCCAACGTCTTCCTGATGACAACACCATAACCGCAAACTAGAGTCTTTGACCTAAAAGGAATGAAACTGCATTTGTAACGTCAGTCTGAAATTCAGCACGACTTGCGCTTCAACAACCACACTGCCAATGTCTGCGACCTCGAGCTAACGTCTTGAAAAGTAGTGCTCAAGTTCTTCCCTACGTCGACATGCCTTCGTGATCGTCAACTCTGCCTGCGTCGGGCGTCCATCGCGACGGTATGTCAACCTGTTCCTTTCTCCGACGATCCTTTACATGATGAACATTTACTTTGCTTCGGCAAGTTGGAATTACCGACTGAGAATTCTTTGACGACAAAAATGGCTGTTTCTGATTACCGTCTCGAATATGATATTCTGTTGATCTCTTGTTCTTGCGCGACGTGCTGACTTTGAATATCAGGCCCGACTGTATTTGCTTGCATGGTACGACCATTTCCGTCTGTCCTCCTCAGCATTCATCCTGATGAAACGGCACTGGGCTCCGAAATATTTTCATGAGCAGATATGCCATCCTGCGACAGGCCTAGAAAACCTCGTCCACTGAATTGAACCGACACCACGGGCTGAAACGACCACAAGGGATCACATTTGCTGACAATGGTCGCAACCCAGATCTCTGACACTGTCGAGCGTGACTGGCCGTGGGCCAACATGCCACGGGTGATGATTTTCGCTAGGCGTTGGCTCCAACCTCGCCATGCGCTGATGAGGCCTGATCGTTCTCACTGAAGACAGTACGTTCATTCTTCTACTTTCGACACCCTTCTCCGTTTCCCTGATGATTTTAGATGACGAGTCTTATCCGGGTTTCCGATGCAGACAACATATTTAACCTACCATTCATGCATTTCCTGACAGAAACACCAAATTGCACAATTTTGCACACAAGCCCGAGAAGCTTAGCTTGCTAACGTTGCTGAAGTAGGTAGACCTTTTGCTCTCGCCTTACGTCCCTGGCAGTTCCACTTGGTAGGTCCATCATTCTTATTTTTCTCCCGTCGCCAAAGCACAAGAGTCAGCCACTCTCTGCACCTTAATGATGACCTGACAAAAAACAATGACAAGCATATGTCAGAGCTTTCGAGCGCAGATGATAACAGTCACTACTGAACACCAGGCTCAAATCTCATTTTTCACGCATGTACTGAGTTGAATTGTCGCTAACAACGACACCAGAAACACAGTGATATCTTGGGGCTCGGGTCAACATCTGCCATTCGATTCTGTTGACATGTTGACAATGGTAAGCTGCTCATCTTTTACGCATCGCTTCCCCTGTGACAAAATGATGATCATAAAATTTTATCACGACGGTCTTCATAGCAAAATGCCTTGATGAAACCGCCTTTGACAGAGGCTCCACGAACTGATATCACCACCCTCTTCATTCTCAGTCATTATCAAAGCACATTTAGTGGGCGCATGGCTGACAGAAACAGATTTAGGTATAGCTACTACCAGACGGTGCCGCCCACATCCAGGTGCAAGTCCATGATTTTGTCCACGCCAGCCAATGGCGTGTAGGCAGACTTGGGCTTACCCTGTCGTAAATACTGATGGGCATGACGCGCCGTTGCAGGATGCACTACAATTCTACCCAAATTAGTGCTGCAATGTTAAGAAATATAAGAAATATGCTGCTTGCACAACATTTGACGTGTCCTGACATCTTGAATATTCCCTGAACATGAGTAATCCCAAACAGAATATAAGGATCGTATTGTCTTGCTTTGGGAATCCCCATGTGGAACCTGATGTAGCGAACCAGGACGATTCGCTTTGCTTGTCATATATGAACTGCCCATATTTCGCCATCCAATCCAGTCAAGTTTGCGCAAGAATTAACGCGGAATGTACGATCGACTACTGTGCCATTTCTTCAGCTTTCCAAGAGGGACCTATGTACTTTGTAATCCATAATTAAAGTTGTTTCTTCAGGAGGTTGTTTATGTACAAAAATGCTTCGGAGGAACATGAAGACCCTGTGATTCATTCCTCCGTGACCGACGCCGTGTGCAATGCCAAATAGAAATAATGAAGACGGCCATAAACCGCATCATTCATCCCGATTATCACTCATATACAGCCTGGTCCCATCAGACTCATTACTGAGAAGGCCAGCTCGAAGTCGAGTCCCGCACAAGCAACCGCCTCTCTCCCTTCGCCGCCGACTAGTAAGTCTCGGGCAAAGACGGGTACCAGTTCGGTATCTCTGTCGAGTTGCAGTGGAAGGTCCGGTCGTATGCCTTCTTGGGCAGGATGCCGGCCTGCATCCCCCTCTTGTAGCTCCACTGCCACGAGCCCTGGCTCGTCCACCAGGTCCAGTAGAACCAGCCCCAGCCCCTCTCGAAGCTGTCCATCTGCGCCTCGGCAAAGTACAGCAGGAACTGCTTGTAGTCGTTGCTGTAGTCGCTCGGGTCGGCGTTGGCGCTGGCGCAGGAGCACGAGCTGTCCTTGGTCGGGCATTTGGGCGTCAGCGCCTGGAGGGGGTCGCTGGCGTTGCCCGTGTCGTAGGTGCCCGTCCAGCGGTTGCCCCAGCCGATGTTGTTGAGGTGCGTGGCGCAATCCGTGTCGGCCTGCGACCACTCGGCCACCAGCGTGGGGCCGAACCCGGTGCTCGTGTCCATGGAGGTCTCGGTCTGCTCCGTCCACCCGCGGCAGGCGTACTCGACCTTCTCGGTGTGGTTGTAGACGATCTGCTGGTTGTTGAAGATGACGTACTGGTGCACGTCGAGCGCCATGTTGTCCCCGTAGCCCGTCATCTCGCCCTGCCAGTTGCCCAGCCCGCGGAAGCCGTCGCCGAACACGACGATGGCGTTCTTGACGCCGTTGGCGCGCACCATGCTGTACACGGACTCGGTCCAGTTCATCACCTCGGTCGAGGAAATCACCGTCATCTTGGGCTCGTTGCACAGCCCGTAGTGCGAGATGATGTTCTGGTACCGCTCCTGCCCGAAGAATTTGGACAGCCGGTCGTGCACGTCCACGGAGCGCTGGACGTTCTGCGTGCTGTTGGTTCCGTTGAACCACCCGATCGGCCCCAGGCGGCCGCTGTGGTTCCAGCCGTTCTGGCTGCCGGGGATGCCGTGCAGGTCAAGGTTGATGCGGAGGCCGTACTTGCGGGCCCACTCAATCCCGCGGAGGAGGTACCGCCAGGACGTGCGGAAGAGGTACGGGTCGTCGTCGTAGGTCTGGACGGCCCAGTAGGAGAAGGGAATGCGGACGTGGTCAAGGCCTGCGTCGGCGATCTCGGCAAAGGTCGATTCGGTGACAAAGGATGAGTAATGCTTCTCCAGGGTAGAAGCACAACTCGAACCGAGGTATTTGCACAGGTTGTACTCATCCACGATGCCCAGGCTCTGGTCGTAGTTAAACATGTCGGGCGTGATCCAAGGCTCAAGCGAGAGCCAGCCTCCCAGGTTGACGCCACGGGCAGGCCGGTCCGTATAAGAGCCCCATTTCTCGTTCAGGGCCGGCACGACGCTGTTTGGCGCGTTTGAGTCGTCCCATGTTGAGTTCAGGCCCATGATAGGCAGGCCGCCCACCAGGACATCCGTGTAAGTGACGTTGAAGTCGATGGTATCGTACCACTGGAATGGATCCAGGTAGTCTGGAGCGCCGCTGGGTATGCTACCCTGTTCCGGCAGGTTGCATTTGAGGCAGCTGGAGCTCGAGCCTGAGCCCGAGCCAGATCCAGAGCCTCCGGAATTCTTCTTGCTCAATACTACTGCCGCGATGACGATAATGAGGACAATGGCGAAAGATAATGCGGCAGCAATCACTAGGTATGTCAGTCAAGTGGTCGGTCACAACCCAGGAGCAAACTTACATATTCTCTTTCTTGTCCAGAAGCGCTTCTTACGGCGCTCATCGCTATATGCGCCTTCTTTGTCGTCGTAGCCATCGTAGCTGCTTGACGTGTTCGTTCCACCACCGCGTAGGTGGTGCCAGAATCCGCCGGACTTGGGCTGTGCCTCCACGGGTGCCGCAGCGCTGGCGACCACTCTCTTTTGGCGCTTGCGTTCCCTGCGTTCTTGTCGATACCTCTCCTCCTCCTCGTCATCTGGGTAAGCGTCCCGCGATTGCCCGTGCGCCTTGGAAGAGCGATGTTTTCTCCTGTCTCTCGAGTCTCTGTGGTGGCTCAAGTCGGCGTCCGTTTCCTCATAACGAGGTGGTGGCGGCTGAGAGGACCTGGATTGCCGTGATTGTCGTGTCCGGTGCCCTCGTGGGCTGTCCTGCTCGACTGCTTGATATTCATCCCGGGCGGCGCTGGCCCGCTGCTCTCGTTTTCGCCTCTCTCGGCGCTCATGACGCTCCTGACGCCGCCTTCTCTCGGCCTCCTCCTCGGCATCCCGAGTACTGGGACCTTGGACGTTGGCCTCGTTCAGTGCCGCTAGGGCATCCATAGACAAGGCCTGACGAGAGCTATTGCCAGACCTTGTGCCGTCTGAACCGGAGGCATGATTGTGGGATCTGGAATGGCGGCTCTTGTGTCTCCTCTCACCAGACTCGCGGTGCCTGGAAGACCGCTCAGGTGCCATGGCTCAGATCCTGAAGTATGGGTGTGTACTTAAGTAACTTTGCTGGAGAAAAGTGCGGAGACTCGGTTAGCCGACGGGAAGGTCGACGGTCTACAGTAGGAGGTAGTGTGTAGCAACACCAGCCCACCAAAAGTGTCAGTGGCAGATCAACACATGCAACACGTGCAGCATGACACACACACAGCTCAGATCTTATGTGGAACAGCACGGATGACGGACAGGTAGGAAGCGGATGCAGAAAAATAAATTGATTGACCGTCTACTGTGGGATTTGCCCAGCTATTCCTGCTGGTGTTTACGGGTGGCTGGTCTCCCAGGTAACATTTGGATATCAAGAGGCTGGGAGGGCCCAAAACGACCGGGATCCACTGTGCATGTCATGCTGCAGGTGCCGAGCTCCGGCCTGTCAGGCTGCCAGGTACGTACTTTCTGTAGCGGCCCAGGGAGGGTGTCCGGCGTCTGGGGAACCAGGGACCAGGCCTTTAACCCCAGATCAATCCCCCCCACGAATCTTGAACCGCCGTTTGCCGAACTCTCGACCGCCAGACGACTCCAGGCCGCCGTCATCCCGCCCAAAATGGTGGACACGATTCCCCTTGGTAGATGCCAGGAGATTGTGTCTGCCCATCACTTACTTCTGCGTGTGTTGACGCGTCAGGATACCGGTAAGATTACTTTATTCACCTTGCTGCCGCAGCATTGACACGATGAGGGGCCACTTGCCTCGACACTTGTTCAAGAGGGCTGCGACTGTGGCGGCTGCTCCCTCGCGAAGCTGTATGCCTCTGTCCTCGAGCAATCAGAGCCTCCCACAGAGGAGATACTCGACACACCCTCCTAATGCAAAGCTCAACCTACCAATCGACTATGCAACAACGCCTCTCCTGGCACACACGTCGCAGTCCGCCCTGAACAACCCGGAGCTGCCGCCCGAGATTCGCGAGGGGACAACAAAGAAGATGAACCTGTTCCAGTCTATAAACGACGCTCTTTCGATAGCACTGGCCGAGGACGAGAGTGTACTCTTGTTTGGTGAGGATGTGGCGTTTGGCGGTGTCTTCCGCTGTTCGATGAAGCTCGCCGAGACATACGGAGGCGACCGCGTCTTCAACACCCCTCTGTCGGAGCAGGGCATCATGGGCTTCGCCATCGGATGTGCTGCCGAGGGCATGAGGCCCGTCGCAGAGATACAATTTGCGGACTACGTCTTCCCAGCGTTCGATCAGATGGTCAATGAGGCAGCCAAATATCGATACAGAGACGGAGCATGTGGCAGACATGTGGGAGGCCTGACCGTCCGCATGCCATGTGGAGCGGTCGGTCATGGTGCTCTGTATCACACGCAGTCGCCAGAGAGCTTGTTCACTCACATCCCAGGCTTCCGAGTAATTGTCCCGCGATCACCGTTGCAGGCGAAGGGGCTCCTGCTGGCAGCAATCCGGAGCAATGATCCTTGCATCTTCATGGAGCCAAAAGTGCTGTACCGAGCAGCCGTCGAGCAGGTTCCCGTGGCGCCGTACGAGCTGCCGCTGTCCAAGGCCGAGGTCCTGAAAGAGGGCAAGGACTTGACCATTATCTCGTATGGCCAGCCGCTGTACATTTGCCAGAGTGCGATTAAACAGGCCGAGCAGGATCTGGGCATCAGCATCGAGCTAGTCGATCTGCGGACTGTCTACCCCTGGGACAAGGAAACAGTCTTCAAGAGTGTCCAGAAGACAGGGCGGTGCATGGTCGTACACGAGGCCATGGTCAATGCTGGCGTTGGCGCCGAGGTGGCAGCAGCCATCCAGGAGGACCCGTCCACATTCATCCGGCTGGAGGCGCCTGTCGCACGCGTTGCTGGTTGGAGTACACCCACGCCGTTGGTCTTCGAGAGGTTCAACCTGCCAGATGTTGCGAGTAAGTGGCCTTCCCAAGCAGACCAAGCCCGTAATTCGGCTGGGAAAACAGCTAACGACTGTCAGGGGTGTATGACAACATTAAAAAGGTCTTGGAATATTAGCATCCCCAAAGCATCAGGCTCGGCGTTGGTGGTTACTATGGCAGCCGGGCGCTCTGCTCCTTGGCTGGGAGGCTGGCATTGCTGGGCAAGAGCGTATCGAAAGGCCGATTGAGCGGCTTTTCCTTGGGATGACGTAGCAAATAATTAAATATGAAATACTTTGAAGTCGAAAGAGGCATTTCCAATTGAAGCTTGGAGTTGGTTGGAGATGACAAGGTTTGATACAGCAGATAAATTCATCGCATATGCTGTGCTCTTTCCTGAAGAAAATTGGAGGCTCTTGTGAGTTCAATGGCGAGCTACCCCGCCCACCCCACTTCAAGGGGCCAAGCGCGGTCGGGGGATGTACGGCGGGTGTCGTCAACCAGCAAGGTCGCTACCCCTGAAACCTGTCGCCTTCGAACGGCACCAGCTCTCATCCGCAGATACCATACCATCAACTTCCGGTGTGGCTGAGGAACCCAAGACTCGGACTTCAAATCTTACCGATTCGCATCTCATCATTCCACCGCCCATGTCTGAGAGTCTAGAGTGGGTGTCTTCCTTCGTTGGAGACGCTCCTCCAGGAGAGGTGCGCCCCCGTGCCCCTATATGCCATTGATATTCCGCTGACCTCCTGAAGCTTTCAGATGTCATCGCCGGCAAGTTGAAGACTTCGATTGCGCCCCACGAGCCCGACACTAATTCCCCGATGCAGACATCAAGGCCCTTACCGTCTCCGAGCCCAGCCTCGTGAAGGAGCTCGGGCCGGCCTTCCAGAAATACAACGAGGAGCAGTTCACCACAGCCAAGCTGCCGGGAAGCAGTGAGCCAGTCATTGTCAGCTCGCACAACTCGCTGGGAGACGGCCGGTATTACGACGTCGAGAGCTCCACCAGCTTCGAGTTCGATCATGCTACGCAGAAGGCCAGCGGGGCCCAGAGCCATTCCTTCGAGAGCGCGCACTCTGATCTCGTGTACGTATCGGCTGGTCCCTCAGTGAAGGACTTTATGCTGATACGTCATGGCCCACAGCAAGTCGACCTTGAAAAGCCTGGGAACATACGTCAAGGAGCACTTCCCTAACGCGTCTTACGGAGTATACCCTATCGAGAACGACTCGAAGCTGGCCATCATCACCGTAGCCAGCAAATACAGCCCTAACAACTTCTGGTGAGGATCTGCCGCTGTATACATGAATGCTCGGCAAGGACGGTGGCTAATAGAGAAAAGGAACGGCCGGTGGCGATCCCTCTACGTCTTCGACCCATCTGATAGCTCTCTGGAGGGCTCAATCAAGGTGGACGTCCACTACTACGAGGACGGCAACGTGCGCCTCTTGACCAACAAGGCGGTCACGGCCTCTGTCTCGTCGGGAACCGGCAGCGGCATCGCAAAGGAGATCTCTACGGCGGAGAAGAAGTACCAGGAGGAGCTGAGCAAGGGCTTCACGAGCCTGAGCGAGGGCGCGTTCAAGAGCCTCCGGCGACAGCTGCCGGTGACGAGACAGAAGATTGAGTGGGACAAGGTCGCCAGCTACCGGTTAGGACAAGACATTGGCGGCGGCAGCTCTAGGCGGTGAGTGTGGGGCGTTGGGCTTATACAGGCGTACTTCGACCCCTAGGCTCAGCAATGGATGATTAGAATGAGCGCTCTTGATATTCAAGGCTGGACTTGTGCGGATATTCTCATCAACGACGACAACATCCAGTCAGGCTGTCAAAGAGCCCATGGGACCAGAAACGATGTGTCTCCACGCGCCAGGCATCCCACTCTCTCTGTGAGTGAGAGTGCTTTGCTGCCATCACAGTGTATTGTCCTTGTTTGTACTTATGTAAGCCGTGGTCGGCGAGAGAATCCGTAGTGCTGCATTTGGAATCATCAGAGGCACCACGGGCGGGCTGGATGGGGTAGAAATGCGACCCGGACAGGCGCTGCGTCTTTTGGACAGTGAAATACGAATACGATCCCGAATTCGACTCGGTTTTCACAGACCCATCAATGCATGTGTTTTGAAGTTGTGAAAGAGGGTATCTGAGACTGTACAGTCAGGACTTGGGCGGACAGTAGATGTGTGTCTGTGTCAGCCATAGTGGACCAAGGTTCTTGGGAGCGGCGATTGTCATCGGCCCCGTCAGCCTCGGGTTCTCGACATAGTGCCGTTGCCGTGACGGAGAAGCTTGTGTGGGGATCCTGTGCCAAAACGGAGAATGCTCAGTGCTAGAGATGCCAAACGGCTAGGACGTTCTGGATAAGACAGGATGATGAATCGCCTGCTCTGGCCAACCAGCGTTGTTTGATTTGATCTCCGGGACCTGGGTGCAGCAGTGGGGCGCCCCAGGGTCCCCGGCATATGGACAGCTCACAGTTCCCATTTGTTAAGCTCGGGCTCCAGGAGTGGCCGGGCGGTCCCCTTCCCACTGGCCAAGCTGGCTGCCGGATTGCGAACTGCCCCCTTCTCGCTGCTCGAGGGAGTCAAAAACGGTGATACTTTCCGTTCCGTCCCCGCCGGGAGACAGAGTTGAGCGCTCCGGGAAGAAACCATACTTTATCTTTCGATTCCCCATTCCCGTCCGCCTAGTCGGCCTAATCCACCTCACCGTCCTCGAGTTTTCTACCTGCAGTCTGTTGTCGACGCTTCTCCTCCAGGCCTTCCCATTGGCGTTCTTCTCCCCCCCCTTTTGCTACTTGTCTGTCGCATCAGTCACCGTGCCAAGTTCCTCTAACTGGCCTTACCCCGATCTCGACGAAACTGCCCGAGCTTTCTCCCCAGCAGACCACCACCACATAATCAGCCAAAATGTCAGACAAGGAGTTCACCTACCAAGATGTTGCCGAGCACAACACCAAGAAGGACCTTTTCGTGGTCATCCACGACAAGGTCTACGACTGCGCAAAGTTTATAGATGAGCATCCGTAAGTTCTGCCGTCCCATGTTTGTCAGAAACTCCAATGCCGGGCCTTCCCCGACCACAATGCCTCGGCACTGCCGGCAAGCTCAAGCTGACACATGCGCGTGCGCGACACAGCGGTGGTGAGGAGGTCATGCTGGATGTTGCCGGACAAGACGCAACCGAGGCCTTCGAGGACGTTGGCCACAGCGACGAGGCGCGCGAGACACTGGACCAGCTCTACGCCGGTGTGCTGAAGAGACAGGTACGTTGAGACGATCGACAACACCCACCCCGACACCCAATTAGGAGACCGGGAGGACATGCATTCCGCTCCGAGTCAGGACCGATCATCTGCTAACGGTCAATTGCTTCTCCAGCCCGGAGACCCGACCCCCAAGGCCCCCAAGCCCGGTGCGGTCACGCCTGCGACGACGGGCGATGCCACCGGCCTCGGCATCGGTGTGTACGCCATCGTGCTCATCGGTGGTGCCGGTGCCTACTTCGCCTACCAATATCTCCAGGCCCAGCAGCAGCAGCAGGCGGCAGGCCAGGCTTAGAAGGAACATGAGCTGGAGTGGGTGCTGGCGGTGCGAGGGGGCTCTTGGTCGCGAAGGGGTTGCCGCCGGTTTCGTGCCAATACTATATGGGACATGCTTTCACTGGTGGTATTGCCTTTACATATCCTCGCCTTGTTTCGATTTGCCCTTGCAGGTAGACAGAATCCAGCCTCGGCCTTGTTGACACTTCAACCTTTCCCCGAGGACTTTCTTCCAAGTCTGAGTATATCAGAGGCACTTTGGGATCAGCTGACTAAGATGTGCCGGAGAGTGGTTAAACATGTCAGCACCATACATTTCCCTGTATGATGATGGTTCTTGAATAAGGATTGGTATTTCGACTAGACTTTCCCTTCACTTCTATGCGGCCGGCTTTAATACTTCAATTGAAAGAGAATCTCAAGACCCAGGCACAGTGCCTTACATGTTACAAACGGTGGTGCTATAGAAAGTTGCTTGCTGGTAAATACACCGCCGGTTGTCCCATTGTGCTGCTATTACAATTCTACGTGCTACCTGCCGTTGAGCCACCGATTGTACCACATCACGTACCATAATGAATAGACCCCAAGAGACTCAATAAAAACGGCATCTACGGTAAAAAAAACGTTTAATGATGTTTTTGCTTTTCCAACAACTTTTCAACAGACTGCGGAGCTGGTCGTCGCCAATCTTTGTCGATCACTCAACTGCTGACAACCACAACCCATAACCCACCGGCGGAGCTAGCACAGCCCACTTCCTTATCGATTTCCACAGCCTAATCAACCACTTTGGGGGCCTGGGGCGCTTTGTCTCAGCCTTATGATTTCCCACCCCTTCTTCTTCTTCCACATTGCGGCGTTGACTTCGCCAGCGTGGGACTCAACCACAACCTCTCGACAGTGACCCAGCTCTTCTGTCATCTCGCCACCATGTCGTTCCTCGAGCGCCAGCGAGCTGCGTCGGCCGCGGCCAAGAGCGGCCCTACCGTCGTCGACCTCACGGGTCCGTCCAAGAAGGCCGCCCTTGCGCCACCTTCTCCCTCTCCATCGGTCGCATCCACGAGCAGCGCGCTCGCCGGCAGCACCCCGACCAAGAAGAACAAATCGCGGCCCGCCGATGCCGCCGAGATCTTCTCGCAGCCCTCGCTCACGGGCACGGGCATGGAGCTGGGCACGCAGATGGTCTACGCCGTGCACCACCTCAAGGAGAAGGACAAGGAGCTGAACATCTACGAGGTCATGGACCACATGTCGCGGCGGCCCGTCACTGAGAAGGACCAGAACGAGCTGGCCGAGATCCTGCGGCGCAACCCGCGCGTGCGCTGGATCCCCGACCCCAACCTCACCGAGCAGCGCTGGGACAGCGGTACCTACGTGCACAACCCGCTGATCCCCGGCGTGCGCAGCAAGGAGAGCCTACTAGCGTACCTGCAGAAGAAGAGCGACGCCATGTACGTACAGGTTAAGGACCTGGAGGATGGCTGGCCCAAAGAGAAGCTGTACCAGGCGCTCACGGAGCTCGAGAGGGACCACAAGGTGCTCGTGGTCCGCACCAAGAAGGACAACCACCCCCGCTACGTGTGGAGCGACGACCAGAGCCTCTGGAACGAGGTCGACCCGGTGTTCCAGAACCTGTGGCACAAGGTCTCGGTGCCGGCCGTCGAGGACATCAACCGCCTGCTCACCCAGGTCGGTCAGAAGCCCACGAGCGAAGACCCGCGCCTCAAGGTGGTGGCCGCCAAGGTGGAGAAGAAGAAGAAGAGGGCCTCTACGCGGCCCAAGAACCTGACCAACACGCATCTCATGGGTCTCTTCGACGACGGCAACAAGAAGAAATAGGATCAATCTTCCCGCGGCCGAGGTAAGAAGTGAGGTAGTATCGGTTGATCTTTTGTTACGTGCATCATCAACGGCGTACTGGAGTGAATTGAGATTGAAAAAGACAATAAAAAAAAGCAGGCAAATGGTAGATCTGGAGGAGGCCCTCGACAGATTGTTTCGACTTTGGCCACTCAAGGCGTATGGACACTCAGCATCGGTGGAACGAGGATCACAAGTTCCAGGGAGTTTTTGATGCGAGTCTTTTACGGAAGGGGAAGGGATCTTCGCGGATACAGAGGCTCTCATTCTCGAGCATACTCATACTAATCATCAATAAAATATTGCCGAAATCTCGGTGGCTGAGTGACATCGTGATCACAAATCAGGGCTGCTCGTTCTTGGCAACAACTTTGGCTTTTATCTTGACATGTACTACACTCATAACGCCATCAGCGACACAGTGGTATGCGACCCCTTCATCTTTGCCAGACCTGATCTGACCAAGAAAAGCCAACCCAGTGTAAATGCCATCTTGATCAGCCATTTCTTACATTTACAGTCTGACCTTCCCAACCACACACACAAAAAGTGCCATCTGCTCAGCACCCTCTACCCCCGATAGAAGCGCAGGAGACATCACTGCCCTTCCCTCCCCTCGAGCCTGATCCTATCAAACAGCTGCAGGAACACCTCCGACTCCTGCTGGCCGCCAACCCTGTACCGCCCCTGGACGACATAGCTCGGCACCGCCGTGATGCCAACCACCTCCTTGGCCCGCCTGTCCAGCGCGTCCGCCTCGGCCCGCGCCTTCTCCTCGTCCAGGCGCGCCAGCACTTCGTCCTCGCTCCCGCACAGCCCGACCTCGAGCGCCACTTCGGCCAGGAAGGCCCGGTCGCTGACGTCGCGGCCGCGGTGGAACGCCCCGCGGAAGAGTGCGTTCTGCGTTTCCAGCAGGAGGTTGTTGTTGTTGCTGCCGCCTCCCTCTTCTTGCTGCTGCTGTAGCTCCTGGGCGAGGAGGAGGAGGACGTGCGAGTCGCGCGTATTGCCGCACAGCCCGTCCCAGTTGATGGACAGCCCCAGCGCCGCGGCCCCCTTTTCCACACGCTCGCGGAACGCCGCGGCCCTCGAGGGCCCGAACTTGGCTGCGTAGTAGTCCTTCTTTTTGTAGGCTGGCACTGGAGTCAGCTGTTACTCATCTTGGTGACAGTAGGTAGTGGCGATGATGATGATGACGATGCTGCTTGCGTCGCAGATTCGGGGGGCCTCACCTGAGATCTTCGCCTCTGGGTGCAGGTAGAAGGGGTTCCAAGTCACCTCGAAGTCGGCGTCGGGATGTTGTTCCTTATATGTTTCTATTGCCTTGTCGAGGTTCTTCTTGCCGATGTAACTAAATGGGCAGACGGTGTCGGAGAAGGTCTGAATCGTGATAGTGAGAGCCGGCGCCATGGTTTTTTAAGTCTTGTAACTCCACACCAGCAATTTGAGTTCGTCCGACAAAACCAGTCCAGGCACACGCTTTCAAGAATAAAATGTGACGAGGCTGCTATTCTCGATGAATGGCCGTACACATGAAGTTGAGCAGCAGGTTTAGGTGTGAACCCGTGCCAGTTCTGGTAACCTAGACCAGGGGAAGATGGAGCGGAACGAGACGCAAGATATGTAAAGTGACAAAACAAGAAATCAGGCAATCTTTGTCTTTCATGATTATGTCTCTACAGACAGCCCAACGCGAGGCCCAAACATGAGGGAAATACGACATCTCGTGGCCGAAGATTAGTAAACAGAAATACCGAACCAGCGCCCACCCTACGACAAAACTAGCCTGACCTCGGATCCTGGCCCAGCTTCCCGCCCCGACCTTTTCCACGCAGTGGACGCGAGTTGGAGCAAGGCTGGCCCAGCTTTCTCACCTCAGAACTCACTCGGGCGCCGTGTTCCAATGCGCGTGAGTATTTCAACAAGCAAGAAGGGAGGCGATGTTCCCCAGCCTTGTGTCACCGGTACCAAATACCTCCTCTCACCGTCACTCTGTTGTCAAGTAACCAGCGTTGAGTACACATTTGTCCTATTTCTCCTTTCCTTGTTCTTCGAAGCTATCGGATGTCTAATTGTTTTACACGTAACAAAAGAGTAAACAGGTAGTCACTTTTGTGTCTGCTGATCTGGGAAGCAATCGACCATGAGCTCCGAAACACCGTCCCCCCGTCGCCCCGCTGCGTTGCCACGCCTGTCCCCCTTTTCCATGCCCGGTTACCAGTCTAAAGGAGTGAAGGAAAACATGTTCTCCCAGCCAAAAGTTCCGTATTACCACCCTCCACAGTCGGCTCGAGTTTGCGCCTTAACTTCCGTATTATAAAGAATGGATGCAGACCTCCACACCAATTCAGTAATCATGGGCCCCGCCGAAAACCCTTTGGAAACGCCACTGTTTGACGGCCGACCACGGTTCAGAAAAGACCGAGCCGGTAACTCTGCTGTTCATAATATGTCTTGCAGTACTTGCAAACGCAACCAGAAACGAGGCATCTCCTTGTGCTTCCCAAGCTGTGCACGCCACCAGTGAAGCCCTTTCCATCTCTAGGCCCCTTACGCAGCCCATAATTCACCCTGGCGTGGCTTGTTATAGTTCGCCGCACCAGGCTCAGCACTTCCCGGCCTCTGCAAGCCCATAGCAGCGCTGTAGAACAGCTGCCCTTGTGCGGCCGCGTTGTTGGGATAGCCCTGGTCAGGGTCTGGGTAGACGTAGCTGCCGTTGCCGTTGTTGCTGTGAACAGGTGACGCCACTCCGTGCGAAGGAGAAGCCCATCCAACACTGCTCATGTGGGGGCTTCCAGCAGCGCTGCCAGGCCCTTGCCCGTTCTCGATACTCGGCTCCAATGTCGTTGGAGGCGCTGCTCCGTAGGCCGTGGGGTGAGAGGTCGGCCGGACGTTGTTGGCGAAACCTGCCGAGGTCGTGGAGGTGGGGCTACCGGTGTGCAGGTCGCTGCGCAGGTGGGCAGGCAGGGAGGTATTTCCCACATATCCGTGTTGCATTCCATTGGCACCCACCATCTCAGCACTCGGTGACATCGACATAGTCCTGTGTCCAGGAGACGGCGTAGACATTGGTGACCCGTGGTTGCTAATCTGGTCACCGTCAGACCGCGCAGGACGTGCGGAGCCTGAGCGGGCCACGCTGTTTCTGGCCAGAGCCTCCGCAGTGGCACGAGCAGCGTCCTCGACCGTGCCAGTGTGGTGATTTTGATGGCGAGTGAGTGTCGTGCGTCTCGTGAATGTCTTCTGACAATCAGCATATGGACACTTATACGGTCTCTTACCCGAATGGATCCGGCGATGCCGAGCCAAAGAGCTAGAGTCGCTGAAGGGCTGTTTCATCTCTTAGTCAGTTATAAATGCTCGCCTGTGTACATGTCAGATTGCTCACCTTTCCGCAACGTTCACACATGTGTGGCTTCTCTCCGGTGTGTACTCGCTGGTGAACGGTAAGAGCGGAACGCTGGATAAACTGCTTGCCGCAGTTTGGGTAGTCGCAGACATGGGGCCGCACTCCAGTGTGGATGCGCTCTGAGCTCAGGTTAGCAGGGGCACTTGTTGATCAAAACTGAGGATCATATACCGTGACGGGCAAGATCACTGCGTCTTGCGAATCCCTTCCCACAAGTGCTGCATGGGTACGCCTTGGGTGGTGGCTGCGCCGCTACAGCCTCCGGAGGCTTCGCGTACTGAGGCATGGCGTGGGCAATATCGGGGGCCATGCCGGGAAATCCAATGGGGCCCATGTTGGGCTCGGGCATGTGGAGAGGAGCGTGCATTGCACTGGGAGAGCCATACGGCCGTCCGTTTTGCATGCTGCCGTTCATGGTAGGCTGCGAGTACCTCGAATGCTCGGATCCGTGAGGCGAGTCGGCGCGATCCATCGGAATCTGGGGGAGTTGCTGGTGAGCAGGTTGTTCTGGAGTGGATCCCTGAACACCTGGAATTGAGTGCGTTGCCGCTTGAATGCCGCCCTTTTGGTTCAGCATATTGGTGATGCCCATAACCTCACCGGGAGCTGGAGACGACATGATTAAGCTGGAGCCAGACAAAGGAGGCGAGTTGGACAGACGTGACGCACGGTCCACGGGTTCGTCCGCAAGGAAATTGCACTCCCGCAGCAAGGAAATAAGATGTGTCTTACAACACCAGAATGTTTCGGAACCCGGTGGCTGTTGGTTGCAGATGCGCTAGGTGCAAGTCGCGAATCAACTGAAGCTGTTGTCAGTAAAGTCCGAGGCTGAGGTCAGAGGCGGTGAGACTGATGGGCAAGACGGATGTGAACTGCGTCCCATCACCAAAGTGATACGTCGAACAACAGCAGGAATGTGAATGTTTTAGAAGCTGTGACTGTTTGGAGTATATTGATGAATGCCTCCAATTAGTGACAGCAGGCGTGCATGAGCTCCACCCTGGCTGCTCTACCCGTCACCAGGTGGGGTTTGCAATCCTGTGAATGTGTGTTGGACGAATTGATGGTGACTTACTCAAGGTGAGTGAATACAAGAGACCACAGCGGTACCAATGCGGCACGGGGCAGGGAAAGAAAGCCGCCTGTCGTTGGTGGTTGCTGCACGCGGCTGAGATGGCCCTCTCTGGAGACCGGTAGGGGTTGTGGTGGTGAAATGCTGGGGGTGGGTACCGGATTGTCGTGCACGGATCAAGGTGCAGGAAGAGGCGCGTGTTGGATTAGTAGAGACGCGCTCTGTCCAATTTCAGCCTGGTTTCATCAATTGCCATGTCAGTTCGATGCTCTCGCAATCCGGCTCGCTTTCCCGCCCACAAAATTGGTGATGCTGGTGGAACTCTGATGACGTGGCAAAGTGCAGGAAATGGCTCTGCCGAACAAGCTTGGAGACAAACTCTGTCGCCCCAGACCGACAACCTTCGAAGCAGGCAAAGACAGCCCCTTTACCCACGCTGCAGGATGTTGACGCACCTAGTGTCTACTCTCTCCAGTGACGAAGACCCGTTTGTATTCTGTCTATGGCGGTGCACAGCACACAGGGACCTGGTTCGCTTGCGCGAGTAGCAGGATTTCGTCGCACCAGAATTGATGCGGAAGGTGCCAGCTACCCTTCGCTATTCGGCCCCGACACGTCGGACAAAGAACGGTGTCGTGGTGAGGTAACCCGTATGGTCGGTGGCGGTGGGGTCGCAGTCGTAGGAAGGCGCCTCGACACAATATATCTCTGAGGACTGCCGACTGGAATCTGCACGGCCAGATCGATTTCGATATCTGCTCGGACGCGACAGGGATGTTTGTTCCCTCGGTACGGATGGTCCTGAGGTTACAGTTGGGATTGGCAGGAGCTGTCGACGCGTAGGAAGCTCGAGTTGGTGTGGTCGCTGACTGTCAAATTCTGCTTGAGCTGGTCAGCTAGACTGGACCGGAGGGTTCAACACGGCCGATGCCACATGCGCAAGGTTGCTCCGGTCTGAGTATGACGCCCACAAGTACGAGAACTGCTATGTGAGGGTAGAGCTCGCCAAAATGCGATTTGAGGGTGAATGGTGAGGGTGGTGTGCCTGGGAGAAAGGCAGGGCAGCACAGCACTTCAAGGGTCGGGAAAGGTAACGGTCGAGAGTGTCGGGGGCTCAGATGGACCGATGGGACGCCAGGAAACTCAAATGGAAGGAGGCGAGGGAGGGTCAACACAGATTGCACGACGCCGGTCCAGAGTCTGGGCTGCAGTTTGCAAGTGCAGCGATTGTTTGGGGGCGAGTAAAGGTGAGAGGTCTGCTGCTGCTTTCCGTGTCCCACGCGTCGAATCCAAAACAATGCGATAGTCCGATGCAATGCTCCCAGTCCCAGTCACGGTCTCGAGCCCTCTCACATGGAAAGCAATAAGGGGCAAGGTGAGGCAGAGTAAGGCAAGGGGTTTGGAGTCGGTGAACAAGGACTTACGACGTGGTGATTATGATGGTGATTATGACGGCGACGTCCTCATGGGCAGGGAGCGTGAAGTTCAGGTTGTCTGATGCTATGAGGTACAGACAAGACGGGAGTCAGTCGGAGTCGGAGGGAGGAGGAGGAGGCGGTGGTGAAGTTGATGAGGGTGGTGATAGAAAGCTGATATGACGCTCTGACGGGAAGGAGGAAGTTTTGGGTCGAGGACAAGGGGTCTTCTTAAAAATAAAATCGTACCTAGGCCCTGGGCAGGTACTGCATCCCCAGGGCGGGCGTAGGCAGGTAGCTTTTCCATGCTCCAACCCACTCACTCTATTTCACTTCCAGGGTTTCCACCCGACCATTGGCTGGGTACCAGGGCTGGATGGACGACGCACACCACCAAAGTCTGGTACATACCTACCTGCTGCTGCACCCTTGCCCAGGCTGCCAGACCGACAGGTCCGTTGAAACATCCCAACCTTGAGGGTGCCCAGGTGTGTGCCCAGGTGTGCAGGGGGCACCATCTGTACACAGCCGGTACTTTCACGACCAGGGCTCCAGGGGGGCGGACAGCAAGGCAAGCCCACCTCGAGCCCACCCAGCCCACCAGCATCGAACCCACCTGCCCAAGCATCCACCATGTGCAGCCCAGCCCACTCCACCCCTCGGCGCACAGGGCACTTGGGAGCTCCTTCTCTTCCGCCCGCCTGCAGCAGAGCAGAACCGAGCCGAACCCTTTTTCTGCTGCTGCCCAGGCCCCCGGCTCCCAGGCGCCAGGCCTGACTGACCAGACCAAATCCACGGACTGCCGGGGTTTCAAGTCCCGTCTCTTGTGTCCTGTCGTTGATCGTCGCAGACCTCCCCTTGCTCCATCCCGACTCTCCCTCCCCCATCTCTGCAGCCTGTGCGTAACGCGCGCGAGTGTGTTCGTCGACGTCGAACTACCAACGCCGAAGACCGTGCTACCCACCAAGACAGCTATCCCTACGCCTGGCCTCGTTGTTTGTTTGCCCGCCTGTTTGCCTGCCTGTTTCTGTCTGTCGTGCATATTCGTTGGCAGATCCTCCCAACTCACCCAACTCAATGAATCGTCAAGATTTGCGAGATTCGGTGTCCTGAGACGCTCTCCCAAGGCTAGGGGCACCGGAAGGCAGAGCCTGCAGGCCTCAATGAGACCCCCCAATCCCGCTCAACCTTGGAACATTCTCCCACCCAAACCTTGTCTTCGGACGACGGCGGACGGACGGTCTGCGCCTGTGCCTCTGCCAAGCCTCAAGACCTTCCAAGGGCTGCCATTTGGTCCCTGTGTCATGGCAACAAACTCAATCTGCCAGGCTTCAAGATGAGCCAAGCAAGCCGCGCTGTTCCAACCTCTGGTTATTTGCCGCCGCCTCTCACATTAGAGATCTCGGACGGCCGCTTGGTGCCAGCCCTCCTGCACAAAACAGCTTGGTGGTCATGCCCAGGAAACGGGGGTGCGGGCGAGGGCGAGGACAAAAACTTTTGAAGCAGACCCAGCAGGGAGGTGTCTAGCCGAGTATCTTCACCTTGCTACAGCCTTGAGACAGGTAGGGCACAGGATAGTACATTGCGTTTGACATCAGCGCTCAAATCACCGCCAGGCTGCGAACCCAGCTCGAGAGCTCAGACTCCCGTCCGATCTGCCGCAGGACAGCAGCAGTGTGTGATGTGATCAATATCTCGCATTGCCTGTCTGTCAAACACCGATGCAGCCGGTCGGTATTTCTCACACGACAGCCTGATGTCGATACTGCTGCGTGAGTAGCTCTACGATTCTTCACTTCAGCCGGGGCAGAGCAGAGCGGCTTCCCCTTCGTGCACTGTGCTTTTGGACCAACGCTACTGTAACGACGACAATCTCCACATCATACGGAGCCGGCGGCCCTGCCACGGTAGCTCCGTAAGTACTCACGCAGTACTCAACTGCTGCTTCTAGGAGCCTGGTCGGTTTCGACGCTCGATAGTCCATCAGGCCGTACACCGTAACTTTGCCAGGGCCGGCGCCACGAGACATGGACAAGGCTCCAGTTACGTTTTGACGATTCAGATATGCCGTATGCCTTCCCTAGGTGGGAGGCCAGATGCATCCCGCTCTCAACTGTACCGGGCCATCAGTCATGGAGCACGCGGGAGCCTGCAGACAGGTACTCCGTACGTCGATTTAAAAGCAGGCCCGCGCTTCGACTCACAGGAGACGCTCGGACGGCTGAGCAACTCAATTTGGCCTCGGAAACGAGAATGGATATGGGAAGTGAGGGGGAGCTGACGAACGGGGACAGCAACGTGACAGCGCTCGTCCCTGCTGTCCAGCCCTACCTCAAGTCTCATGTACATTAAGCTGACCTGTCGCCCGCTCGCCACTGTTGCCCTACTCAATGGCGTAGTAGAAGGCCCCTTGGGAGCTTCTCACGCGGCCTGTTGCGGAGGCTCGCGTGCTGCCCGTCGCAGCAAACAATCGTCGCTCTCGCCTTACCGCTACTTCAGACATCCTGACAAGCAGTGGACACGACGCAAAGGGGCAACCCATCGAGAACCCGGCGGAGGAGATGAACTATCATCATCACACTTCAGGAGGGCCCCCCGGTTGCAGGGTCACATTGTCAAGGAGGGCTGTGGGGAGACTGCGCTGGCTTGTTGGCCAACGCTTGGGGCAGCGACTGGGGCCTGAAATTGGCTTTGCCAGAAGAGGAAAGATTCTGGAACCTTTCTAGAAGATATGGATCCTTCTAAAGACGGGGAGTGGAGCCGAAGCCCTGATCATCCCTGTCTCGCTAGTCGAGTGTGAAATGCGAGGCAAAACTGCGGTGGGAGCAAGGACCACACAAGCATATCAGATGCTCGCTGTCGGTGCCGCTTGCGCTGGTCTTGCATCCCACGAAGCGGTCAGGGAACTGCCAGCGTTACTCAGTGGTCGGAAGCACCCAGTAGCTCAAGCTGCACGGATTGCATGCAGTCTTCGAGAGGGGGAGCAGACAACAGGAGCCTTGGTCGGAGATGAGATAAAACGGCCATGATGAAATTGCTGCTCGGAAGCCTGCCTGCGCAATTCAAGTGGCCCGTGTCACCCCCCAATCGGCAGTAGGTACATGAACCTGCTGATTGTCTCGTCGACCAAGTCCCCTGCAAGCCCGATTTCAACGTCGTTCCATTTCAGCCTCCCTGCCAATACATTCCACCAGCCTGCCAGGCCTGCCAGCCTGCTCGGATATTGGCCCAGGTCCAAACCACAAGCATGGACTACCTCCAGCTCCGATCGTTGCAAACTAATCTGTCTAGGCTCGATTGGGGTTGCACTCGGAAAATTGAGCCCACCTACTCTTTTCCTCGTGCCCGTCTTTTCCTTTCACGGAATGAGGCTAGCCCCTGCTTCAGCTCATTTGAAGGCCGGCTTTCCCGAATCGCTGGCTCTGTCCCCATGAAGATCTCCGGCTAACGGACTGGACCACCCGGCAGTGCATGATACGCAACCAGGTACTGGGGTATGCATTATTTTCTACGAAATTCGGCTGAAACGGCAGGACGGTTGCGACCTGTTTGCCGTCGGCTTTGGCTTCTAGTCGTGCGTATATCATCTGCTACGTCATGGGAGTCTTCGCACTCTCAGAACTCACCATTTGTCTGATTGTTTGTTTGTTAGGCACGTTCGTACCTCATCTAAAGCCAGGAGAACAAGACATGGGGGATGTTGCGATGCCCAATCGGGCATCACACAGCGCTTGAGGCAGTCAACATTACAAACCAAATTTGGTTTCGCAACCATCAAATTTGAGGTGGCGCAGTTTCTAATCTTGTCCTCGCACTGTCGTTGCCCAACTGACTGCAACTACAGCAAGCTTTGTTGCGTATCTGCCGTGCACCCAACCCGGCCAATAGGCTCACAACTCATGCCACGGCGCGGCAGTCGGCTCATCTTCAAACCATCTTCTATTTTGGTCGCTTTCTCATCTATGCCGGATCTAGTAAGACTCGACAACAATTTCCTACGTTAGTCAAGGCCGTCTTTTTTCACACGTTTTGATCTCCCGACCACTCTGCCATAGAGGAGGCTCTTTTCATTCGAGTCCAGGATCAGTTTGGTCCAAATCCCCGATGGAGATGGATCACGGAGCTTGGCGTGGCAGCCGCAGCGATCACAAGTTGGCTCTCCTGGCCCGTGTACCGGGCCCTCAGCAGGATCCATTATTTCTGTCGTGGAACGGACCGAAGGATAACAGAGCAGCCGTGCTGTGACCGACCGGCCTGGTCGTTGGAGATCGATGCGGCAGACCACCAGCTGCCCATTGTTTCTCGGGCGAGTCGGCCCTCCCCTCCCCTCCGGTCCTCAGCCCTGCGAACAGACATCAAAGCGCCCATCTCAGCCCACAGACGTCGAGGATATCCCGTCCATCATACCTCAGCTTCAGCACTGGCCGACCGTGTTTCAAAGGGCGGCGCTTAGTCTGAACGTTGCAGGAGATCTCGAAACATAGATCTCGAGAGCTCTGACTTTCAGCAAAACCATCCATTGACTCGTCTCATCAGACTCACCTACCGTGAGGCCCAGCTTTCGATCCAACCAGTCCTGGTGCCAGCAAGCGTTGCATCACGTATAGGTTTCGACGATTGTTGACTGTCTTCGAGTAAGAAATAGAGCGTCGCTGGATGCCCGTGCTCAACACACCTGTTTACCCCATGCCCGCCAGAAGGCAAAATCAGCTCCCGCTTCTGGGAACCTTTCCGGTTCATGATTGTGACCTTGCCGGGACACGTTTTCTACACGCGAAACATAACGGAAGCTTGAATACTAGGTTCGAGGCCACAGAACCTACTCGTCTCCCTTAAAACGTGCTCGGAGTCAACGCCCTCTCATCAACGCCCGGTATTGTTTGTGAGCCACGTTACTAAAGGCTAGCAGCGAACGAGACAGTCAATCTCGCATTGCTGAAAGGCAAGATATACCTTGTCTAATTGGTTGAAATCCTACCGAGAACAGGCCACCGAGAAATATCGCCTCGTATGTCGACGTCCAACCGATCACCATGTTGATGCTCGTCCTGGGACAAAAGGGGCGCCAGAGCTTCGTAGCCGGACCAAGCGGTGACCACGTACCCAAGCGCTTGTCGTTGAGCGAAGTCCTCATTTCAGGCCTGCGCGCATCGAAATTTTACTCGCTCACGATCCGATACCACAGAGCGCAAAACATCAGTGATTGTCTGCGGCGTCAAATTAGGATCAAGAACCATAATACTACGACGAGAATGACGGTTGTTATTTCGAGCGAGCTTCGAATACGAGGACAGCCTAGGGCAGACTGTTCTCGTCTAATCCGATCAGCAAGCCACACCGTGGTAACGTGTTGCGCGACTCAAGGTGAGACTTGGGCCATGCTCCACGAGCTGGGACTGCTCCTCGTTCCCGGCTTCGGGCCATATTCCGCGAGTGGGGTCTTCTAGAAGCCGGGATCTTGGGGCATGCGATGTCTGTATGCATCAAAGTGTACGTACCTGAACATCAGGGGTGAGCGCGCAATGAATTAGACTCCCCTGGAATTGTCGCCCTACGGAAACGCGCACACACCCGCACCAAACACCGGAAGACGCAGCACACACACACACACACACACTCGCTCACCCACGCCTCGTCCACGTTCTTCCCAGGACCTGGTGTCCTTAGCCCTGGCCTGCTCACCTGCTGCGCCTCCGGGACTTGGCTAAGTCCCATATCTGATCAGAGATGAGAGATCGGTGACTTGGGCCGGCGGAAAGACGCAGTGTCTTCATGACGGCCAGAGCTTCCTTCTGGAAGGAATCCTTCCCGTGCCACATTCCTGATTGATTTGCACAGCACTACCTCCAGAGCTCATGTGAGAGGCGAGGGTCGAGAGCAAACGGTTGCGTCAAAGGGCGATAGTCAACTGTTCACAGGGTAAGGTACAAGACCGGCCACTTGGCGGTGTCACTGGTATGCCACGGCTCTTCACAATCTCTGTCATTATGGTGCGAGTCTCGGCACCAGGACGAGCAGTGCTGCTATACGCAGACCCCCCCTTTTTTTTCGACAATGTCGTCCTCCGTGGAATGAAAGCACGGGCGGATGTACAGTGCATAGGCATCCGGCCCCACCCCATGCCTCTCCTCAGGTCAAGCCTGGACGAACCTGCGATACAAGCCATATTATCAATGCAAAACCAGCCGGGAGCTCAACAAGAGCCGAGGCTGAATCCCCGTCCCGAGCCACGAGGTAAGTGACGACACAGATCCCAACGGGAAGAGTGCGCCTCGGGGTTCTGGTACTCCCAGTTGCCGGTGTCGCCGTTGGCCCCGGGTGGCTGATGTGCATCGGAGGATTATGTGACTGTGGCAGATGTCAGATGGGAAATGCTTGCTCGTTTCGCTGCGATTTGCTCCCCGGGATGGGTGAGAAATGAGGGACGAAGCACAGACCGTTCCCTGTCGGTGTGTTCCAGCTTCTACACAGAATTCCTCAACTTAGACGCTCGCGCCAACCACCCCAATCCGTGTACCCGGCACCGATTCTGTCATGATATTTTGTCCCGTCCCGGGCAGATGCACAACCACTTCCCGCCTGGGCCGATCGTCCACCAAAACTTCCGCAGCAGAGACCGTCAACCGGCTCCCCGCCCCCAGCGGACAGGGTTATCCCGAGACTCACGCAGAAGCCGCTTGCGCAAGATCATGTCTCAACCGCGCCTTGCCGTTGACCGTTGGCCCCGGCCCCGCCAGAGTTCATCTTCTCTCACGCTCCAATCGCGGTGTAGATCCCGGGTTGTATTCGATCTCCCCCAGATCTGAGGTTGCTTTTAGTGGCGTACGTCCCTTGCCCCCATTCTCCCGCCCCGGGCTACCATGGACCTCACAGAGACCGTTGCATTGCTTCCATGAGAGAGCACCCTGTAGGCATATCGGACGAGTCGTCCTCTGGTCAATGCTGACGGGCGAGGCCGAGACGTCGCGCCGAGGTTCTATCTGCGGTTTCAGACGGGATGGTGCATACTGTAGTATTAATAATAATAATAATAGAAGTATTATTAGATGTAGGTCCCCAAGCCGGGGACATCACGGCGTGGGCCTGAGTATACTTCTGCACCCGCGTATCCTGCCTGCTATATGCCGGTCCGGAGTTACTCCCCTCGGTGGCGCTCGAGCGGCCCTTCACTATCAGCCCGTCGAGATCGGGGCGTCGCCTCGGCAAGACTTGTTTGGTCGCTGAGATGTGTTCGGTCGCAATGTGTGCATGTGACCTCAGTTGCACGATCATAGAGAGTCGGCCTCGCAGCAGGAGAACACGTTGTTCCACTGCGTCCTGTCCTGAAGACTCAGGCCACAGACGGCTCCCCCGTGTTCGAGAGGGTCGAGGATGGCCTCAGGTGAAGCGTACCCAGCCTCACAAGGCAACATCAGGTGAACCAGGACAACAAACGCACCTGGCCCCTGAGACGTTAGTGATGCGAGCTGTATAGCCAGGGACAGCGACTGGACGCCCGTGGGAAAGGATGACCCGCAAGAGGGCAACCGATGCTCCATCTCAGCCCTGGAGGGCTCAGATCGACCGTCAGATCTGGCCGAAGTGTCTCAGTCCGTGATCGACAAGTCTGGCTCGTCACAATTACCCCGACCATGCGCCTGCCCATCCATACAAGTGATACTACAATGGCCCGGGTGTGGCCACAGCTCATGTGGAGGCACCACAGACCTCAGGTTGGAACCACTCAACAGAAACGGTGATCACCCAGTGTGCAGACCTGGCGGCTTCATCAAAGGAGCGAGGAGTAGGGAGCATTGCCATTCCGTGGGAAGCCCTGATCCTCGACCTGACCCCGTAGCTTCCTGTTCAACGACCATCCCCAAGGATGGATATAATCGTACAAGAAGCTGAGCACCAACACAAACAAATAAGTACATATCTCTAGATGGCTTGTGAATGCCTCGCGGCAAAGATTCCGATGTATCATTCCCAACCTTTTTGTTCGGTCGCCACTTTATAAACATCACTTCCGTAGCCCCTCTTGCATCGATGCCACACGCATAGGGGTCAACGCCCTTTTTAGATCTGGCTCCTAGACTCCACTGACTCCTTGCCGTCCTTACTCGGACCCGTTCAGCTCCAGAACCCCCTCCGTCTTCTCCACGTAATTGACCAGGTCCTCGATGGTGCACACCTTGAGCCCCCACCTCCTGGCGAAGGCGATACACTTCTCGCCCCTCAGCATACCCGGCTCCCGAAATATGGCCTGCCCCTCGACCTCCTCCCCGTCGTCGACCAGCTCGCAGATGACACCCGCGGGGGCCTTGCCCGCCAGGCGGCAAAACTCGGTGGCGGCCTCGGTGTGGCCCCTGCGCTGCCTGACGCCGCCCAGGCGGGCGCGCAGCGGCAGGACGTGGCCCGGCCTGCGGAAGGAGGCTGGGGTGGAGGCCGGGTCGGCGAGGGCGCGGCAGGTCAGGGCCCTGTCGCGGGCGCTGATGCCGGTGGTGACGGAGGGGTCGGCCGAGTCGACGGTCAGGGTGTAGGCGGTGGCGCGGGGGTCCTCGTTGTCGGCGACCATCTGGGGGAGGTCGAGGCGCGCTGTGAGATCGGGCACCAGGGGCGCGCACACGTAGCCCGAGCTGTGGCGCACCATGAAGGCCATCTGCTCCGCGGTGATGTCCTGGGCGGCGATGATCAGGTCGGCCTCGTTCTCGCGGCCCGGGTCGTCGAGCACTACTATGAATTGGCCATCGCCTGTCACAAGGGGGGCAGAGAGTCAGTACTGCGGCTGCGCCTCGGTAGGGGGGTGTCTAGGTGATAGAGGCTTGTGTGGGCATGTGGTTTTGTACGTACGGAAGGCTTTGATGGTGTCGGGTATCGAGTCGAACTCGGACCGGTCGAGGGTTGTGGACGGCATTATCGATCCCATGAGGAGGAGGGGCTGATGCCTTGGAGGCGGGAGGGGATCAATTGGAGTGGTGTGTGTCCTTATTGTCGTTGAGCAAAGCTGGGCAGCCGGAACTATGTCGGCTTCCTCGGTCCAGTCGCGAGTCGAATTCGGGGCTGAAGGAGACTTGGGGCACGAGGGACTCTAGTGAGAAAAAGTTGAACAAAGACCGCCAAATGATGTGGAAATCGAAAGAAGAAAGCAAAGACTCGCTATGTATTGCGCAATACTGTGTAGAGGTTATGCACGGGTGGATGTTGTCGTCTAGATAAATTGCGGCCAGGAGAGTCAGTGTCCAGTCAGTCCGTCAGTCAGTCACTCTGCCCCGCGAGCCCCGCGAGACCCGTTCCTGGCGGTTGGGTCCGTGGATCGGCTGAGTGAGCATAAGGGAATGCTTAGGTCATCTCGTCGTTCGAGTTCGACCGAGGCCTAAACCTTGGGAGCACAGAGCCTCCTTGGACGCCTGTTCTCGCTTTCCCTGGGGTCAGTTCGCGTCCCTTGCTGAGCCAGAAGACTGCCCAGGTGTTTCTATCGTCTTCCTTCGTAAGCGCAGTAAGCCTCCCCAAGCCGTTGGGGTCAATTTTATGACGCCCCTCCAGCTCCCTCGGATATCTGGCTGCAGTGGACCCGTTGCAGTGACCCTGCACCACCTGCAGCGACCGTTGCAGGGATCGGTATCCGAGCCGGCAAAAAGTTCATGGGAGGACAAACGCTGAGGCTCTGACCTCATCTATACTGGATCTGACCTCGCTCAGTCTCAAGTCCACATCAGTGCCACTGGTCAACCAAGTGTCCTTTCCTACTGCAGGGATCGGCTCCTCTAGACCCGAGAATCGAGGATTGAGCTCGATGTGTCTGCAAGCGACTTGATAGCTACACGCAGAGGTACACCAGGCCCACCGCATGCAATATGGCGCCCTCGAGGGCAACCACCGCCCTGCTGCGACAGCTTCGTCAAGCTCGCCCATCACCTTTCCGCCCCATCCCACTTGAATTTCTGCCATCATGTCGGAGATGGCAGAGTGGCGCATCTGATTCGATTTCAAAACCCGCGCCGTCCTCCTCGCCATCGCACTACTCGTACTCCTCCGTCAACGCCTCTGAGGTCGCGCACTTCAATGCCCTCGCCGCCGAGTGGTGGGATCCCCACGGTTCCTCCCGCATCCTGCACCTAATGAACCCTCTGCGCCACGACTTCATCCGCGACTGCCGGGCAAGCGAGCCAGATTCAGCTCCAACCACCCGCAAGCTCCGCTACCTCGACGTCGGCTGCGGCGGAGGCATCTTCGCCGAGTCTGCCGCCCGTTTGCCCACGACCGAGTCCGTGACGGCCGTCGACCCGACCCCGGAGGTCCTGAGGGTAGCGCGCCTGCACGCCGCCAAGGACCCGTCGCTGGCCCCTAAGCTGAACTATGTCAGCGGCGCCATCGAGACGCTGCCCCTGCCGGCCACCGACGAGGGGAAATATGACGTGGTCAGCCTGTTCGAAGTCGTCGAGCACGTCGACAAGCCGTCGGCTTTCTTGGAGAGGTGTGGCGAGTTCGTGCGCCCGGGCGGCTGGCTGGTACTGAGCACGATCGCGCGCACGTGGACGAGCTGGTTCACCACGAATTTCATGGCGGAGGATGTGCTGGGGATCGTGCCAAAGGGGACGCACAGCTGGGACAAGTACATCAACGAAGAGGAGCTGAGGAATCACTTTGCCAGGAAGCAGGGGTGGAGTCACCCGAGGGTGATGGGTGTTGTGTACGTACCTGGGCTGGGCTGGAGGGAGGTCGCTGGCAGCGAGAAGGTCGGGAACTACTTCTTCGCTGTGAGGAAGGACCTTTAACGGTCGCGGAAATTCCGATCCGCCTTTTCGAACAAAATTCTGGGGTTTTACATCCCAAACAATAGTCAGCCAACTCACGAGACATCATGAGGTGAGCATTGCTCGAGCCTTGTCCACATACACGTCCTGATGACTAGTCCGGGACCGTATCAGAAATTCGAAAGCTGGCTTGCTCTTGTTTCTCGGCAGCTACATCGTCACGATCTCGAGCGGGGGCAGCTGAGACTCGGATCACCTCGCACAAGAAATGTATTGAATGGATCTGTGTGAGTCTGCCATGACTTCGTCTTGTCATTCTCTTCACACCACCAAAAAATCCGCCTGTACCCTTGGCTTGCTCAATCAATGAACTATGCAGACCAATTGGCGCGGCGAACTGATGATGCGGTACACAGCATCTGCTCCTGTTCAGAAGCAGGTGGACTTGACGGCATCCAGCCTTGATTAGCATGCCACAGATGATCTTCAGTAATGCCGAATCAGGGCCAAAAGAGGCAGAGACACCGGAGCTTGCCAGCGAGTTTCGATGCGCAAATCAGCATTTACTTACTGCCTTTCCATATATCTAATTATCTATTAATTGATAGCGAGTATCATCCACTATAGCAGGCCAAGCCGGGCACTTCCGCTGGGCCACTCAATCCTCTTCCGTCTCGGAAGATCGGCAATCTCGGAGCGCCAAGCATGGACGACCCGGTGTCCTGGAGAGTTTGATCAAGATTCAGCCTTATTACCAGCAGTTGAACGATGATGGCATGGGGAAGTCAATGGGCGTTTCTGATATCACAAGCTAAGACCACACAGGACTGGAGCCTCAACATGATGTGGTCTTGGCATGACTAGAGCCGAATACCCTGGGGCGGCAAAAAGTGATATCCCGGGAGGCGAACCAGCAGAGGTCGGCCTTCGCGTCTCGCCTTTATACGCATCATCATCGCTAATCCATCATGCCAAGTCCTGTCAGCGACCACCCCTACCGCTTCCTGACACACACACAGAGATGAATAACACCACTTGCCTCAGAAGCCATATCGCAACAATTTTATCCAATTGGGCCGCCCCACACAACGTCGGCAAGAGGATCGGCAAGTTGCCGCTTTAAGTCCGCTGCAGCAATGGGTGCCATTCCCACCCTCCTCTCCCCGCCCGGAAGCGGCCAGCCAAAAGGGGGATGACGATGATATGCCGGACCGAGTACCCAGTCGCACCTAAGTAATGATCCCTGCCAGGGATCCAACTAAGCAACGAACAGCTGCTCCACCCTCATTTACAAGTACGGTACCGGCCCGTCGCCGTTGCTGGGTGAAGCGGGATGGACGATCTACTTCCGAGGAATGCGCCGAGAGCAGATATTAGCACGGAAACTTTCCACGTACAGAGGAAAAAAGGAAAAGGACAGGAAAAGTGCTTCAAGCGAACTTACGTCTGTTTATATTGTCGCGCTCATGACAACAGCGATAGGCGACATTTCCGTGTCACCCCCTGACTTGGACGAGTATCGTATGAGCTAGGCGGATCGCCGTTACGACATTGTGGCCCTGCTTCCTTCGGGATTTGGATGTCGCCAACTCGACGGCGTTAAGGGCTCTGACAAATTGAACAACCGCCATCCACTCCAAGCCGGGCTCAATATATCCCTTATTCGTCATCAACAATTCGAAGGCACAAATACGCCACTGAGGCCGAGTTGACTCACCTGGTTGTTGCCTGCACATTCGAAGTTGCAACACGATTGCTTCGTTCAAGACACTTTTACCCCTCTGGACACACAGATACCGGAACATGGCAAACGAAGGAGCTGCGGGGAACGACGTCACCAGCAGAGCCCTCAGGCAGCCGGAAACCTCGACAATGAGCGACAAAATCGAGAAGGCCTCGATAGACAAGACCTCAATCGACAGCGGGGAGGAGCATACCGAGACAGGCACCACAGAAACCGCACACGACGATGAGGCGCGATTCGAATCCATCAGGCCAGCAACGGGAACATCGGCCGCCGGCAGAGCCACAGGGAGGTCGGCAGTGAGGACGCGCCCGTCAGGCGTGTCGATGAGATCGTCCCTCAGCCGCGTGCGGTCGCACAACGGGTACGGCTGCGACGACCTGGACGAGCCGGGCTCGTCGGAGGAGGACTCGGGAGGCGACCCGGAGAAGGGCGAGGCGGGACAGCCGCGGGAGAAGGACCTGTTCGAGGTCGGCTTCGAGGGAGGCAACGCGGACCCGTGGTGCCCGCGCAGCATGGCCGTGGGGCGCAAGTGGGCGATCGTGGGGCTCACGTCGATGGGCAGCTTCTGCGTGACGTGCGCCAGCTCCATCTACACGTCGACGTACACGCAGATGAACGCCGAGTTCGGCTGCTCGCGCATCGTCGCCACGCTGGGCCTGAGCATGTTCGTCCTGGGCATCGCGCTGGGGCCGATGTGGAGCCCGCTGTCCGAGTTCTACGGTAGGCGGCCGATCTACCTGGCTGCGTTTGCCGTGTTCACGGTTTGGATCGTGCCGACCGCCGTCGCGCGCAACATCGGCACCGTCATCGTCAGCCGCTTCTTCCAGGGCCTGTCCGGCAGCGCGTTCCTAAGCGTGTCTGGTGGCACGGTTGGTGACCTGTTCACGCCTAACCAGATGCACTACCCGATGATCATGTTCACGGCGTCGCCATTCCTCGGTCCAAGCTTCGGTCCTATGATTGGGGGTTTTATAAATTCTAACGTGAACTGGCGGTGGACTCATTATATGCTCATCATCTGGGCTTTCATGATATGCCTGGCGCTCACAGTCACTGTGCCGGAAACATACCGTAAGTTAGATCGAGATCCCCGACGTAGCAAGACTATGGGTGCGTTGATGCTGATGGAATCCTCCCAGACCCTGTCGTGTTGCGGAACAAGGCTAGGAAGATCCGCAAGGACACCGGCGACGAACGATGGAAGGCTCCGATCGAGAAGACGAACAAGTCCCTCGTCCGCACCGTGGGGCTCTCCCTCCTGCGGCCCTTCCAGATCCTGATATTCGAGCCCATGGCGCTGATTCTCAATCTGTATTCGGCTATCCTGCTGGGCATCCTATACCTCTTTTTCGGCGCCTTCCCACTGGTATTCCAGGGCACCTATGGGTTCAACCTGTGGCAGACGGGGCTGACGTTCCTGGGAATGCTCGTGGGGATGTTCTGTGCTGCGCTCATGGGCCCGCTCTGGGTCAAGATCCGCGCCCAGCTGATCGAGAAGAATGCGAGGCTCACAGGCATCGAGGGCAAGGCCGAGCCCGAGTACCGCCTCCCATCTGCGATACTGGGGAGCTTCCTGGTGACGATTGGTTTGTTCTGGTTTGGGTGGTCTTCCCAGCCGTCGGTCCACTGGATCATGCCGATCATCGGTTCAGGCATCTTCGGCAGTGGGGTGAGTCCTTCCCTATCTCCTTGTTCGTTTTGTATATCCATATCCGGGGGCTTGATGGTGGTCTCTTTGTGTGACCCGGACAGAACCCGGCATGAACACTGGAGTCGACGTCGTCGGGCCCTGAGCCTCAGCCGTCTGTGGCTCAACATCCTGTGCGACTGTGGCACTCAAGGGGCAGAGACAGACAGACAAGACACGCCCAAGCACGGTTGTTCGTCAAGGCGGCTTGCCACGCCGTTCCCTCGCATGGTGTCTCTCTTTCCCGCTTGCTGTGATCTCGCATTCTGCATATCCGGGACACTGCGACTAACCGATTGGAACAACCTGTCTCACAGACGCTGCTTGTTTTCAGCGGGACATTTAGTTATCTGGTATGTAGTATCTATCCCCTGCCGACCCCACATTTTGCTCTTCCAAACAATCCCTTCCATACCCTCCCTCGGGGCGAGGAAAAACATGCCCCCCAACGAGCAACCAACCCACGTTGACGTGCTCCCTGTGGCCCCCCAAACACTGTTGTGCAAGGGCAGCCACGGAGAGCAATTGGACAATTTACGAGACTAAGGTTCCGGGGGCTAACGTCACACGGTGGGAAATCAGGTTGACGCCTACCCTCTCTACGCGGCTTCGAGTTTGGCCGCAAACGCACTGGCCCGGTGCTCTTTCGCAGCTGGTGAGTCGTCGCACACGGGCTGGGCGGACGGCCGGGCAAGCCAGCCAGCCAGCCATCCAGCCCGCCCCTTCCCGCCCAGCTGGGAAGCTCCTCGATGAACCCTCCCCCAAACGAACGGTGATACGACCTGGGGGACGTGTTCATCCCAATTTAGTCTGCCGCATCTGACTAACACATGCTCTCTTGTTTTCAGCTTTCCCCCTCTTTGGGCTCCAGATGTATGAGAAGCTTGGTAATCAGGTCAGTCATCAGACGGCTATTTGCTGCCCCCTGGGGAAACACAGTGGTTGCTAATACGAGCTTCATAGTGGGCGACGTCGCTGTTGGCGTTCCTGACTGTGGCCATGCTACCCTTCCCGTACGTACAGGCTTTCTTGTTTCTTGTTGGGGTTCACCGCCCTTCCCACAACCCCGGCCGTGCTCGTGTCTGGGAACGCTTCTAGAAACTATTTCCTTTGGGCTCTGATGCATGTTACTGACATGCATGAAGGTATTTGTTCTACAAATTTGGCAAGCGGATGCGCGCGCACAGCAGAATGGCAACGACGGACTGAAGAATGTTGTATGAAGAGCGTCATGTTGAGATGAGTACTATATGCTAGATACCCCATTGTTTTGAAAGCATAAAAGGAGTTGCTGGCTTATACCGAAATGTATGACAATATGGCCTAGCTTGGTCAGGCTCAACACCGCGACTTGCGGGCCTCGCAGACCATGAATCGGGCCGACGACAGGAGTTGACGGCGACCCCAAGTGCAAGAAGCAATTTGAGACAGGCGTGCCGCTCCCGCGTGCCCATGAAACACCAGACTCCAGGTCTTAGCGTAGAGAAGCGATCACACTGTATAGAAGATCAGCCGCCGAGTTCCCACAGATCAGGCCTGGTGTCCCTTCGCCAAAAGTCCCCTCAGCACTCGCCCAGTCGACGCTCATGCAAGTTTTATATGCGGTGTACCCCAAGGGCAGAGCACGAAAGCATCTAGCCTGAGCAAGTGTTGCCGTGAAATTGTCCTGTCGTCAGCTTACAGCAGAGTCGGCGGGCCTGGGTGCCGTCCTTATCCGAGACCCTTATCCAGCTGATGCGCGCGCGGTGGCAAAGAGACTTGGCTGTCAAGGGAACGGGATGCTCTGGGACAAGATCGAGAATGCAACACGCACAATCTCGGTTCGGAGATCCCCAGCAGCTGCACGTAAGAGATCGATCACGTTTGCCTCCCCGTGGCCTCTAGATAGGCTAAACGTTGCCCGCCTCCAGAGGGGGCGGGGAGGACGCCTCTTGAGCAGATCAACAAGCGAGGATGCCCAATGAGAGCGGCCGGGGGAGTGATTCCTTATCCTGACCGACCTGAAGTGAAGTCTGTAAGGCAGGCCACCTTGCATGTTCCTCACTGGAAGGGGGGGAGGGGAGGTTGCGGAGCAGGGCAGGGCAGGGAAGGGCGGCATGAGATAGACGAGAGGAGCGACATCAAAGCCCACACGCCTAGATGGCATCTGCAAGCCGTAGCCATGAGTGATGTTTGGTGGCGCGCTGCCGGTGCCCGTGATCTATTGAGCTGTTGTAAGAGGCTTGATGCACCACCCCAGATGACCCAAGATGAGGCGCTCGCAGGGGAGTGTAATGGAGGAAAGTGGTGGGCTATCACTGTACCGCACTGCACCGTCGATCTCTCCCTCAAGCAGCCAGTGTCCTGGGGGAGGGGCAAACCAGAAACGAGGAGCAGGCTCCGGAGAGATTTCAAGGAAATTGCTGGGACTGCGACACGGGAGCGTCTTGGTCAGAGCGAGGTCGCAGATACGACTGACGGATGCGCTCTGGCGATAGGAGCAAGAGCAGCTGGACCTCGCCTACTCCTGCCTGTTGCTGGCCAGAGAGCTGGCGAGAGCTGGCGAGAGCTGGTGCTCGGGCGGCATGGTTGAAGAAATGAGGTGTGTGTGAGTGTGTGTATGTGCGTTTGTGTGGGTGCGTGGGTACAAGGGCCCAACAAGGTGCCCAAGGTTTCACCGTGTCTTGATGACGGCGTGGGAAGCCCAGCTATACGCGTACTAGCCAGCCCAGCCAGCCAGCAGCAAGATCCGGAAATTCGGGCAGGTCGCCGAAGCCTCGTAGAACTCAAGAACACAGGGCCACATGGGCATGAGTATGTATGACTACTGGCATGGGGCTGGTGGGTGGTCCTGGTGACGGCGATGGCGGTGATGATGCTGGGGATGATGATGAGCTGCGCAGGGAAGAATGTGGAACACAACCTGAAGTGAGATGCAGCCCGCTTGCGCCTGCTTGCGCCCGCGATTGGGTTGGCTCGAGGCACTGTGCAGGACTATGCAGGACTGCGCAGGACTGTGCTGTGCAATGTGCAGCAGGTCAGGCCAGGCAAGGGCGCAGAGAAGGACTTCCAAGGTTGTGTGGACCGTGATGGATGAATCGAGTGGTAGGGAATAGTCTAATTCTCCCTCGTGTGGACGCCATACGCTCGGCACCGGCAGCTGAGGTGTGATCCGGACAGGCAAGTTTAGAAGTGCTGCCACTTGCCACCGATTGCCGTCAGCCAGGCACGCAGGGCGACTGACTGGACGGATGTGCACGGAGCATTTCTTGAGAGGTGTAGCTGATGCTGCTTCCGTAGTCGTGGTGGTGACGGTGATGGTGCGTTTTCCAGGCATGACGAGAGTGAATATGGCTCTAGGAAGGTACCTCTGGTCTGTACCTCTCATTAGTCTAGTCTAGTACACAGCGTTGTCTTAGTCCGAAGTCGAGCTGGCCGGTGAGCTGGGAAGGCACTTCCCTGTCCATGTCTGTGTTCTAAGTACAGCACCAGTACCTCAGTACCTCGACCGATCCAGCTAGGCCAAGCCCTGCCCCCCTCCAGGCTTTTTCCCACCCCGCAATTCCCAGTTTTGATGCCATGCCCGCTCCAACGTTTTCCTCCACCCCCCCTAGCGGGTAAGCAAGAGCAAGACAGGACGAGGCAAGTCAAGGCACATGCAGAAGCACGACACAACTACAACCTTACCTACCAAACTACGGCTATAGAACACTCCAATTGCTGGAACCCATCACCTGCCGCAGCCTTGGGATACGCTACCAAGGTACTGCCGAGGTCTCAGTCCGGTAATCAGCACGACTACGTCCACCGACCAAGACCGCGACGCTCCCATTCCCGACGGCCAGCACTCGGCAGCCCGAGCCCGGCCGCCCGAACAAGCACAACACCAACAACGACGACCAGGCGCTCCCCCACCGAGCCGGACCACCTTGCGAACAGCGCCATGTACTGAAGGACGACCGAGGACAGGACGCCTGCCTCTCCTGTCGAATCTGCATTGATCACAGCCCGGCCAGCCAGCAGTGACAGCATCGCCAGTGCATCCGCCCTCCTTCTCCTGCCCCCCATCCGCCCTCCCCTCCCCTCCCCTACCCCCCAACAAGGTCGCCGATCAACCTAGCGCTGCCATATGCAACTCTCATATAAGTCGACGGATAGCTGCAGCACACAACCCCTCCTGCCGCCACCCTCTTGCAAGCACGACACACTTCATACAACCTCGTCTCGTCCCAGACAGCCAGGATCCTGTGCCCTACCCGCCTACCCTGTGCCTGTGTCTGTGCTTGTGCCTGTACTCGTGTGCCTGTGCCTGTCCTGTTCCTTGTGTATGTGGACCCACAAGGCCTGCCTGCCTTGCAATTGCGATCGCGACGCCGACACCGACTGCGAACGGTGACTGCGACCGCAAACTGCGACTGCGACATTTCCCGCCTCCGCCGACCGACCGACCGACAGACAGACCCGCCCACCCCTGTCCGCCTGCCCTGGCTTTCGCCCTCTCCAGTGCGCGAACACGGTGCCGGTCGCACAAGGAACGCCTCTTTTTACACTGGTTGCGAGTCCATTGGAGAGCTGGCCCTGGTCGTGGTAGCCGTCCGCGGAGAATACGAGCGACTTGCGCTTCCATTGTGGTCTCTCGCGCCTCGACTTGCCCGGACTTCAGCTTCCACCTTGCGGCACGTCCTTCTGGAAGCTTGCGAATCGATCGACGCCAATATTGCGGATGCGCACAGAGGGCCATCCCGCCCCCAATACGGCTACAGTCCAAGACACCCCGGCACGACACCTGCGTCTTCTTTCGCAAGACCGGGGCTAAAGTGGACGTTCAGCCCCTTGGCTTGCCACACGTTGCTTCCTTGCGTCCACGTACCTTACGTGCAGCGCAGCGCAGCGCAGCTAATCGGTGGGCTCCAGGGAAGAAGAGGAAAAGCAGACGGGCCATTGAGCAGCCGGGGTCCCTGTGACAGTACATACTGCGGCCGCAGCTGATCCCTGGTGTCGTGCAACCACCCAAGCATTCCTGCAGGAGTTGAGCACATCTTGCCATCCAGACCACTTGCTACAACTGGAACAGGTAGCGCGAGTGGTTTCGCAAAGAGGTCGCCGGCCTTGCAGCGCCGTGCCGTCATTACGAGCGTCTAGCTCTGGGCACCCTTCCCATTACAGGCCCGCACATATATATGTAGCTGGTACACGATGCCGGAAGAAGTCGATTCCAACGGAGGCGAGGTCTCAGATGCCATGTCTGAGAATGAGCATGAGTACGACGACAACGACGCCTCCTTCAAAGACGACGACAAGATGACTGAGAGCACCATAAAACAAGAGGTCGGCCCTGACGGCGAGGTCAAGAAAAAGTATGACCCTAAGGATCCTCTGCGACCAAGGAGGAAGAAGGCGAGGAGGGCTTGTTTTGCTTGCCAGAGAGCTCACCTTACTTGCGGTATGCCCATGATGAACCCGAACCATGACCAGGCGAACACGCCCTTCGCACTGGCTTCCCTGCGACTCTTTTGCGTTCTCCACGAGAGTGTCTACCACTAGAGCCTCCTAACCAAGTGCACACTCACGAGACTAATTTTCCTTGGGCGTAGGTGATGAGCGGCCTTGCCAGAGGTGTATAAAACGTGGACTGGCGGACCATTGCCAAGATGGAGTCCGCAAGAAGGCCAAGTATCTTCATGATGCTCCGCCAGAAGCCTTGAGGCCGGTTCTGGGCCCAAATTACAATCCCAACGCACCTCAGAACCGGCCGAACGGGCATCGCCACCCGTCCAGCACTGGCTCTGAGGCATCTTCCAACGTCGGCAGCTTCTTTTCGCCAACAACCTCCTCCAACCCATACCCTCTCTTCTCGCCACAGTCGGCGCTGGGGTCAATATCGGAGGGCATGGCCTTCGCCAGCCAACAGTCTCCCGTGTCCCCCACATTCCAGCCACCAAATCCTCCGCAAATGAGTGGTCTTACTGTCCCTCAGGTCTCGGGAGATATATCTGACATGACCTCGGCCTTCTTCGACCCAAGCAATCCCGCGCTGTACAACTTCAACCTTGAGGGTTTGAACTTTGGGAGTCAGTATGGCGCCATGGAATTCAGCATGCTCAACCACATGGCATCTGGTGCTGCTGACACGCCACCACGGGAGCCGTCATTCTCCCAGGCTGGCGCTGGCGAGGCCAACTTTTCAGCTGGTGCTTTCGGCAATGGTATGCAACAATTCGACGGCGGTATGATCGGCGATATCCTCTCCATCGACCAGTCCGGCAACCCCCTATATACCCAAGGCAACCTCCAGCACGGTCTCCCTCATGCTTACGCCATTGCTGCAGGCCCAACAAGTTTACAAAGCCCCAGCACCGACCATGACAGTCCTCAGCCCAGTCACGGCCTCGGCTACGAAGGCTCACCGACAGCGACCTACCACAACGGACCTGGGCCGCAGGTGCTCGGCGCTCAGAACCGTCCAAAGGCAAAGCCCGGCATGCCCAAGGTCTTCCCGCAGCCTCTGCTTGGCAAGCGACAGCGAGACCCGTCGACCATCTATGACACGGTCAAAGAACCGTTCCAATACGTGCACAACTTCCACCGGCTGATGGGCTTCCTACAGCGAAGGTTCCGGACCAGCAACGATAAGCTGGTCCGCATCGCCGTAGCGCTCTCGAGCTTCCGACCGTCTTTTATCTCGGTCACCCGAACACTGAACCGAGCCGACATGGTGTTCATGGAAAAGTGCTTCCAGCGGACACTATTCGAATACGAAGACTTCATGCACCATGGCTCCAGCCCCACCATTGTCTGTCGCCGGACTGGCGAGATTGCTGCGGTAAACAAGGAGTTCACTGCGCTGACGGGCTGGCCCAAGGAGGTACTTCTCGGGAACGAGGTTAACATGAACATTAATACGGGCGGCAGCGCCGGGGCGTCGGGGGCGACCACCGACACACTGACGACCCCGAAGCTTGGCAGTCTGAACGATCAGACAGACAAGAGCAAGACTCCTGGGAGCGAACGGCACCCTCTCTTCATAGCAGAGCTCATGGACGACGACAGTGTCGTGCAATACTTTGAGGACTTTGCGCATCTCGCCTTCGGCGACAGCCGGAGCAGCGTGATGAGGAAATGCAGACTGCTCAAGTACCGCACGCAGGAGAGCATTGATGGCACGGCAAGCAATTCCAGCATCCACGAGTCCCCGCCAAAAGACCCGAGGACGATGTTCCTCAGCAACAGGGTCGCGAGAATCGACGGCGAGCACGGCATTTCGAGAATTGCCAAGGACGGCAAGCTGGAATGCACGTATTGCTGGGTCATACGAAGGGACACGTTTGATATGCCCATGATGATTGTCATTAATGTGAGTATCCATCCCTCTCTGCCCGACTGATGCGGCGGGCCAAGCAGACGATAAGGTGGCTAACGGAGCTATAGTTCCTACCTTGTTATTATCCTGATCAGCACCCACATGGTCTGGCGGTGTAGGACAGCACGCATTTCCTGAATTTTCAAACGGACCGATACCGCGAGAGACGGGAACCCGGGGCAGAATGCATGATACAAACAGCCAGGGGTGGAGTCACGGGTGGTTTCTGGTTTCGCGCCCATCACTATACTAGAGAGTGATCAGGGGCAAGAGAAGAGTCGGTCACGGTCCCACTTCAAAAGAAACAGGCTCTGGCTTTCTCGGTACACAACAAGAACTACTACTATACCCCGTTTGCTTTTTTCCTTTTTGCTGGACGGCATCCTCGGAAGCGATGAATCATTAGAAGCTAGTACATATCGACGCAGGCGATCGACGTGGTCGCGGTCTATTTCGCGAGGCTGAATCGAGGAGTTGTCAAAAGTCCGTGAAAACTGCTACCAGCTACTAGATGTGCTCCCGTCTCTTGTTGTGCAACCCCAGACTCTATTGGGACTCCGGTGTAGGGTGGGGTGGGAGGAAGCGGAGGGCCTCGTGGTCGAGGTTATGGTTGTGTGTTGTGTGTGACGGCGAGCGCTCCACTTTCTTGGCTGAGAGAGCGGTTAACCTTGAAGATGGCTGGCTGATGGCCGGGCAATCACGCAACAGCGGCCATCAATTTTGCTAGATGCGCCTAGTTCAAGTGCGGCACGCCTCCCTGCGTTCACCAAGAGCAGGGTCTCGGCTCAAAATGTTGAGGATGGTATGGGGGTCATGGCTAGTCTAGATACATGTATATTTGCCCGTAAGCAGGAGTTGTTTCCTATACCAGTCGCACCTACAGGTAGATTATCATGCCTGCAATTTGGTGCCTACTGCTCGGTCAGCAGTAGATACTGGCTGCCTTACACAGAGAGCACTTATCTTATCAGGTATTACTCACCCCGCCTAGAGCTGCCTTCCACGGCATTCTGCTGCAGGCGACTCGCTCACTCAGGCTTGCGAATAAATATACGAACGGCCTCAGCGTTCTATTCCTGACGTCTCCAGCCGCGAGCAATACGACGCACGACAGGAACCAACCCCACGCCCGGCTTTCTTGTGCCAGGAACTCTGAATCAACCACCCCACCTCCCCTGGCCCGTTCTGCAACGTTCTTGATCATATCACATATCACATTCTGCCACGATCTCGTGCGACCTGAAATCTGCGTCCAGCATTGGGGATTCCCCCCCTGCGCTGTTCCCGCTGTGCTTCTTGGGACTGCCCGTCACCGTGTTCTGCGTCCTGCGTCCTGCGTCCTGCAACACACAAGGGCCTCTGCTCCCCCCTGATCGGGCAATCCACGCGATCTCTGTGAGCCAAGGGAAAGACAAAGAGAAAAAGCAACTGCGCAGCCATGGGGAACACGAGGCCTCTGGTAGTGGGACCGGCGTCCGGGCCGGAATCCCCATTCCCACTGCAAATGGAGGGAAAGGTTATCAAGGGCTTCGGCCGGGGGTCCAAGGAGGTGAGTAGTTGGTCGCTTTGACTCTTTCCTGCTTTCTCGTATTCCACGCTCTCCTTTGCCCAACGGGTGTCTTCCCGTGCGCTCGCTGCGTCTCATTCTACACGATGTATGAGTGCGCTGTCCCTGCAGGGGGGACGAATCGGGGGGAGGACGACGACGAGCAGGAGGAGCAGCAGCAGCAGCACCATGCGCATGTGCAGGAGCGGCAGCAGCAGCAGAAGCAGGCGGCCGAAGCAGTCCAAGATCGCGGCGTTCGCCTGTTGCCGATCGAGTGAAGGCATGGGGGTGACAAGCCGGTCGACCCGGGACCGAAGGGGAGGGTGCATGGTGATCACTGGCGGGCGTTGCCATTGCCAGTGCATGAGAGGCAAGGTAGTCCAAGGGCCACGGGGGAGGGGGAGGGGGAGGGGATACGGCCGGTCAGGAGTGCAGGGCATACTTCCATCCACGTACGTGGGTGCAGTCAGTCCTGCACAGTCTTGCACTTCATGCAACCACGCACCGCACGCCGCACGCTGCACAACACACCCTCGCCTCTTTTGTCCCCTTCCCCCCACCCCCTCCTTGCCACCAGAGAGAGGGCACACTCCCCGCTAGCTTGCCGTCCGGTCATATACATCCATCTCATGTACACTCTGCTCTCTGCTCACCGGCCCCATGATCTAACCCCAACACAGCTGGGCATACCGACAGCCAACCTCCCGGTTGACGCCACCGTGACCCCCTGGATATCCGATGCCAAATCCGGCGTCTACTTCGGCTGGGCCGCCCTCGAGCTGGCGAAGGACCATCCCAACTACAGCCCGTCGTCCTCGTCCTCGTCCTCGTCACCGGCGGGCGAGGGCGGCTTCTCCATCTTCCCCATGGTCATGTCGATCGGGTACAACCCCTTCTACAACAACACAGTGCGCAGCGCCGAGGTCCACGTGCTGGACAAGTTCGCCGCCGACTTCTACGGCGTCGATATGCGCCTGCTGATCGTCGGCTACATCCGCGACGAGAAGAACTATGACGGCCTCGACGCCCTGATCGAGGACATCAACACGGACTGCGAGGTCGCCAGGAGGAGCCTCGAGAGGGACGCCTGGAAGCCCGCCGGCCAGCAGGGCGGGGCGCTGGACGGCTCGTGGCTCACGAGGTAGACGGGGCAGCGAGCCCTTTTATTATACAGCGACGGCATTTATCATAAGGCTAGATTTGTAGACAGCGAGATCTAAGATGGAAAGATTATCCAAATGAATGACCATGACCATGCCCCTAGCATCACCTCACTCCTTCTCATTCTACTACCTCGGAACCCACCCCCCATCCACAGCCCAGACCTTATTATTCACATACCCATTCTCCACCATCAGACAGACAACCCCAGCAATCTCGTCCGGCCGCCCGAGCCTACCGACGGGGATCTTGGCCTTTAGCTCCTTGTTCCCCTCGCCGCCCTCGGGCAGCATCGTCGTCCCCTCGATCAGCGCGGGCGCGACGGCGTTGAGCGTGACGCCCGAGGCCGCAAGCCGCGGGGACAGATAGTGAAGCATGCCGTGCAGCGCGCTCTTGGACGACGCGTAGTGCGCGCCCACCACGCCGCCTGTTAAACCTGCCACCGACGAGTTGTAGATCACCCGCCCGAAGTTTTGTGCGGTCATTCCGGGGGCCACCAGCCGCGTCAGCTGGTATACTGAGAGCGTGTTCACGCGCCAGGTCTGCTCGAAAACCTCGGGCGGGACGGCTTCTAGCGTGCCTGTTGGGCCGGAGTCTGTGGCTGGTGTTAGTATATGTATCTGTGTGTATGCGGGTGTGTGTGTGTGTGTGTGTGTGTGTGTGTGTGTGTGATGGAGAGGAATATATATCCGGGGTTGTCAAAGTGATAGCGGGCTGTATTGTGTAGAAAATAATGGATGCAAAGTATACGTACGGCCTCCTGTGGTCCCCGCGTTGGCGAACAGGACGTTGATGGGGGCCCCCGCGGCGGCGACGGCGTCCCGGTGCAGCCGGTCCACCTCGTCGGCCGAGCCCAGGTCCGCCTGCAGCCAGGCGACCTTGACGGCCGGATTGACCTGTCCAATCTCGTGCGTGATGCGCTCGGTCTTGGAGGCGTTCGAGTTGTAATGCAGCACCAGCGTCTTGACCGTGTATCTCGGGCTCGGCTGGGCCAGGCGCAGTGCGGTTGCCTCCCCGATGCCGCCGCTTGCGCCTGTGATGAGGATTTGTAGGGCATCCATTATTATGTTAATTCCTGTGTGAACTTTTCTGGCTCAGAAACGCCTCGGTTTGATGGAATATGGGTGTTTGAGGTTGTGTGAATTGTTTATGAGCCCACGAGAAGTTGATGATTAATTAGGTGGTTGATCGACGATGAGGTTGGAGTGTTGGTGAGCTTGAGTAAATGGGGTTTTGGTGGGATGCATATTACCTCGATTCGCACCCCACCTGCCAAAGCTGTCATCGAAATGGAATGGTCATAATCATGAAGCCTTCTTCACATGCATCGTTGATACTTGGCTCTATAGACAAAAAGGAGTACATGTATATATCACCAGGCCGGTCAAACACAAGCCAACCCCTCCTGTATCAATCCACTGTAACGACGTTCTCCTACGAAAACGTTACGTCTCGTTGACCTTGCGGTCTTCCTATATTAAAAGCGGAAAAATATTGATGAACGCATCAAATAGCCATCTCCGAATTTGTGGGTGAACCGGCCCTCCGCTTAGACCACGCTTTGCATATACCTATAGCGCAGCCGAGAGTAAAATGGCGTGCCACTTGCTCTTTAATAGCCTCGTAGCAATCCAAAGCCAGGATCAAACAGCTCATACCGACATCTTCATCGCAATCGTCTTGTGCGGGTTGTACCCCTTCACCTCAAAGTCCTCGACCTTCCAGCCGTCTATGCTGCCGCCCTTCTCCCTCCTGATATCCAGCTCCGGGAAGTCACGCGGCTCCCTCTCCAGCTGCACCCTGAGCGCGTCGACGTGGTCCGCGTAGACGTGAGCGTCGCCCATGACGTGCGTGAGGCTCCCCGGCACGAGGTCGCACACGTGCGCGATCATGTGCGTCAGCAGCGAGTAGCTGGCGATGTTGAACGGCACACCCAGGCCCATGTCGCAGGACCGCTGGTATAGCTGGCAGTGGAGGTGGCCCTTGGGCTTCGTCTCCTCTCCGTTGCCACTGTCCGCGCCCGCGGCCGTACCCGCCGACTTCTTCGACCGCGGGTAGGAGACGTAGAATTGCGCGAACATGTGGCACGGCGGCAGCGCCATCTTCTTGAGGTCCGCGGGGTTCCACGCGCTCATAATGATACGCCGGTCGTACGGGTTCGTCCTGAGCTTGTGGATCACCTCGGCCAGCTGGTCGACGCCCTGGCCCGTGTAGTCAGCCTTGGCGTCAACGTACTCGGCCCCGAAATGGCGCCACTGGAACCCGTAGACGGGGCCCAGGTCACCCGGCTCGCGGTGGCCCAGCCCGACGCTGTCGAGGTACTCGCGCGAGCCGTTGCCGTCCCAGATCTTGACCCCCTGCTCCGAGAGCGAGAGCGACGATGTCTCGCCCGATATGAACCACAGCAGCTCGGCGAGCACCGCCTTCTGGAAGACGCGCTTTGTGGTGAGAAGCGGGTAGATGGGCCTGCCGTCCCTGTTGAGGCTGAACTTCAGCGGCCGCGGGGCGAAGATTGAGTAAGTCCCTGTGCCGGTCCTGTGGGTTTTTTTTGAGTGAGCAAATGATCTTGACAGCAAAGGTACTCATGCGACCCCATACCTATCTGGGCGATGTTCTCCATCGTCAAGTATTTCGCGAACGAGATCCAAATATTGGTACTCCTCGTGTCTCCCGACTGAGGCACCGTTTTGCTTGACGGGCGTTTCAGCCTTAGAATTAGCAACAGGTTCAGCAGATGATGCCGTCATTCTGAAGCAGTGTGTGTAAATAGCCTAAGAATTGAGCCTTGGAGTTTGGAAATGGGAGGCTGAGGCAACTTGTGTTGAGGTGAGCAAGAGAGACGAAAGGCGTGAAAGTGCCAATTAAGTGGGAGACGCGTTTGTTTGAGTGGCCGACGCGTCGAACTACTTCACTTACTGGGGACAGCTGTACAAGTGAGGGTTAGGGTGCAAAGTGCAGTTTGATGGGGGAGGGCTGCACATTGCTTAGCAACCACCATAGTTACTGCATGGCCTTTTAGCAGGGACAGAATTCAGAAGCCTCCATTTTCGTTGCTCGTGCCCTCTCTAGGTAGCTTACCATGACCGAAGCAAGAAGTGGATCTCATCGCCAGTCAGTCAACTCCAAGTTTAGATCCATGCTGGAATGTGACAATGTCAGGAAGTATTTCTACGGCAACACTTTAAGCCTCCTGCACCGGCTTGACGGCCCGCCATTCTTTTAATACCGACAGGGCGAGCATGGGCTGTGTTCGAGAGAAAGCAATATACGCTGCAAGATATGCATCACATTGATCGCCACATGGGGAAGAGGGGCTCGTAACACTGCTGCATCCCAAGCGTGCATAATTTGACAGTGCTACCGTTGCAGATTCTCAAAAGATTAACTTACACTCCACTCGCGTTCGCCGGTCCAACATGACATCTCAGAATCCAAGAGCCAAGCGATGCCGGCTCGCCAGTCCCCGGTGCCTTACATTCAGCAGCATGAAAATGTAGGACACCAGGGGAGAATAGACTTCATACTGTGTGCACTCATGCTGTACGACCCCTCCCCCACCTCGAGCATATCAGCTCCTGAGGCTGCTCTGGACCCTGACCGGTTGGACCTTGCTTCCGGTACTGCCTTACTAAAGCCTTTGAAAGCACAGCTTCGCCACATCCCTCGCTGTCACGACTTACTCCTTCCACTCATCTCGGCCAAGTTTCAGGATTTCTGCTTGTTCCACGCACCAGAACTTGGACGGGGCCTTGCCCTCCTCGGCGGCACGCGCAGCTGCTACTGCAGCTCTTCCAATGAACTTCTGGTCTTGGCCTACAGAAGAGATTAGTATCGCGCCCGTGAGGTGGTGTCGGGTGGATGAGATACGCACCGAAGGCGTCCTGTAGCCCCTGGCTGACTTTGTGCAGGCTTCCCATAAGGTCCTCGAACATCTTGTTCTTGGGCTTCTCTCGCTCCCCGAGAATCGCGCCCGGCCGCAGGATGATGGCATGCTCAAAGTCGAGCGCCTTGATGGCGTCTTCAACCCCAACCTTCATCTTGGAGTACGGCACGTAGCCGGACAGCAGCCCCCGAGTCCCTGCGCTAGAGATGTAGACATAGGTCTTTACCCCGGCCTCCTTCGCAGCCTTGGCGTTCTCGATGCAGAGGTCATGGTCGATCTTCCATTGATTTTGGATCCCACCTGCGGCGGCGCGTGTGGTACCCACGGCGTTGAAGACCACGGAGGGCTTGGGGCTCAGGGTCGAGATCAGACCGCCCCATTTTGACGAGTCGGTCTCGACGACTGCTTGAAGCTTGGCTGACTGCGAGGGTGGTGCCCGCCTTGAGATGGTCTTGACGGATGAGAAGGCCTCTGATGAGAGAAGCCCTTCCAAGATCTTGGAGCCGACGGCGCCGGTGCAACCGAAAACTGTGGCTGTAGTCATTGTGCCAGGTGTGACTGATGTTTAGATGTGGAAAAACAAGAGAGTTGCCCAAGCAACAGTTGTGGCTGATTTTGTGAGACAGTCGGTTTTTATTACAGTAGTTGATCAAGATTAGAGCATAGGCATGTGCCGATGACGACTTCAGCTGGGTGGTGCAACTTAAATGCCGCCCTGGGCAATCTTCTGTACCAAGGTAGGCAGGGCCAAGTCACGGATCCTAGCAGCTTCCGGTCGTCCCGGCTCCGGACGCGTAAAGCCAATCCACGGCATCTTGTACCGTTCTTTGTGATGTTTGCTTGACTAACACGTGGAATAGTAAAGACCACGATATGTCGAAGCTGCCTGATTTTAGCATCGGTCCAATTGATGTATTTGACAACTAACTAAATCCCTGCATTTCTGAATTAAGCTTCTCACCTCGGCTCCGATCTCACGCCCCAGGCCCAGAAGCCACCCACTTCCGTCATCGCCTGCTTGCCTGCCAGGCACCGGGGTTTACGTGAGCTGCTGCAGCTTTCCGTGGGAAGCTACACATCCACCTTTCTTCTCCCATTCATTCCTTGGAAACACTCCCGTACACTCCTCACACAAAAGAGATGCTACGATAAATTTTGAAATTTGCCTCTCTACCACCTGTCACGACAGAAACGACCATGGCGACCCAGTATGAAGGTGAGTGAATTCGGAAACTTGCGACACAACCCGAGCGAATTGGGACACTAACGCAGAGACCCAAAGTCGAGCACGGCATCAAGGAGGCAACCCCTCCAAGGCGCCGGAGACAGATCGACATGTCCTCGTTCAACTCGCAGCTGCACCAGCTAACCGACGACCCCTCCTCGCCCGACGCGCAACGGCACAACCCCCACGCCGTCCCGACGCCCGTCGACTTGGCGAGCCTGTTCCGCCTGGTCCAGGACCAGCTCAGCACGCTCGCGCAGGACGCGCCCGACGCCGCGAACCGCGACTTCCTGCAGTCGCTATTCGACGGGCTGGAGGGCGACATCCTCAACCCGCCCAGGGAGGTTGCGGGCGTGTCGCAGGAGTTCCTGGACGTGCTGGACCGGGTGCCGAAAAAGACGCTGAAGCCGGACGACTCGTGCCCCATCTGCGCCGAGAAGTTCCTCGACGACAAGTACCCGCTGGTGGTGGAGCTGCAGTGCCACCACAGCCACCGGTTCGACATGGACTGCGTCGGGCCCTGGTTGCAGCTCAAGGGGACCTGTCCCATGTGCAGGACCGACCTGACGAAGTATGACCCGCGGAGGAAGGACACGTCGGACAGGATCAAGAAGATGTGGGAGAAGGAGGGCAAGCCGGCTGAGGAAGACGACGAAGAGGATGACGACCCGCACGGCTTGTATAACTAGGTGGCGGTGCGGATGCGGGTCACACATGCATAGAGGAGCGAAGGCGCTGAGGGTCAAGGGTGTTGCATTTAAAGACTCCTATGATGAAAACCCCCCATTATCGACGATGCAAAACCATGGAAGCCTCCAGCGACCGGTAGATGTTTGACAGCACCCTGATGTGCTGCCGCTGGAGAAGCCCAATACCGCCGTCCGACATTCACACATCCATCCTGGTCGCAACAAGTCCACACGACAAGGTCCAGTCCGCGCAACAGGGCAGTTCACACCTTTCCCTTCTTCTCGGGGCTGTGGCCGTGGCTCGACTTCTTGGTCTCCTGCCTCGTTGTGCCCTGCATCTCACCCCCTCCCGACTCCCCGAGGGGCTTTGACTTGCTGGGGTTCGCGCCGCTTACGTCCAGCGAGTTTCCGCCGCCCTCCTTCTCGGCTTTATCCTTGGCGCCCTCGGGGCTCGTGGTTGACGGGTCGAAGGCGGCGCTGGACTGCGCGGCGGCGTCGTCGGTGCCGCTCTTGCTGCCCTCGGTGGACTTGGGCTTGAGGGACTCGCGGTCCTGGTCGTCCTTGTAGGGGAGCTGCCGGCGGGGGCAACTGTGGAAGCCATTTGAGGCGGCGGCTGGCGTGAGGAATAGCTGGCGGGGGGCGAGGGTCTGCGGCCGGGCTGGGGCTGGCGCTCGCAGGATGCTGCGCATTGATCGGAGTGATGCCATGTCTATGGGTTGAGTTGCTATGGTATGGTATGGTAGGTGCGGGTCAATTGATCTCGAGGTAGTCTTGCCAAATCAATCAATTCTTCATGAGAGGATGAGAGTCTTCAAGTTTGAAGGAATGAAGCTTGAGAAATTGGAAATGCAGTGATCATCATTGATGGTGAGTGAGGTCTTACGTCATGGTGACCAGAGCAGCTTCCTGTGCAGTACAGACGATCATTCCTCCGAATCTGGCACTTGCGCTCGCATAGCTCCGAATGCTTGGAACCGGGGCTCAAGCTGCTGCCGGTCTGCCTCAAAATACAGTCTATTTAGTTCAAATCAATGTGAACGGCAAAAAAGTCGTGTCGCCCAGAAGAAGGCTGCTTAGGCAGGGGCAACGAATGGCTCGTGATCACAAGCAAGTGGCCGGCAGCACCCTTTACCTTGTGAGAGGCAGGCCATAATATGACAGGAAAAACATTTTGTAACAATGAATGGGAAGTTCTATGCCCGTGGTTGAAGGGGATAGCTCCCACCGAAGATGCTCGCAGCCGAATACTGTGCACCACGAGGACGTCGCTCAGGTTGTATCTGGGCCGAACTCAATTCTGAGCGGCGCGGCCCGCTGCTGTCAAATTGGAATGCCTGACCCAGTCACCTACTTACACGAAGCAGGATCTCGGTACACACCCATATGTTCCCCGACCACCAGTCGTAAGAGTCTCCAGGCATCCTTCGCCGATCAAATGGGAGGCTCAAAGCAGCCCCTGCCCAGGAACTGGCCAGAGGGTTTCCCGTACCTCACCTCACCGGCCTATTCCCCATCCTTCACAAAGGCCCAACTGCAGTCCTGCCGCACAAAGCCACCCGCCACCGGCGAGGTGCTCCGCGAGATCCCTCGCGACATCAAACCAGGGCCCTGCGCATTAGTCAAGATCACGCCCATAAACGACCCCTGCCACCCGGCCTGCGGGCAATCCGGCCTCTTTGCCGCCCGGGCCCTGCCCCCCGGCAGCCTGATCCTGCCGTACCTGGGCGAGTACCACCCGGCCGACTCGGCGGCTCACTCGACCTCGGACTACGACCTGTGGCTGGATCGGGACGCAGAGGTCGCCGTTGATGCCGCCAGGATGGGCAATGAGGCCAGATTTGTGAATGACTACCGCGGCGTGCCCGGGGCCGTGAAGCCCAACGCCGAGTTCTGTGAGGTCTGGGACCTCAGGAGGGGAGAGAAGGGGATGGCCGTGTTTGTCCTTCCGGTGGGAAAGAAGGCCAAGGGAAAAGGCGGCGGCATTGCAAAGGGGGAGGAGATCTTGATCAGCTATGGGAAGGGATTCTGGGGCGAGAGGAAGGGGGAGGTTCACGAGGGTGAGGGTGAAGATGAGGGGCTACCATGAGGGCTTGCCATCTGGTAGCCTTCGGCGGAGGACGCATCGCTATGTTCCATGCTACTCCTGGGAGAAACGCCTTGCGATATTCGCTGCAGCGACGGCTTCACGACTGTACGACACAACTCTGGCAACTGGGTCACTCAACACGAGCTCCTGCGAACGGGCACCTTTGTATTTGTGGCTGACGGTGTGTGCAGAGAATGCCGTATATTAGGTTCACGCAGAATTCTCTCACTTTCTGCCTGTTCTATTTACATTCTGGGTGAGTACATCCCACAGTACCTCAATATGAGCCCCGCTGCCTTTAAAGCAAAAGGACATATAACTGATGTTCACCTCCTTCAAGTCGCCATTGCTAAAGCTAACATTTTACCAACATCAGGCGTCCCCAGACCAGTCACAGCATCCCAACCTGCGACTGCTGGCCAACTCGCATTTGGCACTATCTGTGGACTCTGTCAGTTTGGTCTAGTATGATGTACCGAGACGGCCTCTAGAGAAAGAATATGGGGGGGGGGTACAGTACCTTAGCCCCGAGTTCTGGTGGCAAAGTTTCGCCGAATCCGCTTTTCCCATTGCACCCAACGGATGCGCCAATGGTGATATCGTTCATTGCAGACAGTCCAGCACCGTATAGCCACGGGTTGATGAATCCCATGGGTGGTTTGTTCTGCGCTATGAGAGCAGCATTGACCTGTCCTACCATACCTGCCCAGATGGGCGCAGCCGCACTGTTGGGCGAATCTCGTCAGCCACCATCTCTTCACACATACAGCCACATCGAACAAGAAAGAGGTGATACATACCTCGTACCAGCGAAGCCGACGAGGACCTTGCCCTGATCAGCAAAGGTCGCGTTGAAGCTCTGCGCGCTAACGTCCGGGAACCCGCGGCCAGAGGCATTGAACAGGCCCTGGAACTGGTTCCCGATGGTGCCGCTCAGGTACGCCGGCACCGCCTTGTCCTGGTACGCGGGCCTGGCGAAGCGCTCTGAGAAGCCGCCCGACGAGAAGAACAGGGCCCGCTCAGGAGCTGTGCCGCGCGTACCACCCACGGCGGTTACGAAGGGGCACGTCCCCGGGAAGACGGCGTCGAATTTGGTGCTGTTCTTGCCGTCGTTGGACACGCACGCGCCGCCGGGACCGCTGTCGCCGCTCGCGGCGAACATAGTTACGCCGCGAGCGCCCAGGGCACCGAACTGGTTGCAGATCTGCTGCACGTACCCGTCGGGCAGGGATTGCTCGTTCTCGCCGAACGAGGTCGTGATGGTATGGGGCAGCTGGTCATCGGGAAGGGCGAGCATGGCATCGAGCCAGACCAGCCACGGCTCCGTCGAGTCCCCTGGCACGTTTCCTAGCTCTGGCTGGATAGGCCCGTCGCCGGTCACAGCGGTCACGATGTTGGGTACGGGGCTGGAGAGCGTGGCGGTGTACTGGACGTCGAACTGGAGCTCCTGGTTGCTGGCCTCATTCTGGTTCTGATCAATGGTGGCGTTGTTGATGCTCAGGAAGGAAAAGTTGGTTGGCGGTGATGTTGGGTCGACGGTCTTTGCAAAGAGCGCAAAGTCCGCGAATTTCGGGACCTGGTTCTGGGACGAGTAAACGCCGAGGCCCCTGGCCTTGCTCAAGGTCAAGTTCGACGGCATGTTATACAGAGCACGCACACAGCTTGGGGTAATTGTGGTGTTACATGATGCGTCGACCTGGGCGGCAGCTTTCTGTTGGGTCAGGCGCTGGTTCGTGCCGGCGAAGCCTCTCGTCCTCAACCTGCGCAGTTCCTCGGGAAGCTGTGTATCTGCTGCGGACTCGGTGTTCTGGACTGGTCTGGGCTGGTGCATCATTGGGTGTGAGCAGAAACGTGTAGTAGGCGTGATCAACGAGATATCGGATTTCATCTCCTGTGGCAAGGAGTATCGCAGCGTCCTCAGTACCTCTTTACCGCTGCCCATATGTTTGTACCAGACGAATTCGGAACCCAGCATGTGGTTGGCTTTCTCCACGGTGGTGGTCACCCTGATCCAATGCTTGTCACCCCTGATATCAGAAGGGTTGACATCGTTGCTCATGAGCCAAGCCTTGACCTTCCCAGAGGTCTCGCTGTCGGGGCTCAGCAGTGCCTGAGCCTCAGCTCTGGTGAGATGCTTGCGATACTTCTCATGGCCCGGCGTGGACACGGCATAGAGCTTGTCCTCAACATGTTTGCTCCGGTCCAGCGCGATCGACAGTTGAAACCGTTGTCCTGGGTCTGCTGGACGGGAGATCACCCATGGCGCTGGTGCTGATCTGAGGTGCTCGACTTGGACAAGGGTGGACTCTAATGCCAGATTAGGTGTTGCGAAAAGAACGAGTACTACGCCGAGTAGCGCCGACAGCATTGTGAAAGAAGGTAGATATTAATTTTGGGGCTGGGCTTGGCTGCAGGTTGAGCGAGGCATTCCGAACAGTCGTCAGGGACTTGAGAATGCTTCCACGTATATGTATTCTCCTGCAATCGTCGCGGTCACACAGGAGGTGAAGCACCCGCGAGTAATAAGCTCCGGGCGCAGCCGCATTATTTCAATGCCCAAGGGGTGGAGGTCTAGAAATGCCCGTTGAGGAGGGTCTACTTGTGTGGTAAGGAGACAACACGCCAGGATCGTAGTACACTTCGACTCAGTAGATCAGTTGAAACGTCTCGGGCCCCTAGGTGATCGCAAAACAAAGGCAAAACAGCACAGGATCTACGGGTGGGATCCCGGGAACAGAAAGCTTATATCCTTCGTCTGAACTATCAGACTTGCTAACTGAGGCGCCCGAGCTAGGAGGGGAAGTGAGCAAGTATCCAAAGACGCAGGATGGGAATGCCGGCATAGTCCGGAAGATGCGCTCTTGACTGGACCACTTCTATGCAGCCGTCTTGATCCCATCTAGTGTGCTCAGTCTCTCTAGCAGGGACCGTATGTCTTCATCGATTGGAAATTGAGGGGTTGAGAATTTCCAGGACAGATTTGGTGGAATTGTAGAAGTCCAACAAAGTTCAAGACCGTCGAACGACTGGCATGGCAGCACCTGAGATGCTTTGAACAGATGAAACTTGCGAGGGGCAATTGTAGAGGTGCATCCCGGGCAGATCTACTGCGTCTGTTTCCTCACTTAGACAAGCAAAGGCAACAGTATGACCATAGATGTGAGCATGATAGTTGTGGAATAATATGTCTGAACTTCATCATTTTGGAAGATGACCATTATATTCCACAGACAGACATGGAGTGGCCGGCCGACCAGAGAGGGGATATGTGATTTCGAGGTTAGAGGCGCGTCAGTGAGAGAACGGGGAGAGCGCAATGGAACATGGTACTGCTCCACAGCTTCGATCGCGAAGAGCGTTCTGAAAGAGTCTATCTCGGGCTGGGTGAGCCTGCGCTTCGTGCACGCCATAGTGTATGGAGTATGTAGATTGAGGACTGGTGAGCAAGCATGGCTCTGTCACTGCCCAGGTGGTAATGGTCTGGACCTTGGGCCTGGGACGCTAGGCTTATGTAATCGACGCCGTTCTCGGGTAGCCCACTTTTTGGGCCAGCCGCCGAATTACGGTCGACCCGACTTCCCATCCCCCAGGCCGCACGCCAGTCTCAAACATTCACCTGGATCATCACTTTTTCCCATCGCCGAGTTGTCATCAACCAAGTCTCCCCCAGGTACGTCTTGCTCGCCCATGCGGTCACCTCCCATCATGCATCTCGCTTTCCTTCATTGATCAAGCATCCCACAACCTGATCACCGGCCAACTACTCTCAAGCGAGCCAAGATGACTTTGTTCATGTCTGTGTATCATTTAGAGTCACTGCAATGTCAAGAAAGAAAAAATTATTCACTCCAAATGACCCGGGCCTTGCCATCATCTTCCGTGCCGCCAGCTAACATGTTTCATTCCTCAAGCGACGTCGCGCCCTTTGGCAAGCTCATTTGACGCGTCGACAAGGTCACTCTGACTACTTCGTCGTTACTTGACCAGGTGCAGGGCCCGTCTTCGTCGAGCCTCTGTTCCGCCGCGCGTCTGCCAAGGGTACCCTTTGCCGCTGATGCGAAGGTTCGAGGCGACGGTCATTTCCAGGACACCACATCTTCCATCCAGGCTGTCCCATGTTGTAATTGTACAGAGCTGACCCGGCCTACTTCCCTTCTGCTCTGTACATGCGAAGCCCTCGGATTCTGTCCCAGACCTAAGGGCTTCCGCGCCATGGATAAGGAGATGATGCCCGAGGAGCCTGCCGCCCCCAAGGTAGAGGCTGTACCCGAGGACATCCAACAGGAAGAGCCCCAACAGCCTCATCCACCAGAGCCGCTTCAGCAGTACCCCTCTCCTCGTGTCGAGGACTCTGATGCTTCGTTCTTCCAAGGTGACCGGCAGCTCGACCAGCCGCCGGATCAGCAGCATGCAGAACCCCCAACACCACCCCAGCGAGCATCTCGCCCAGATGTGAATGCGGAGGATCTCCAGCTGGGTGGCCCAGGTGAGGACCAGATCCAGCAGCTGCAGCTTGCTGCCCAGATGTCCCAGGCCATATCTGGCGTGGTCGGCGGCTCGAACCCGGAGGAGGATGAGTTCGACTCCCAAGAGCCAAACCTCCAGAGCCTCCAACAGCTTCAAGACACGCCGGAAGCCCACATGCAGGGCCAAGAGCATGTGCTTCCCGAGCTACCCGAGGATATCCAGCCCAACATACAGCAGGATCTACAACAGAGTCTCCAGCATGTCATGCCGCACCCAGACGGCCAGCAGGAACCTCAACTGTCTCAACATGGGCAGCACACATCCCACGCACACCATGCCCAATATATGGACCCTCAACAACAGCCACCCCACCTCGGTCCACCTGTTCCCATGGGGCTTAGCCAAGCCCAGTACGGTGTCGGTGATGTACCTCCCCGCAAGAGATCAAAGGTCAGCAGGGCCTGCGATGAGTGTCGGAGGAAGAAAGTGAAATGTGACGCCGCCTCTGAGACAGGAGAGGAGGCTTGCTCTAATTGCCGGCGCTCTAATGTACGATGTCTTTTCAGTCGAGTCCCACAGAAGCGCGGGCCGTCAAAGGGTTACATCAAGGAACTGGCCGACAGGATCCACTCCATCGAGGGCAAGCTAGGAGGACAAGCGGCAGCAGATGCTCTAGCCGGAGAGCTGGCTTCATTGCCGAGACGAGATCTCGCGGACAGCTATGCTGCTGCGGCTGCCGCAACCGCAGACGAGTCTCGAAAGCGGCCATATGCTCACATTTCTACCGAAAACTTCTCTACTCCCTCCCCCATCAGGCAGACTGGGCCGCCCTCGGAATCCCGCCCTGCATTCTCTCAACAAGCATCCTACTCTGCCAACAGCCTGGGTCTCAAGCCCCTTCTGCCAAGAGAGAGTACCAGCACGACACCGCCGCACCCTCCCAATGTAGAACCTCTTCAAGAGGAATCCCAACCTTCCCAACCTGATCATCTTGTCCCTGGGGTTCAAGATGACGCTTTCAACGCGTGAGTCTCTCAATCTCCGCGTGTCTTCGTTTTTGTTTTCTGACCATGGACTACAGGTATCTGGCTATCGTGCACCACGTCTTGCCCTTCCTGCCCAGCTCCAAAGACATTCTGAACTCGCATCTGGCACATTGCAGTCCCAATCTGCGTAGCGCTTTCGTCGAGGCTCTGAATTCTGCTATTGGATCATTTGCCGTGCGCGATGTCCAGGGTAGTTTAGCCAATGCCAATCGACTTCTAGCAGACTTCGAGGTTGAAGGTGGCAGGAAGTCGCAAATTTCTGGTCTAGTTCACTTGCAGTGTCTCATTCTCATGATCATCAACACTGACAATGTTGGCCCGCCCTCACTCACCGGAGAACACGAGGGACCAGCCAAGGCTTCCCTACTCGGCCGAGCCGCCGGTGTAGCATACGCCATGTCCGTCCCGCAAGAGGCTACCGCGCTGGATGGCGTCTCCAATGTCGAGTCAGACCAGTGCATTCGGGTCCGGGCGTGGTGGACACTGGTCATACTGGATCGATGGAATGCCCTTTCAACAGCCACGCCCTTGATAATATCTGGCGATACGATAGTCCTGCCGTCGAATCTCAAGCCGATCGTGGGCGAAGCAAACTTTCGCTTTACTTGTGAGTCACCTGGCTTGGAATGAACACGCTGTATCATGCTAACGTCTCCAGTGCTATCGTACATAATGGGACATTGGGTGCCCGCGTCGGTGCTCGCGCCTGCGAACTCGACTCCAGGATCCGCAGCAAGGGCCGCAGCTACATTTCACCTGAACATGGAAATGTGGCGGGCTCATTTCCCTGGAGACATCCACCCGGACGTGGAACCTGTACTGCATCTCGCGTACTGGCATTGCCGATTGCTGGCGTTCCTTTTCACGCCGTCTTCGCTGCTGTCAGATGTTCTTTGGGCTGTCAAGGAATCAGTTGGACTTCTGACCACGCACTCCCAGATGATCAGCCCACTGAACCATCACTTCACGTCTTTGGTTGCGCTGTGTCTAATCGAGCTGGCAAATCTCAAGGCTTCAGAGGGCGAAGCCAAGGAGTTATTGAATCAGCTTTTGGAGGCGAACATTGCCCCATCGAGTTGGGATGGGCCAATTCGAAACAAAATTCGGGACACGATGCGACCTCTTCCCAATGACTCTACCGAGGCTACTGCGAGCCAAAGCCTTCAGCATCTCGCCGACCTTGCTGCCGCAGAGGCTCCGCCGGCTGGTGTCAGTAACGGAGCAACCGCGCCTCTTGCGGTAATGGAGCCGGACCATGGGGATATCGAAGATGTGCTGAAATTTCGCACTAGCGATACGTACGAGGACCTCGGTTTCGACCCGCGACAGATGTTGTGCGGCGGCTATCTCAATGCCATCGGCCAGTACCCCTCTTAAGACGTGGGATGCTTGAGCTCTGCGTAGGGCGTTATCCCGGAAGTCGCCATGCCGTGACGCTGTACTCATTTGACCGAGACAGGGATGCAAGTTCCTTTGGGTGTCAACTGTCTTCTGCTGGGACGATGTGGCTGGGAACCTTGGCCATCTCGCGTACGCTTGTCTTGTGTGCATCAGCGGGAAAAGGCCGTCCTTCGACGGAGCTCTGTGTTGTTCTGCATAACCACCTCCATCTCGACAAGCTCGAAGCCACCGTCGTGTCCACATTCGCACATTTTCACGGTTCCCACAGCTCATCGAGATACTCAACGGCCGCGAGTGACTCGCCTAAGTCGAGTATCATTGAAAACTGGTCCTCCAAGTCGAATAACGACGACTCAAGGGAGATCTAAGGAAGATATCATGATGTCTTGTTGGCTTTGAGACGAGAATGTCTTCTTGAGCCCCCTTTTTGGCCCTTGCAATGAGATATATGGTACACTTTGAGGCACCTGAGGATGTCAGTGAACAGTATCATACTTCATCAGTCATCTTTCTGTTTTATGTCCCCGACCAGCTGTTGAATCGGGCATGTGGATTCCAGACCAGAGTCGCCTGCAAAGGGATTGCAAGGATCGCTGGTTAGTTATAATAGATTCCCAAGAGATACTCCTGTACAACAGTCATATATAGTTACGACTCTTGCGGGTCAATGTCATTGATGGCCTCATGGTGTGGCCAGGTATTGAACACACAATCGCAGCCGTGCGCAACCGTCTGTTCACGAGTGCTCGGTGCATCGCCCAAATCCCGGTGCAATCTATGTTTGCCTACTATGAACGGTTTCATCACCTCAACTTCCGTGACCCCCTGCTGCGTCCTGGACCGCGACATGCCCGACCATCTCCAAGCACCTGGCCGAACCCCCGCCCCACGCGACGGCTCTACCCTGCGCGAAACTCTTACAATTAGCCATCTGCTCTCCATCAGCAGCGTAAAGCTACCCGCGTAGCAGAAGCCATCGGAACCAAGCTGCAGTGCCCGTCGGCTTTCCGAATTGGCTTTCTCCGTCACTTTTCGGCAGCAAGCTTGGAGCGGCACCACCCATATAACCATCTCATTACGTACCTCCCACAGATACCACCACGTCTAAGTTGGATGCGACGCTGCTTTGATGATGGAGGGCCGGCCGCCCCACCATGCCGCCGCCGGGCAGAGAGTCCCCCCCCCCCCCAGTCCGCTCTCTCACACAAATCCCGGCAATCTGGATAGGGCGGGGGTTTGTTGGGATGGGTGGGTGTTGGGCGAGGTTGCAATTACATGCCCACCCTAATAAACGGCCACCCCGACACGATGGTCCTGAGGGCGGTCGGCTGTATACGTGTGATTTGGAGCAGAGGTTACACCCCTCGGTGCCGATCCACCCGCGTCTGCACCGAAAGAGAACGCTTGATCATTACAGACGCCCGAATGGCACGGCGGGTGAGGTCGGGCGGCTCGGTCGTGGCTGTCGCCAGCCTACATACATCTCTCTGCCTCTCTGCCTCTCTGCCTCCGCGCCGTTCGCGACAAGCTGCGGCAGCGATCGGCTAAACCTGCCTTGAGATTGTATGTTGGTTCCGTGCAAGCATCAAGTCACCCACGCTGCCACGTAACGTGCTGTCTGATGGCGCAGTGCAGCCCAAGAGGCTGAGAGGTGGGTGATTGGACCAGGTTCAACACAGTTCAGCACGCAGACATCAAGTTTTTCATGTACGACTGCGGTGTTGATATTGAAAAGCAAGATGATGAATAGATACTACCACACTAGAGAAATTTCAGGCCAGCTTCGAGACACCCACCCGGAAAGCGACGATATCAGGTCAGCAAGAGATACTAGCAGTTCAAAGTGCCGATGCACCCCCACAAGCCGCAGTAGCGCCGCGAGACTCCCCATAGTTGCTTCTTCTGAGGAAGGGGGGCCAAATCGTTTACAGCTCGGTCAGGGCGGCGAACCGGCACAGACCTAGCACACCTAACGATGGTCGACGCGGGCAAACTAGTACTCCAATGGCTGCCCTGCTGCCAGCCCTAGCCCTGCAGAGCGCTGACTGTTGGGACACGACCTTACGAGCTGATGATGGGACATGGAGAGCTTGTGCCAGGGAGCTCTCCACTCTAAAACGTGGGATATGCAGCTAAGACACTGTGATATATCTCGTGGTTTATTGACTCCTTCAGCGAGAATAAGACCTAAGGCGCGTCCTTGTTAAGCGCGATGTGACCTCTGATCGAGAATCTTGATATCTACCATAGATTCGAGGTACCCAGCTCCGGCCGTCTGACGACCAGAGAAGACTCTGATGAGTGGTGGTAAACTAAATGAACAACTAGCAGACGCAAAGAGAGATACCCAGAGGGTTCGGGGAGGAGGGGATGTGGCCACAGCTGATTCCCAGGAGTTTCAAGGAGAGTCAAGACGACCTCTTAAAACCGGGCGCCCAGCAACGGGTCTTGTGTTCATCTTTGCCAGTGCGAAAACGTCTACGCCAACGGAGAGATAGGACAGTAGACGTCGATACACGTGTAAACACGTGATATCTGGCAGGGCTTACCTTTTGAAATGCATTGCAGATTATGACACGGCTCTGACGGAGGTTTTCGCGTCTTGCACACCATCTTCAGCGGCCTAGCGAGGTCCCATCGCATGTCCTGACGGATAACGGCACTTGCAGTCCATCGGATGTCAGACCTTGGTGAAGATGTTGAGGGGTGGGAAGCCTTGTCCAACAGCGGAGATGTGGAATCCCAAGAAGGTGTGCCATCCGGGGAGAGATCCTGGAAGCGGATGTGATCTGGAAGCAGCCCCGTTTGAACGACTGCATGATCGAGCATGGTCAGAGGCCAGAAAACTTCCCCTCGAATCTGCCGCACGAGGCACACACGTGCAGCAGGATGGCGCGGACAAACAGCCGCTCTCGCACAAGTGCAACATAAGCAGATCCTAAGCAGGGTCCTGGGTGGGTGGCTCCAAGAGTTTTAGGGCTGTCCTGCAAAAAGAGGTATGCTCGAACTCAAATGGTCGCGGTGCATGAGGAAAGATCCTGCTTGCTTGATCCCGGTTGACCATCCGGTGAATCCTTCCCTTTGCCCGTGTTTGGTGACGGACATGGCCGTGGCTAGCAAGCAGGCTTGAGGGTGGCAGCGTGCTCGCCGAGGAGCTAGGAGAACTGACAACCTCAAGCTGCGGAGAAGCTCAATTCGAACTGCTCGACCAGCTGCAACATGCGCACCAGTACAGATAGAGGCGTTGGGGGTGGCGGCATGTGGAGGGAGGTCAAGTCGGCGTGGTCGTGGGGGGTGGGAGAGTGGGATGTTCTGGGAGAGAAGAGAAAAGATGTGCGTGTGTGTGTGAGAGTGTGTGTACGTAGGATACTCCAAGGGGAAGGAAGAAAACTTTTCGTCTGAGGCTGCAGGGAAAAGCTCCGACGTGGCCCAAGCTCCCAAAGCCTGCAGGTGGCACAGTAGGTGCTACAGCAGGACAGCAGGTGAGGGGCGCCAGTCCGAGGCCAATACCTATGTCATAGCGGGGTTCTCCGTGGGCAGCTACCAAATCCAGATCTTGACCAGTCTGACAGCTTGACACCTTCGGTGATGCGCGATAGCCGAGGGCAGGCGATGATGGTGGTGGTGGTGGGGTGAGCTGCACGCCCGTGTACACGCTGCACGCCCCTCCAAGGACATCGATCCATCCTCCTGCATTCGAGGCAATTCAGCCTGGCCTCTCAGTCTCTGTCAGCTCTGCCAGCTCTGCCAGCCACCGGACCAGCGAATAGAGATCGCCACGATGCAGGCCAGCTCCTACCAGCCAGCTCCTGCTGCAGCACGAAGCCGCGATGAGCGGTGCAAAAAATAATTCCTCGGGCGCGCACACACACACACAGGATACAATACACTGGGGATTAGGGCGAACGCCTCGCCGGAGTGGTGTGACATGAGCAGGACCAAGGACCTAAGGGGTCCCCCTTTCCCCCGAAGGCGAGGGACGAGTCCTCTGCAGCACATAATACGGCGCCCGCGATAGGCTGTGACGGTGGTGGTGCGGGATATTCAGGAGAGCCAAAAGGGCATCGCCTGCGTCACCTGCATCGCATGCATCACCTGCATGGCCTGCATAGGCAGGAATGCGGCGCAGGACGGACGCCGGCGCAGGATCGAGGGAGACAGCTCGCCACAAGGTCGCCTTGGGGATCAAGGACGGCAGGCTTCTAGAAGACCGGATGGAAGCGAGGTGGGTGTGAGGGGATGGATTTGGGGTCCGTCGCATCGAAACTCTGTGCGACATGACTTCGCACTACGATCCCGTTCCCTTTCCTGGCGGTTTTGCTGATCCCACTTGTACCCGTCGTCTTACACTGACGCAGCAGTAAAATAAACCACCGTCACGCAGCATCCCCAACTGGCGGGCCGGATCAGCCGCGCTCTCACCACCACCATGCCCATCGGGAGCGACCAACACGATGTTCCATTCTGTCCCAGGTCGGGCTCCCGGAGCAATGGGCGACTTCATCCTAGCGAGGATGCTATAGCCCTCTTGGCCCTTTACGCCCCGCCATCGTGCACCCTGGCCGTCGATGGCCTGGAGATGGCTGCCCCTCGTATAAACCAGCTCAGCTACCAAGACTGCTTAACCGGCGCCTGGGCTGGGCTGGGCAATACGAAACACCCGTGGTGGATTGGGCATGGGTCTTTGCTCCCTGGTCACGATTGATGACCTGCCCGACCGAGGCCGAAGCCAGGCCACAAAGGGAAAACCCATGAGCATCCTGCGCGGCCCACAACTTTGTTGTCCCGCGGCTCGATTTCTCCGTGGCCATCGTCTACGGGCAGCGTCTGCTCCGCCAGACCATTGTTTGATGGTCTGAGGACCTGCACTCAGCCGTGAGTGAACCTTCTTCGCTCTTCTGCTTTTGCTCTCCTGCATTGGTGGAATAGCAAACTTTAAGCCTTCTGTGCCGGACGAGTAGCTCTAGACTCTCGTCGATGCCGTGAGTCCTTCGGAAGGACGGGATTAAACCCCTTACAACCACACGCCAGGAACACAGGTCCTGCAAGTCGTGTCTGAACTTTTCTCAGGGCCCGAATCGGCAAAGACTGTAACATCAACCGCAGCTATCGCGTTCCCGTGTCTCGGCAAAAGCGTCGTACTGGCGCGCATAAACAGTCGGCACCGGCGCCGCTTAACGGCCCGCTCGCTGGCACTGCCGGCGCCTGATATCAGTAATCTTGCCATAGCACGGCCACTCCAAGAGCACAGATCTGAAGGTCTTTCTTGCCCCGGTGCCCCTGTCCCAAACTATTGTTCTTTTGTTCCACATTTGAAGTCTCCAGCGCCGTCTGCTGTGGTTATTGTTGCCAGCTGCAAGGGAGTGCCAAGCCGTATTATGGCGGAGATTGGTCAGTAATCTGCTGCGGCTGCGACCTTCTCTTTTCGATGTCTCTAGACAGACTCAGACCCGGACAAAACTGCCTTTTATTTCCAATAAGCCAGGAAGCCGCGGTCTTTCTATGTGAATCTATGTACGGTGTGGAGCACATCAACTGGGACGGATGTTGGCAATGACACAAGTTAACGGGGTCGGCCAACGTGGTTGCTATTTGTGTATATGTATATATATGTCGATGGACCTGCGAGGGGAACATTGAGAAACTCACGTACCGGGCAGACGAGATTGTAAACAATATAATCGAAGCTGCATCTGCCTGTCCTGATCCTTGTCTCCGGGATTTGTCCTCTGCTGGGCCTGGCCGTCACCCACGCCGGCGTGGCCCAGCCGCGCAGTTCCGCCATCCGGGGGAAATACCTAGTCGCCCTAAAGCCGGAGTCATCCCCTGCCCAGCTCAGAGAGCACACAACGTGGGTCCAGGGCGTGCACGCCCGCAACCTACGCAAGAGGCAGTCACCCGGGGAGACGGCAGCCGGTATCGAGAGGACGTTCTCGTTCGATGGCTTCCGGGGCTACTCTGGCAGCTTCGACGAGGAGACCCTCGAGGATATCAAGAGGAGTCAAGATGCGAGTTTGGATATCTAAGTTTCACCTTGCCGTGTGCTCACAGGACTTGTCCAAAAGGTCGTTCTGATCGAGCCGGACCAGAAGCTCACCCTCGACTTTATCCAAGGCGATTTCCCTGAGGCGTCAAGCCCGTCCTGGGGGCTTGACAGGATCTCGCACAGGGAACGCAACAACGGCACCGAGTACACATACGTGTCTGACCCTAGTGCTACGGGCCGGGGGCAATTCGCTTATGTTATTGACACTGGAATCTAAGCAAACCACACGGAATTTGGGGGGCGTGTGATCAAGGGGTTCAACGTGTGGGAGAACTACACGGCCTTTGAAGACACCTTTGGCCATGGCACGCATGTAGTTGGCACCATAGGGGGCAGGACAGTCGGCACCGCCAAGGACGTCACCTTGGTCGATGTGAAGGCGTTCTGGGGTGCCAATGTGAGTCGCCGCCTTGCTAAGCATTAGCCCTGCCGTCGATCTGACCCAGGGCCGGACTCCAACTGACACCATAATCGGGCATTGGAGGGAGAGCTGTCCACAAGCATCGCATGCGTGGAGTGGGCAGTCAATGACATTCTCAAGAATGGAAGAGCGAATTCTTCCGTCATCAACATGTCCTTTGGATACAGTGAGCCGTCCGATATCATGGTTGAACTGTTCAACGCGGCGTACAACCAGGGAGTCCTTGGAATCGCGGCAGCAGGAAACGACAACGTTTCATACACGGATAGGACACCAGGGAGGATCCCAAACTCCTTCACCGTTGCCGCGTCCGACAGGGCCGACAACCGCGTGTTCTTCTCCAACTGGGGCCCTGGTGTTGATGCTTTTGCCCCCGGTTTCGATATCTACTTGGCATGGGTGGGAAGCAACACGTCAACCTACTACTGCTCAGCGGCACGAGCATGGCGACGCCACATGTAGCTGGGCTGGTGGCATACCTAAGAGCAGTGCGTGCAGAGGCGCCGAATATATCCGCAGCTGCGATAACGCAGAGAATCAAGGATCTGGCGCTCAAAGGGGTGATCAAGGACCCGAAGGGATCACCCAACCTGTTGATCAACAACAACAGCGGCGCTTGAAGAGAAGCATGCTGATAATGCAGGCATGAGATGCCTGTGAACAAAGAGAATCTAGAACCGAGGCTTCTTCATCCTTCCGCGTCCCTTGTTCCGCGAGATTCCTTTAGCCGGAGCCGGTTCGGCCTGGACGGCACCGAGCACCAACCGACGGCCAAGTCTTCGCTTGGAGTAGCAGTCAGTTGACATCATCTCGTTATCTGTACGTGGGCGTGTAAATAGATAGCGATGATGGTGTACACGAGCATCTATGCAGAGAAAGTGCCACCCAATAGCGCAGGCCCCGATGTCCCGCAGTTGGACCAATTCCAGACCGGTGATTCTTGAGATCAAAGTATCCGTAGCCCGAGGCCCTGCCGCGTTTTTAGCTAGCCCTCTGGCACCGCTTAGGGGCCCAGGCAGCACGTCGTCGAGGTCAGAACAGGCCAGCCGGGCGAACCGCTGGACCAGGGCGATCATGTCGGTATGTTGAACAGTCGTCAGATCTTCAAGGGGTACGAAGAGCCAATTGGCCATTCACCGAATCTCAAGTAAGCAACACGTAGGCCACGGCAACGCATCTAGTCCGTCGCATGACTCCACTTCAGGACCGAGATGACAGATGAAGCACGGTAGATACCATGATTGCCGCCCGACCAAAGACTTCGACTGTTCAATCAAAGGCGACCTGAGGGAGAAGGTGAAGATCGGCCCTGAAGGATCGAGGTGCTTCCGCGTCATACAAAACGGGCGGCAAGGTGTGACAGCCGGCGACTAAATAAAGGCCGCAATCCTGGGGAAATCCAGGAACGTCGCTAAAAGGAACCGTTGACGATCAGAGGCTCAAGATCGAGGGCCTAGTTCCCAGCTCAGGGGAGGTACTCGGTCGTGGATGCAGAGGCTCGATGCACGGCGGCCTTGGGAGCGAGCGAGTCTCGATGCTGTAAGCGCAGTAGCGCAGGAGCAACGCCGCAGCGAAGCGCAGCGGGACAGTTTGGGTTGTGCGACGCTGACCACCGCGGAAGCCAGGGGCCCGCGGGAAACTGTTCCACAGAACAGCAATGCTTCCTTCAAGGTGCGATCCTGCTGGAGCGTTGTTACACAGCACACGCACATGCTTCATCCCTCTGACAGCATACCGCGCGTCAAATGAGGAATTGGCTGGACTCTTGTAATAACGACAAAAAAAGAAAACCTATCCCTCGCAGGAGACGTTGGGCAGTCGGGTGTGACAGGACAGCAGTCTGACTGCAGGGATGTTCAAATCGCGTCGCCCGACTCTGAGGAGTGGTTCGTCCAGGGGTGGTGTCCAGCGATCGGAAAGACTCGGGAACGCTCTGGGGAAATCGGGCTGCATGGCAAGGGTGTTTTGCGGAGAGAATCTGGGGAAAATGGAGTTTGGGATTCAATGCCGACGTCAATTGACCATCTGGAATGGAGAAGGTGGCTTTTTGATGCCTGAACTCTGTCGTACATGTTCCAGAACGTGGTGTTGATGGAAGTTGATGCTGCTGGAAGGGCACACAGACCCGGGAGAAAATGGGACATGAGCGTACCGTGGCAGCCGCGATGGCGGGAAGTGGTACAGTGCTCTCTCTCGGTCTCGTTGCAGTGAGAAGGGCCCAGATCTGCCCATCTCCGGCACCCGGTACGTACCTTTGGGGGTACGGCACTGCCAGTACGTACCTGCTCCGATCCTCGACCTCGGGACTTGCCTCGTACTCCGTACACGCAGCTGCTCCTCACTCTGCAGCCCGCCCATCAGCAGCCGCCTGCGAATGATAACGACGTCGGTGGCGATCCGCAAAATCTTGTTCGAGGCAGGGTGTGTGGGCACTTGCAAAATTTTACAACTTCGCCAATGGCGCACAGCTGGTGCTGGGCCAAGTTTCTGGTGCTGGCGACCGAACTTCGCTGCGGTGGGGTCTGTCTGATCCCGGCCGACGACGCCAGCAGGGCTGTTCCGTGACAGTTGGCTTTCGGCCCTTTGTCCAGGGCAGGCATCCCAGACATGCGCCGCCAACCTATGGGCCCGGGCGGTCATTGCTCCTCATCACCAGGTGTGGGGCCCAATCCGTGCTGGACTGATTGGGCATGTGTTGACGGTACCAGGGGGCAGGCGATTGGCCCGAAATATGTCCATGAACCGAATCAGTTGCTGACTATGTTTCCACCGTCACGTTCCAAAGTCCCCTTCACAAGTTGCGGATTTACAACTCCTCGTCGTCGAGATGGCCATCGCCGAGTTGTCAGATGGAGACCTCCGAATTTCGTATCAAGGGTCGTTTCTGTGATGCATATCCGGCCCACGAGGTTTCACCCGGTGCAGCGCATCGGACCCCGAAGATGCACCTGGGTCTTTCCAAATCATGAAGCTGACGCAGGAGCCGGGCTGCATTCCAAAGCTGCATGTAGCTGTCAAATCCCCAGCCCTTCGAGGTACGTACTGTACGCCTCGATGCCGGATGCAGGTTGTCTTGCCACAAGAGCTTGCATGTCGACAGGCAACGTCACAAAAGATCTTCATGTCCCCGAGCGTTGAAACTTTCCAGACGGCCTCAGCCGCCGCCAAGTTTGCCGAGCTAAGGGACAAACGTACGCCGCCTCGTCCCGTACGCGTAAACGTCTGCAATATCAGACGCCAATATGGTCGTGACGCCCTGAATTTCGGGGGTTCGAAACGAAACAAGTGGCCCGGTAAATTTAGAAAGCTCAGATACGCTTCACAGACTGCCGGAGTATCAAGAGTGATTGTCCTGGGCGCCAAGCTGCTTGTACGTGTTCCTTGAGCATATGTCTCGGTGACAGGTTCGGGGATGAACTGCATCGTCGACCGTGGCCTGCGTCTGAGTCGTCCACAACCAGCGGCTGTGTTTCATGACAGTCTCTGGGCAAGGGAACACTGTGCCTGAATGGCAGACGGGGGCTGGTACAGTAATAGTAGTTCTTGGCTATCAGCGGTTCATATATGTCTCGAGGAGGCTTATTTCGCCAGGTTGACATCTCCGGAAGGCTGATCCGAGCCTCTATATTGGCATCTTACACATGATGAGCCCCCTCCAGATGTTTGACCGAGATGGCAAAGCTTGGCTGAACGACCATCAGTTGACATAGGCATAGTATACATCCCTCAGCATATGGAAGAGCGGTTCCACTGCCAGGCATCCGTCGTCCTGGTAGATGCTATAATTATTCCACAGCTCATACAGAACCCAGTGCGGGTGTGGAGCGCTTGATTTCCGTGATTGCTTGTGACATTTTTGATCATCACCGCAATCTTGGCGGGAGATTGCCTTTGGCATGAATGTTTCGCCTTGTTGATTTGACAAATTGTCGGGCCATGACTCCCCGTGCCTGCTGGGTGTTTGGATTGAGCCTGTACTGGTCAGATAAGAGCGGTCTGGGTGAGGTCGTAGCGATTAGCGGATCCTGCTAGAGCTGCAAAAGCTAGCTTGGAGCCCTGATGAGATGCTTGATGAAGATTGTGTCGACTAGCACCATGCAGGACAGGTGGTGAACCGCATATCACTGAATTAAGCTCCTGCAGGATGAGTATGGCAAGTGTTGTTGTTGGACGGGACCTTGGGACGGATGTGCGGGTATGATATGCCCGTCGTTGAACAGCCCGAGACCCCATAGACATGGGAAGTACTATGTAGACTCTTGACCCGCGGTTCGTGACAGAGCGACATGTTCATGCATGCATTGGGCCCTGGAGGCTCACACCCGGTTGAGCAGCGCCGCAAGACGACCCGAGTCCACTGTTGTCAAAACACACACAGTACCAGCAGGCTGATGAACCACTGGATGCAGACGCGTGCGTGCGGCGCACCATGCCGGAAGGAGAAGCTGCAGGCCGGCGTAGGACACATCGCGAGCTCCCCAGGGTATCCTTCGTTGTGGTGGAGCTAGGTCCAAGCGACCGAGACGCGGGATGGTACTCCGCCCAGGAGCTTTGGTCAGTGTCGCGGATAGATGTCGTCAAAAGGCCAGAAGATTGACTTCGATCTGAGTCAACGGCGGAAGACATGGACGGCTGGATTTGGATCTCCGGGTTTGCACATTTTTGAGACAGTCAGCACTTGGCAGGTGACACTGAATGGCCCCGTGCGGGCTTGAGAAAAGAGCGGTTCGGGAATGCAAGGTGCAGTCCGTCAGTTATTCAAAGAATCAATTAGTGGGTGGGCTGGTTGCTGGAGTCGGTGTCGACGACACTGGGTGTGTCAAGAGGGTTTGCTGCGACACAGGAGGAAGGACCCGAAGCAAAAAAAAAAAAAAACCTAGCTAGATGCGGTCGAGATGGGCGCTGCAATCGGGACTGGCTCGGCTGGGAGTCAGGTAATCCTATCGCGTATTCAGTTTGCTGGATTGGTGACGAACCAAGAGCGAGAGACACAGCGAGCAGCGCGAGGACGGGCGGGCCAGCAGGCCACAGCAAGCAGGCCAGCAGGCCCAGCAGGCCAGGCATGGGGAGATGGGGTACAGGCATCCCACACTCGAGGCTCGACGGTGGCAGACGCCGCCCACTCTCGCGCGCCCACTTTGCAAGCCTGCGACGCTGCGACCCTGGACCTGGCCAACGTGTAACTCTGCACGGCTGCATCCCATCCCATGGGCAACCCAAGCCATCCCAAGACAAGACTGGATCAAGAGGACAACCTTGCAGATGGGAACCCCCCAAATTGAGCCGTACAATAACACATGTACTGTATCCTGTGCGTACGCACCCTGGTACTGGTCCCACACCCAGCAGCGCGGGTAGCGGTAGCGGCAAGCAGTGCTGTAGTCGCAGTGACGAGGGACAAGCCACACACACACACACACGGGCAGCGCAGCTCGTCGAGGATTTCCCGCCCCGTCTTTCGCCTAGAACAGGCAATCAAGAGAAAGGAAGAGCAGGCAGACTAGCATTTGCCTTGGCTCGTGAACTCTGCACTCCGCACTCTGCGCCTATCCCACTGCAGCTGCAGCGTTGAGGCGCAGGCAGACCGAGTGACATGAATGACCTGGATGGATACAGCCAGGACAGTATGGCCGACTGTTGCGCGTACGGATGAATGGGCGGGTGGATGGATAGATGGATACATACTGGAGCCTGTCAAGGGCCCAGAAGACCACGATACGGCAGCTGTGGTACAGTACCTGGGTACAGCGATTGCACCAGCACCGACGAGGCAAGACAAGACGAGACAAGCGTGCTGGGCCCAGCAGGTTGCTTGCTGGCTGGGTGGTGCCGTCATTTGCGAGATGTGATCTGGGGCGGTACTTGGCAGTTTGCCGCGCCGCAAGCGGGATCGTCAGGTATCTCGATTGTACTTTGTGGGTGGCTGCCATGCCCTGGCCTGGTGCCCTGGCCCTGGAGCTGGACCTGGGCCCTGGAGGACGGAGAGAGTGGGAGAGGGAGCGCTGGTAGGAAGCCGAAAAAGTCGAGTCGAGCCGGGTTGAGTCGAGATCCTCTGCCGCGCCCATGTTCGCAAGTCCCCAAGTCCCAGGTCCCAAGTCTCAAGTCCCACGCCCGTGTCCTCGACGCCCACGCCCACGCGCACACCCACCCACCCACTCCGATCTTGGTGCTGGTTCCATTCCCATTTGCGTTTCCATTTGCATTTTCATTTGCATTGCCATTTGCATCTGCCAATTCCTTGACACACACACACACACGTGCACTCGCACTCCTCCTCTGCGAGGGGGCCAGAGACAGAGAGCGAGCACTCCCAGTCCTAGTCGCAGTCGCAGTCGCAGTCCCAGTCGCAGTCCCAGTCCCAGTCCCAGTCCCGAGCCACCACACCCCCCAGTCCTCCCACCACCCTTCCAGCCCCGGCTCCTCCTGTCCCACTCGCCGCCGCCCGTTGAACAATAAAACGGTCCTTCCTCGCCCTCGACATCGCCCCCTTCCATCTCGCGCCTTCCTTTGTTTCCTGTCCTTTTCCCACCTCCGCCTCTTCCATCAGCCTTGTCCTACTTTACAAGCACCTCTTGCCTTTTCGTCGGTTGACGTTGGGTCAACGTCAGAGGACTTGCGATCCTCTCGACTTCTCAACCCCGACTCCCGACTCTCCGGGCCCTGTGCCATCGCCGGCCATCTCGTGCTCCGAGAGAGAGAGGCGTGCATCAAACACACATTTATATTTATATATATACCTGTGTGTCTAGTTTGTGTGTGTACTGTCTATATATAAGACACATACACCCCATATACGTACTTCACATCTACATACATATATATACACACACCTACCTGCCCTCCTCTCTTATACCACCAGCTTTCTCGACCGAGTCAAGCCGGCCAATCTCTCATCCACGGCCCGGCATCGCCCACCACGCAGCCACCGCGCTTCTCGGCTAAAGGGACTCTGATCTTCACTGCCAAGCGACCGACCACACTGCGGCACTGACTCTCCAGCGCCTCCGAGCAGCAAGAGCAACAAGACCAGACCAGACCAGCCTACGTGTTTTATAAAAATACATACCTTGGCATCGTCTTGACCTGCCTTGACCCTGAACTTTGAGCGGCATCACATCGCATCGCATCGCATCGCATCCACCTGCCTTACCTAGCCGAAAGGAGGACCCGCCGCCCCCATCCATCATTACCTGGCTTTTCCCAGGCGCGCAAGGCGATCAAGCCCAGAATCCCTCCCATCTCCTCGATCCGCCCACCAGCCGCCTATCCGATGCATCTCACACCGCGCTTGTGAGCCTTCCACATCTCGCACACCCGTCCAGTACCCGTCTCGACCTACCCGAGTTGAACCACGCCCTCGGCCTGCAGCTCGCAACCCGCACCAGTCTGAACAAGACAAGACCAGACAGACACCACTAGACCACTCTCCACTCAGCCCTGCTGTTGTCCTTGTTTCCCGGCGTTTGCATCAATTGGAGTTTCCCGGTCAGGATCACAAAAGCTATTTTGCCAGATACCCAATCGAATGTTTCATTAGACTCGATACCAGACTTTTTTTCTTCTTTCCAAACCGCTTTGCTCGTGCGTCCAGAACACACCCTCGCAACACCAACTTAGGCTTTCAGACCTTGGCGGGCCAGATAGTCAGTCAGTCACCTGCTCGTGGACTGCTGCAGGTGTCATCCGAACCCCACCAATTGACAGCATCTGCAACTTCGCTACGTGCAGCACAAGCGCTGCCGTTGACGCGCTGAGCCTCACCGGCCTCCAATCTTGGCACAGCCGAGAACACAACAACCTCAACCACACATCAAGACAGCACATCACAGAACACCACCGAAATGATAATAGACGGCGAGAAGTGGGCTTGCGAGTCCTGTGTGCGTGGCCACAGGGTCAGCAACTGCCAGCATGCGGGTGAGCAATATCCGCGCAATACCCGTGCACGATCCCGGCCTCTGATTGCTCACTGTGACGCCGACTGAGCGAGCGTCGTATTGCAATGCACCACGCGCGAACTGGGCAAACCTTTGATGGGAACTGGTCGCTAACATTAGGTTTCCAGATCGACCCCTGCAGCACATCAATAAAAAGGGTCGCCCCGTATCCCAGTGCTCGCACTGTCGCAATATGCGCCGTTCAAAGTCGGCTCATGTCAAGTGCGACTGCGGCGAGAAGACCAGCAAATGCGTGCATCTGCAGGCGACCGTTGACGGTCACAGGGAGAGCTGCTGTTGTAACCATGGTGGTCGCTGCACCTGCTCGCACAAGAAGGAGCAGAACCAACTGGACACGGTGCCCGAATCCGATTCCGAGCAGGAGCTCAGCTCGAACACAAACGCAAAGGCGTCCAAGCTGGTGCGGAATCGCCGATCCAGGGCTAGCACCCAGACCTCAGACGGGATGTTGACCTTCGACGAGAATGGCCACCACAAGCCAACCTACAAGCACGCGAAGGCATCCCAGAAGTCTGGTCCCTACCAGCTCACCCGAGCGCACTCAGCGCAGAGTGGCGGCAGCGGAGCCAACTGTTCCATGGAAGATCTCGCCAATGAGTCGTCAGCGAGCAGCAGCGGTAGCATGCCGCAGGCACAGGATCAGTGCATGTCTAACTCCGAAACGGCTTCGCCCATGCTGACCGCAGCCTCGTCGGTCCCTCAATCCACCACCCAACTACCTCCTCTGGATCTCTCGAGCGTCACGGGCTGGGCCTCAGGCTCATTCATGCCCGACAACTATGATTTCTTCAGCAACATGGATGATCACCAGCAGCCAATGTTCAGTGCTGGGTTGAGCCAGCCTGATGTCGACTGGAGCCACATCGGTCTTGATTTTGCTAACAAGGACTTGGGCACTTTCGCGCCGTCGAGCTACAGCCAGGCCCAGAGCTTTGCTGGGTTTGAACAGCCCCCCACCTTGACCTCAGGCGAGGTGTCCGAGGTTGACGATTTCATCCGCGACGAGTTCGACCCCATCGGCACCTTCAGCCGCACAAACACATCTAGCACCGGGTTCAGCCTCGGGAGGGACCAGGAGGGCTTGCTCGGCGCCATGGAAATGGGTAACACCGACTTCGACGACTTTGGCAAGCTGGCCAAGGACGGGAACAAATACGCCGCTTCTGCAACAGCGCTCGTCACGGAGGATCCCGCCCTCGCTACCGCCATCGCTACGTCGGGTGTCGCCGGGTTCGAAAACGACCCAATCTTCTGGATGGGCGACGCCGACTACAGTGGGATGACAGCCGTGAACGATGTACCAGATGTGAACGGACCCAACTTTTGGGAAGTGCCATAACACGGTGCGGGCTAGCTACAGAGTTTGCGAACAAGCAGAAGTCGCTGATCACGACCGAAGCCGTGTCATGATTTGATTGGCGTTTGGGTGCTACATTTCTTGGGCTTGCTGGTACACAAGGGTGTGCTCGTTGAGAAAAGAGGGCATTTCCACCTGCGAACAACAGAAAGAAGAGGATGCGAGCACGATCAAACCTGAGAAACTCTTTCATGCCCACATGGCAACTGCGCCGAAGCTCCAGCAACCACGGGCCGGTGGCTAATTTGTGGCCACCTTCACACTGCAGGACTGCGATAGCATCCACCACATTGTGGTGGCGAGAAACTCGCACGCCGGCAGAATGGCAGAGAGGTTGTATGCACCGATAGGCAACAGAGAAAGCAATGGCGCGGGCGAAAAGACCCGAGATGTATAGAGATTCCACATCCTGCATATAGACGGGGCTGGTTAGCTGTAGATAGATTTGGATCCTGTCGGTTGATCAGACAGTTGCAAAAATAAAGTAAAATTTCAAAATGTACATCGATGTCTCATCTCGCCCTGCCGGCTTGCACGACCCCCATGCACGCCCGCCCTGTACCTGCATAAGTCCTCAGCAACGGGTGAGCAATCCTGCAGGTCTGTGAACGCACATACCGTGCTGTATGTACCTCGTGCGTTCGGCCTTTTGGCTCGCTCGCTCGCTTGACAAGCAGATGGCCCACTTATTCGCGCTATTGCAAATTGTATAGACTATACATGGACGACTGCAGATTCGTGGGCCGCCCTACTCCGACCAACCCGCCCGCCCACCGCCCACCACAACAACGTGACATTGAACCACACACAAAACATATATACAGATGGTCTGCGCACACACGCACACACGTACATACACACCGCGAAGAGCCAACAAATCCAGACCGCCCCTCTAGCCCATCGGGTGGCTCCAGGGGGGAAGGTGGAGGGTCTTGCCAATGCCAGATGACGCCATTTGGTAGCAACGCAGGCGTACCTTGGGAGGGGGCCCCTAAACAAGTGCCTATTTTCTTTCCCCGTCCTTCAATCCCTCAATACAACATCTTGGGTCCCTCCGGAGCCGGCCCGATCGCCCATCTCCCCTGCGTACCAGCGTACCTGGCTGGCCTGGTCCTATTCTCGGTGCGACGGGCCCCACGAACCCCCCCCCTGCCCTATGGCTCTACAGTACACACACACACACTCTCTCTCTCTCTCCTCTCTGTACGTGTCCCTGTCCCTCCAGGACATCTTCCGAGCCCTCGTCCCCGGATAAACTATGGGGGAGGGGTTGAGAGGAGGAAGGGATCCGCGGTGGTCTCTTGTCAGTCAGTCTGTCAAGGTACCTCTCGCGTCGCGCTGGTTGGCGGCTCCGATTGGGGGTGGAGCACCCAGGGGCAAGCAGGTTCGGCGATCGGAAGGTGCCTGACTGACTGGACTGACTGACTGCTATCTGCTATATGTGTGTGCGGGCCCGGGAGGGGGGGGGGGCGCTCAAGGAGGCCGGGGTTTCTTTCTCGCGGTGGGAGTTCGGTGTCTCCTCCCCATCATCATCACGCATGTACACTGGACACGGTAGGTCCGCCGTCCTCGTCCCCTCGGAGACCCGGGATTTGGTCACAATCTCGATCTTGGGGTGAAGGGGGACTGCGGGACTGCCATGCCAGCCCACAGCCAAGCCCGTCAAGAATGGCTGGAGAAACTGGCTCATCATGATTGCGAGCCAGCCGAAGGGGCGGGAGGGGCGGGACCCAGGCGTTTGGTAACAAAACCATCCTTCCGGCTTGGGCAAGGGGGGAAAGGGCAGGTAAGGCCGTGTATGCATCTTGGGCAGTCAGCAGCTGCAGCGCCATGTGGAGAAGTGACTCTTCCTGGTGCTGTGAGCTGTGTCTGGTGAAGGCTGGGTCGGGCTGGCAGGTTCTGTGGGCAGCGAAAAAGCAAGGAGTGGACGGTGGCCCACACCCGTGGGATCCGTCCCGAGGTTGTTGGCTATCTTGTCGCAAAGGGGGCGACGGGGACGATGACGACTTGGGCGCGTGATTGATCCCAATAGTCGGCTCAGGCTTCAGATGACAACCCAACCCACAAGGCGGCTTGGTACGTTCGCCCTTTCACTCTTTGATGCGTGGGGGGTGGCTCGAATTGCCCAATGTGGGACTGCCGCCCGGAACCACTTTCACGACCAGGACTAAGTCAGTCAGTCAGTCGATCCCTCGGGTGCCGCCAATCGAATGTGCATTCATCTCGTAGCATGGCGCAGGAATACGTAGCTCCGCCGCATATTCCCTCTAAAGCTCCGTCTCCAACATACCGCGCTCGCGAGCCTCGCTCGTCAAACAGTCAACCTTTATCCGCCTTCAACACTCAGATGTGCGCTCAGCGCGCGACAACAAGAGACCCCTTCCCACGTCTCTGGACCTTGAATCGATTGTCCTTCAACCGAGTTCGAACACGAACGGCTGGGCGATAAGGGACAGCAGTCCCACGTCCACCATTTCGATTCCTTGCCGCCTCCGCCTCCGCTGCTATATTTCCCTCTCACATGTATTTCGCAGCCCCCTTCTCGAGACCAATGTACTCCGCCTAAATGCACCGAAGAACGCCGTTGTCAATGAATCCTTTCGCCGTGTGTATATGCAAAAGTTCCCCCCAATCGTGTATCTGAATGAAAGCAAAATGCCGGGTATCGTGTATTTTCCAGGCCTGTCTCCATTCGCCCATGCCCCAAGATTTAAAGGAACCCCCCCCCCCCCCCAACAAGACGCCAGAAGTACAAATTGGGTATCGGACCGCGGGCGACCGCACGCAGAAGGAAAATAGTAGTTGTAAGAGAGACCAGGTCCCCAGTGGTGCTCTGCTTTTCTTGGCTGGGACGTGGGAGCGAGCGTGGAGAATTTTTCAAGACATGCTGTCCCTCGCGGCGTTGATCTCATTGCCATGCAGCTCAACGTCTCGGAGAGGAGGAGCGTCCTTCGCCTTCTCCTGCGAGGGGAGCTCCAGCCTCTTCCTGAACCAACCGCCTCGCTCCCACTGGCCAGCCACATACACGGCATCATTCCGAGTCTGATCGTCGATTATGCCAAACAAAAGAGCCTCGAGCCTTTTGAAATCGATGGGTTTCAAGATCCAGCCGTCAAACCCTGCAGTCATGTATGTTTGCCTCTCACGCTCCAGCAGAGAGGCCGAAACTGCGAAGATCGGAATCCTACCATGATTCGAAGCAATTGAAGAGAGGAGCTGGTGCTCGCCCGAGTGTTCAATCTCCCTTATCGTCTTGGTCGCTGTGAGGCCATCCATAAGAGGCATCTGTACAATACTGTGTCAGTTTGTGCGAAAGAGGGACACGAGTGGGCATTCACGCGAGAGAGTGGATGCTTGCTTGGGATCTCAACAGGCCGCCAGCTGCATCTTGGTATATCCGACGGGGATTAGACAGGGTGTGCCTTACCTGCATGTCCATGAGAACCACGTCGAACTCATCAGCGCTTTCCTTGTAAGCTGCAGCACAGTCTTCGCCATTCACGGTGTGGTGTACGATATGGCCAGCCTTCTCTAATCGCTTGCGCAGTATTTTCATATTGATGGGGTCATCTTCCGCCACCAATACCCGTAGTTTGGCTGACTCAGGCTTGCTTGCCTTGTGGACATTGCCATCAATGGTTGTCGCAGCCGATTCGGCCTTCACCTTGGCAGGTGGCGCCTTGTCCACGACCTCGAACAAGACGCCTGATGTCTCGCTGGGCTGAGCCGGCGCTTCAGGTTGGTCATGGTACTCGTCGGCTATTTTGACAGGTCGAATGGGTGTTTTCGTGTCGGTGATGTAGTCGAGCCCGACTGGGGCATGAGGCGCGTCGACATTGGCTGAGACCTCTTGCTCCATGTTCTTGTCTGGCGAAGAAACTGATCTTTGCAAGCCCCCAGGCCGGCCAAAAGGCCGGGTCGGGCTCATGGAACGTGATGCAATGTGCCGGGGACTGCCACTGTAGTAAGCCCCTTTCGAATTTCGTCGTTGTGCACTGGTCGTTTCCGGCTCTGGCTCTCCGATTCCTAAGGGCGTCTGGATGGCGTCGATGAGCCTGTCCGCGTCACTCTTGGAGCTCTGGGCACTGCCCCGACTCGTCCCAGTCCGATGACTATCGAGGCTCATGTTATCGTCGAAGCTCTTTTTGGCCGTTAGCGTTTGTTTGTGAAGACTCGTGCTCCCACGATCAACGAGCATTACTTCGCCTTCCCGGGCAGGCGGACGTGTTGTCGACACAGAAGCAGTTGATCCCGTAACAGAGGTCGAACCAGGTAATCCGTCGTCGTGCGCCCCCGGCGAATCGTTCGGTGGCATCTCGAATGGAAGTTGGATAACGAATCGGGACCCCTTCCCGGCCTCAGATTTCAGACGCAGCTGCCCATCCATATTTCGAACAATGCGAGCCACCACCGCGAGACCCAGACCCAGCGTCTCCGACTTGTCCTGAGGAGTCTGCTGTTCATCTTCCGAGAGGTTCACCTCCTCCGTCGATACCTGTTCCAACTCGCGAAATAGTGCATCCAGCTGGGAGTCGCTCATCCCACGCCCTGTGTCTTGGACGATGATTTCCACGCGCACTTTGGTGTCTTGAATCTCAGCAGAGTAGACCTCGATTTTGACGTATCCCCCGGACGTGTGCTGTACTGCATTGGCGGTCACATTGGACACGGCTTGGCGGAGTCTCCTCTGATCACCACACACGTACTTCGGCAATCCTGGGTGCTCCACCACTTCGTAATCAATACCCTTTCTCTTTGCATCTTTTCTAAAAGGATCTGTCGCCTCTCTGACACACGCGATAAAATCGAAAATCTCGTCCTTGACGAGATTGTTGCCTTCTTCCGTTTGAGTGAGATCGAGAAGATCATTGACTGGTGCTCTGTTAGGCGTTCCTCACGGGACAGATACTCAAAAAGAGACGCTTCGGTGGGCATATCAGGAGCTTATACTTACTGACGTAAATGAGTGATTTCGAGGCGGAATGTGACCTGGCTAGGTTGTCTCTGGTCTCCTGGTCCAGAGCACCCTCGAGAGCTATTTCAAGATAATTAATGATGGCGTTGAGGGGTGTCCGCACCTCGTGCGCAGAGTTGGCCAGCAGGAGTTTTGTAAGGCGACTGTTTTGGAGAGCGGCCTCCTTTTGTCTCCAGACTTCAATGAATTTTCCGTAGACAAGGCACAAGACCGCTGCGGTCTCGATCTGCTCCTCGGACCACTCGCGGCACTTGCCAAGAATAGTCTCGTGCCATACTTGGAAGCTCTTCCTGGGCTCAAGGTAGTTCTGGGTTCCCTCCTGGATGACCTTCTCATACGGGTTGCCTGCCCATTTCACCTCCCGTACCTGACCCTTTCTGTAGAAGACGATGAAGTCGCTGCCACCAACACTGAGCGGAACATACAAGAGTCCCGCGATGAAATGGAAGCCTGGGGGGTAGTGCAAATCTGGGAAATCCACTTTGACGTCCTGCGTGGTCAAGACGGAACTGAACTTGCGCACTCTGAGATACTCGAGCATAGCGAGAGCCTCTTGCGAGTGATCGACCTTGCCCATGAACTTGGTTTCCCCTTTTATAGAAAGCATGCCGAAATCCGCGTCGAATAATTTCAGCAAGTCGTCGGATGATGCTATAATGTAGCCTGAAGGGTTCTTATCTGTAGGTACAGTGTTGATGAGTTTGCGAGCCTGGAGTCTCGATGCGTATGAAAGTCGCTCAATGTTCCTTGAGACAGTGTCGCCAACAAGGCGGCACATCTTCCTGATAGGGAACGATACACGCATGCCCTTCGCTCCGTACGAGTGGCAAGCGATAAGCCCCCAGAGTTCGTTGAAGGCGTTGATTGATATTGACATGGACGAGCGTACCTCCATGTTCCCGAGATACTTGATGTGGATTGGTGACATGGCTCGGAGATAGGAATGCGTCATATCCAGGGGGATATCTAGATCCTCTTTTGAGCGGCAGACAAGTCTTGCAGTCTCCTGATCCCGATCGTAGAGAAGTCGCACCTTGTTGAGCTTGTAGAGTTCCCGCGCCTGCTTGGGGATATCTGATGCGGGAAAGTGAAGACCCTTGTAGAGGTCCTTCGTATGTACAGGGTCGACGAGTTCTGTTACCACTTTCCCGTTGAACGACGCATCGAACTGATATACCATGACCCGGTGAAAGCCGGTCAACTCCTTGACTATTCCCACTAGGATCTTCAAAAAGCGATCGAGGTTTGTCGCAGACGCAAGCTGCTCCTGTACCTGGGACATAATGTCGAAGACCTGCATGGCGCCGGCTTCGCCCCTACGCTTGCGGGCACTCCTCAGGACTCTCAGCGGCTTGCTTGAAATCTCGGTACTTTCCGTGAGCTCGTCCATGGTCGGATTTGATCGGAGCGTATCTGCTGGAAGGTCTGGGGTTCGCTCATCGTCTGGCCTCAATGGGAACTCATGGTCGTCATCTAGCTCAAATTCGCATATGATCAGATCAGGATGGGCTGTGTGAGCGTGAATTGCACACCACAACTTGATGGATCTGGAAGCGAGTCAGCCCGAACATGGAACGGAAAGAAATCGACGGTTGGTGGTGCACAATAAGGAATGGATAGGGCAGAGGATCAAGGCACTGCAGGTTATCGGGAAAGTGTTTTTGAGTCACAACTGCAATCCGCCCTCATAAGGGTAGTCGCGGCCACAAGAAGAAAGCAGGGGAAACGGCAATTACCTTTTCTTCGGTGGCCGTATAGACATGCTGAATACCTCTGGGCCGTTGATGGATGGATCAGCGTCCTCATCTCGGATGAAGTCGATGTGGTCCAGAAGATTGTCGGCCTGTTCCTCGGTGAGAATGTCGGTGAAATTGTTGAGACGGAAAAGTTCGAGGGGCGTGTAGCCGATGATCCGCTTTGAGTTTTCGCTGGCATATCGCACGGTGAAGCGTCCATCGGTTTCTTCACGTATGGCAAGCATGAGGCCAAACCCTTGAACGGCACCGGGGGCGTGAATCGGCTCGTCCTCGCACCTCTGCAACGTCCCATCCCTTCCTGTGATGACCAAATGGCCTTCGTCGGTCATGACATGTTTGAAACGCGAGGTCATGAACCCGTCTGAAGGGGCGTCAGGCTGTCCACCGGTAGATTCTCGTCCGGCCGAGCTTCTACCGCGACCCGAGCGCACATCCCCGGCGGCGTCAGATTCCTCATCATCAGAATCGTCGTTGAATAAGTTCAGGGGGCCCGATCGGTGCCGTTCGGCGTCGGCCTGCACACTGGACCTGGGTCCCGTAGTGTTCGAGCGTGCCCGGCGATACGTATCGTCGTCTTGTGAAGCCGAGGGATTTGGTGGGACCGAAGACAGCACGGAATCACTCGTAATGCTACCAGCGCGCCTGGTTGGTGTCTCTGTATCAAATCGAGAACTGCCGGGTGCATGAGACGTGCCACCGCCCTCGGGCGGCACTCGCGGAAAATACTCGCCTGAGGTCCTTGTCGAGGGGCCGACGCTGATGACGGAGCGTATTGGAAAGACTCTGTCCCCGGGGTCTGCCTGGCTCCCATGAGCAGTCTGGTAGTCGGACGTAGTACTCCAGGTCGATTGAACGCTGGGGGTTTCGACAGTACTTGGATTGTTGCCGAACAAGGGCACAGAAGTATCGATGGTGGTTCGGGGAGGCGGTGCAGCGTGCGAAGGGGTGGAGCTGCCAGGGCGGGAATCTGCTCGATCTCGCAGGTCGGAAGATTGGGCAAAGTCTGTCTGTTCGATGGGACCCGAACTCTGTGATGTTTCCGCCGGAGGGTGTGAGTGACCCCCTGCCTCGCTTTGACCTGGATCCATGGCCGGCTCGCTTGTGAATTTCAGGTAGGAGACCTAGAAGCCTCGTACAAGATGGAGCCTTCGAGCGCGGGCGTGAGCGTGACAAGGCGTGCAGTGCAGGGTGGGGTGGGCGGCCGAGGTCTCGAAGTATCGTGACTGGTCGCAGGGACGGTCACAGCGTCTTCTACTTGAGAATTGTCAGGGTGCGCACTGATAAGTCACGACATGGGAACGTACGTGTGGAATTTTGCGGTTTCTGGCCCCCGACATTGAGCCAATGATCTGTAGGAGCACTAAAGCGTTGTGTCACTACGCCTTGGGTTGTGCGTGCAGCCGGGCAGGGCAGAACGGAGAACGAGGCAATGGATGTTGGTCCCAAGGCTGCGTGTGTGAGCCGATGGAGTGCGGAATGGTGGTCCAGGAGTGGTGGAAAGGTCCCTTTCAACCAACGTTGAGGCTGACTTCGGCTACAGCGCAGCGGCGGCAGCAGCCAGAGGATCCACGGGAGTGTTGACGCGCGAGGCGGCAGCAGGTTGCAGCTCTCTGTGGTGTCGCAGTCCGTATGCGCTGTTGGTAATGGGGAGGGGCGTCACGGTTTGTTGCCAAATACCGCTTCCGAGTTGACCAGTCTGCCAGGTGAGGATGGCATCGAGCATGGTCCTAGGCATTGCACATCTTTAGCTGCTACAGGAACGGGTACAGCAGGCGTAGGCGTGGGTAGTGGTGGTGGCGAGGTGGGACGGGACGCAAATCAGAAGCGAAAAGGGCCGGCTGCACAACGAGAGGCAAAAAGAGTGGTCCTGGCTGGGGACGGGACAAGGTTGCAAGGCCAGGATGGGGGTTCCTGAATGACGGGCTTGGGTGGGTCGGGCGGCCGAGTTCTGGATTTCTGGGGTCGTTTTCGTTTTCCCTCACTGTGACAGACAGACAAACAGGCAGACTGGCAGACAGGCATGGGCAAGCATGGACTGGTCCTGTGCGTGTGCTGGGACGGAAGGCGGCCTCGTCCCTACTATTACTGCATACGGACGATTCCAGCAGCTATTCTTAACATGTGTACCCCAGCAGACACTGCAAGCAAGGTCGGCAGGTTGGACCCAGTGCCTTTCGTCATTGGCGATCATTGCTCCTTCCGTCTCGGACAGGGGGGAGGGGCTAGGTTGGGGGGGGTGAGAGGTTGGTGGAGGGCCGCTGAGTTCTGGGGAGGCGCGTCTGCGGTACATACGGTACGGGGCAGTCAATCAATCAGATGGGAAAGTTGAAAAATCGCATTCGCCCCTCTCAAGCAACAGCTCACCAGCCGAAACTCTAAAACCTGGAGCTGGCAAACCCCACCTCGTCAGTTCTGGCCACCACTGGCAGCCTCGCAGTCTGGCAAAGTGGCAGAGTTATTTTCTTTGGTTGTATCCAAACATGTTGATGATTTACTGGACCCTGCGAGTACAGACCCAGACCTTTTTACGTACTGGCAGAGGCTGCGATCTTCACAAGTGCGGTTGTGACCTCTCAGGGTCTGGGTCTGCAACGGCACCACAGCCAGTGCCGCCTCAAGCAGCCAGACACCCAGCATGGACCAGCATGACCAAGCACCACAGGCACCACAGCCGCGCTAGTGGCTAGCCGCTGCAACCAGCCAGCAATTTCCAAGATTTTCAAGGTTGTTGAATTGAGCTCGATGCTGTGCGTACTGTGTGTGCCTGTGTACCTGTCTTCGTGGGGCATCTAATGTGTGTGCATTTAAACTTCTACTCTCCGTTGCAACGCATGTGCGCACCAGTGTTATCGCTGGCATCTATCAAACGCGCGCACTGACTCTGAGGACCTGTTTGTGCGGCAATCGCCGTCATGATCAGATCTGGAAAGCGGCATTATCAGTGTGTGGGAGGGAGAGAGGGATGTGTGTGTGTGTGAGTGTGGTCTATATCGCCTGTCTGCCCATCATCGACTACGCCGTGTCATGCGCCGCTCCAGAACCGGTATGGGGCCCATGCTGGTGGGATCAGAGCCCCAAGAGCACCGAGAAAAGGACAACCCTGAAACCTCCCGAAGACTGGTCGGCGGCAGCCCTCACCCAAGCCAGGGCTCCCCGGCGCACGAGACCCAAGCCGCGAAACTTGTTGCTGTCGCAAGTGCTACTGCATAGCACAGTAGTAGCGTGCTCCACCCCGAACGCAGTGCCGGCTCTGCTGGATCGAGGGCGCGGTGGGAATCAGGAGCCCGCCGAGCGAGACCTGACGACAATGCGGTGGGTGCTGTCACCGCTGGTCTACAGGCGCCGGCTGAGACATGGCTGCGTGCGAGCCTGCGTAGCGTCATCGCCCATCTCGTTGCCTACCTGCGGCCTGGCCTGGATCAAGATGAATCGTAGATCCTATATGGTGGTATAGCAGTCATACGACAGGATGGGCCAACGCATAAACACCTGGCAGTTGCCAGGCTGGGCGATGCGGCGCGTCTGTCTGTGGTCTGCTGCCTCCAGGAAAGCGGAGAATTTGTCCCGAGCACGCCGCAGCGCAGCTCATTAGCCCGCAAAGATCGACAGGACTGGCTTCCAGGGTTTCCACCTGTTCCTACTTGCTGTCCTAGAGCACCCGACCCAAGCTTTTGGGTGTGGAAATCCGATGGGCCCTTGAGCCACTGCAGGTTGCGCCTGAACTAGTCCGCTGTGCTAATAAACAATGATACATTCTGCTAATGATTCATGTCCAACGTCCCTACAAGTAAAACGTAGATATTCTCATCCTGTCGCACCGTATGGAATGTCGCAGACTGCCGTTCCGTGCCACAGCCACTTACACAGTCTGACAGTACAGATTGTGGCGTCGAGGTCAATCTTGCTGGACAAGGATCGCGGTTGCACCCTTCGGAGATCGCATCCCAATGTCGTCATTGCGCAGCCCGCCGGCCAAACACTCCCTCCACCAAGCCAGGCTGTCTTAGGCGTCATAGGGCTCAAGGCGTACCGCTCAGCGATTTGCTTAGCATTTGTCTGGTCTTGGTCGGATAACTGACTTCCAAGTCCGAGGGGTTCGTATCATCCTTACTGGATTAATTCCAAGACTCTTGCTTCCGTGTCCTAAACTAAAACGACATATATCATTTGATGAAATGCACTCCAGTCTCTGCTGTGTAGCTGCGCGTGGACAGGACAGTCTAAGCGGCTTGAATCTCGCCTTTCCTTCCTCGTTGGGTCAACCAACCTGCCCGTTCGGTGTGTCGTGCAAGCCTAGTGCACAAAACCTCGTCGACCATGCTGGAGGAGTCGCCCGTGTCTGAAATTACCGTATGCCTGCAGGCAGGACCCTCAGAGACGCCACATATAGATCCATAACAATATGTTAGGTAGATGTATCCCAAAATGTTCGTGGGGCCGTCATCTCGGCCGTTGAAATTGACACTGGCCGCTTAGGGCGACATAGGACCCTTGAGTACTTGGTCCCTTGTGTTTGCCACCTTTCCGCAAATAGGTCAGCTTAGCCTGAATGGGCGTTTATCACCGTATGAAAGGATTGGATGCATACTGCTCAAGAAGCAGATGTGAACAGATTAGAAAAACGAGACCACTTAGCCTGAATGCTTCCTGTGTTCAACACACTGCCTGAACTACTCTAGCGATGATAGAAAATCCTACCCAACAAGTTTATGCACCAGGCGTATATTTACACGCCAGAATTGAAGTTCAGAACAGTTAAAATAGAAACGCCTCTAGTCAACACTCTCGCCCTTCGTAGCAGAAGTTCCAAAGGATTTGGCTGTCAATGTGGTCTCTCTTCTTCTCTTGCCCCCGATGCTTTCAACAGCCCAACCCTGCCAAATAGGTATAGAAAGTCTCCGCTGGGTGGCATGGTCGCCCAGTCCTCGGGGCAGGTCTGAGGCACCGGGTACAGGATTCAATCTGGCACAAGGGTTGCGGGTCCGTCAGCATATGCAGTAGGTGTTGAAGAGATGCTCAGATTAAGACTCATTCGACATATAACTTTTTAGAAGATATTTAAAGTAATGCTACTACATGGACTAGTTTGTATGCATAGGAAAACATTAAACGCGGTCTTATGAAATGCTTAGGAGTGCAGAAAGAAGTAATATTGTGCTCAAACTTGTGCAAGTTTGGAGTTTCCTATCTGCTGACCGTATTAACTCCTGCCGTTTGACTTAATCCTCTGCTTTACTTTCGTCCTCCTTCTCCCGTTCCTCCTCTGTAACGTCTTCCTCCACATCGCTTACAAGACGTCTGAGACGTGCGACAAGTTCCTGATCTTGCGATCGAGTGGCAGAGTCTAGGGCAAGGCGGGCAGTTTCAAGCGCTTCCACGTTCCATCCAGCCAAACTTAACACCGCGCATCGCCTCCAAAAGCAGAGGGCAAGGAAATGATGAGGGTTCGGCGCGGATCCGTCAGGACTCCAACGGAGAAATGTGCCCTCCTTCTCCTCCTCCTGCTGCTGCTGCTGCTGCTCCGGTGAAGTTCGGTCTGGCAATTTCTCCGGATCGGCTGTTTCCGGGCCACCAGGCCCGCGCGCGAATTCTTTGGCCTCGCGGACAGCGAGGCGGCTCCAGTACATCGCGTACCCAAGGAGCTCCAGTGGTCGCGAGGACTGCAGCTGCTCTAAGCACAGGTGAAACGCCATCATCAAGTACTCGTCACGAGCCGTTTGCCCCGTCAACTCCCGGCGCTCTTGAACATTCTTATCTGAGACCTTTTGCAGGAATGCACGCGCGAAACAATCCGCAAGGGTATTGACTTTGCATCAACAGTCGGTCAGCCGAGAATTTAGGACTGCGTGGCTCCAGAGGTAAAAGTTTAGTGTTCTAGTCCTTACAGATGAAAGCTGCATTAAACGGAGTGGCAATGGTGTTTTCGGGTAGTTGATAACCGCTTTGCATGAAGTAATATGCGGCCGTGACGTGATCTTCCTCCTTTTGCTTGACAAATCCCGCGTCTGTCCCGTGTTGGTGTCAGCTCGTCAAGAAACACAGCCGAAGACACAAGCCGCGTGTGAGCTGCCTCCTCGTGTCAGCAATCCAGGGGTGGGGGGACGAACCTAAGAAGATGTCTGCTCGTCTGTGCCAATCCAAGAAATCTATCTCTTCTGGTTTGGAAGCGTATTCGCGCGAGGGTGGCAGCTGTTCGATGACGAGATCCGCAGCTTGCGCGAGCAACTCCGTGGTGGCTGTATAAGCCAACACGTCGTCCCCATGGCTGGCTAATGCCTGCCCTTGTTGTCTGGTGCCGTCCGATGGCTCAATATCATCTTCTTGCCGTATCGCCATATCAGGCGGCTGTTCATAGAGGAGATATAGATCGTGTTTGAAAATAATAATCTTTTCAAGGAACGTTTTCCGGCTCTCGCGCAGAGCAGCATCACGGGCGGGAGCCACAGTGGCGCCACCGCGCTCGGCCAGCTCGCTGCGATTCGCCTCTGCCCGCCTTTCAAGGTGGGCGCAGACCCGGTGTACTATTGCACAGGCCGCAGGCCAATCGCCGCGATATAAGCTGAACTCGCCGACCACGAGCGTGAGAACTTCATACAGGACCGTGTCCCATGACTCGTCGTAGACATCGCCCAGATGACTCATTCCTTGGACGAGGTGATAAGCTGCGTTCGTCGGGTATGGGTCAGGGCCATACGAGGCAACCAAGGCCTCCCACAAGGCGTTGCGGCACTCGTCCGGGAGTCCGCGGGTGATGTCGGCCCAATGCTCCCGCAAGTCGACAGCACTCTGGTCCTGCGACTTTAGGCTGAGGCTAAGGGTTGGAAGCCCGTTACGTTGGATCAGATAGCCGGAAAGGACAACCCCTGCAGATATGGCGACACTGGTGAGTTCGCCCGATGCACTCTGGTCAGTCTCAAGGTGTCCCTGGCGGGGGCAGCGCGAGGAATAGCTGGGGCAAAAAGAGAGCTGATTTACAGCACAGCGCGTCTCAGTGACGAAGGGGACGGCACGGGTCCTCCATCATGCCAGCTTGGGCCATGATAATGACGACGCGAAGGCCCAGCGGCGGGCAGACGGCCTTGGTGTCGTGCGAGCGGCGACCTCGAAGCGAATGCTGCCTGACGAGCACCCCCTGCGACGGCGGGGATGGTGCGCAGTCGCAACGCCGCTGAAAATTGGAGATGCATGGAGAGGATTTTGGGAACAAAGGCCCATAAGGCGGTGTTCTCCACTATGCAGAATCGCTCTGAATCTGTGCACACAGAAAAAAAGTCTAGCTGGGACACGTTTGGTGATGTTGGGAGAAGGATGGCACGTTCTGATTGGGCTTCATAATGACTAAGCCACTTCGTAATTAAGACAAGAGCCGGAAATCGTATGCAACAAACCGGGATCACAGATTCGTCCTGCAGGATGACGAATTGGTTAGGGGGGCCTGGGGAAAAGGATCTCTCATCCTTTTCACTATGCTTAAAGGCATTCTAGTCCTTGTCTCATCACCATGAGAACATGGCCAATCACGAAAGCGGCAGCGCGGACCGCATCACAGGTATTACGGCTCATAGGGATCCCAAACTTCCTCGTATGACTTGAGTACAGACCTTTTCTTATAAAACAACCTTCCTTGAGATGAGCTATTGTGGGAAAGTTCTCTACGGGGAAATATCTAGTAGCCTTTAGGCAGACATCATGTTATTAGATAACCTATAAAATGGTTAGTAACTACTTAGGTGTGCCACCTTGCTTATCTCTTTAATCCTTTGCTATAATTATAAATTCTTGAAAGTCTGGCTAGCTTTTAAGGTCCTTGCAAGTTATCATGTTGTACTAATGCAACCTGGCGCTTAATACGGCTTGGTTGACTTACTGCAATGCATCACTCCATGGCGGCAAATCCAGCATAATACGCAACCGGCGATATGATAGTCTCTACAAATGAACATAGACATTGCGAAGAACAGATTATAGTGCACCATTCATTGCGACAGACAAATATAATTAACGATAATACTCAGACCAAATGGCTTTCCAGCTCCCCATAAACCCGCTTTATGTAATCATTCAGCAACAGGCTGCACAAATTCCCGAAGCCACAGATAAGAGATCCGACGCTGTCTCAGGCCCACAGACGGAATACAGGCAGCCTTGGGCGGATGGCGATAAGGCTGAAGAGCCGTCACATGGGCAGACAAAGTCGGTGGCGCCGCAGCTGATTGCCTCAGCGTCACCGGTGATGCAGGGCCACTTTTTCTTTCCCGTTAGTCCCTCTGGTCTTCTCCCGGTTACATAAAAGTGTCAGTGTATGTAGGTTTGTTCTTACTGCGCAGGTTGGAATGGCTGCACGGGTGGCGCAGCAGGCTGGCTTAAAGCTGGGCTTAATTTGGGCAACGGCCAAACTGCCGGCGAAGAGGACGAGGATAGTCTTCATGGTGACTTTGAACCTTTTTTAGTCTTGCTTTGAATAACGTGTTGGGCTGTACAAAACGCCTCGACAATTTCTGGGGGGCATTCAAGCTCATTGCCTAGACAAAGGATGCGTGCATGTTCGGTATATATGCCTATGCCATTCGTTGATGACATGGACCTAGTTCCCCAGGACTTCTTTTTCCGCGTCCTGAAACGTGCGTAGCCGCCCGACAGAAGCTGGGCGAACGGCATCGGTTCCGGCCATCCTTTGTCCGTTGCACTTGGGGTTTGGCGAACTGTTGTGGTATACGTGTTGCGCTATCACTTTCGTCTTTCATCGAGGACTTATGGGATGTTGACAATGATAGAGCACCTCGTTTTCGTCCACTTAGCAGCACTAACATCAGTGTTAACCTCACATCTTTGGTTTGTTGTGATTTAATGGGACAAGATGGGTGGAAATTTCGTGGCATTTCCACCATGTCGACAACGTCGGCACGCCATCGTCAGGCGACTAGCTATCTTCGTTGTGCAACTATAATGGGAGCGGCCAGTGCATCTCGTGAGATAAACAGACTGTGCACATGTTACCCGTCATCATTTGGTACAGTTTGCTAAGCATGAGATGATCGGGTTCGACAGCTTGTTGGGCTTCTTTTCTATAATGGAAGATAGAAATCCCTCTTGTGGGAACCGTGCTTACGAGTGGTGATGATTAATTAATTCAATATGAATTTGTTGATTTAGCTAAGAAACGGGAAGAAACCTTTATAAACACAAATTACCAAACATTCCAATCTCACTACAAAGCAGGATAATGTATAATCACAGGTTATCTTTAAAAACAATAATTTCTGAGTAACACACACCAAGATATAAAATTAATATTATTTGCATGGGGGCTATAGCTAATCAGGCTCTAACTGGCCTGTGCACCTAAAGCGTGCCGTAGCATAAACGGTCCCAAATATCGCGCGGAATGTTCGGAATCCAACTCATGGCCCACCGGCAACAGTCCGAGGTATCGAATCTTTGCTGAGTTGATCTTTGAATCAAAGTCTTCACAACTTCAATTTCATGGTTCCTTATTGCGAAGGTGAGCGCACAGAATTGATGGCCAGCTGTCCCAGTACCTGATCCGCAGCATAAATCCTTGCCCGAAAATGAGAGTAAGGCATGAAAGATCTCCCAGTCGCCCAATGAGCTGGCGGAACACGCGAGGGGTGTGAATCCTGGGGCATAGGAGGGCCATGCCGTGCTCAAATACACTCTCACATCCTCTCGACCAAGCTCCAAACTGTCCTCGATGACCACAGGAATATTGTTATCATCCTGTGAATAAATGGCGGCATGTAGGATTGAATGGCCAAAGGCGTCTCGGAATTGGGTGTCCAACCTCGTCGGCCGCCAATCCACTGGTGCTTCAGGCTGATCTCGTAGTTGCGCCTGAATACTTCGCCGTATCCATGGCCACGTGAAGGATTTCTTGATGAAATCTTCATCATCAATCCAATGACTGGAATGTGCAGCCAAGAGACTGTATGGAAGGACCAGGACGTCCAGACATTCAAACACAGCTGAGATCATTGGATCATCGCCTATTCCCAGTACCTTGGGTAATGTCTTTGCACGGGCGCAAAGCGCAACGCCAAGCTGCACTATCCTTTTCAGATCCTTTTCCTCGATCCGAGAAAGGGGTATTCGCTGCAAAATGGTCAAAGCACCGTGATAATCTCCAGTTTTGCAGAGTAGAGCCGCAAGATTTCGTTGAGTAGTCGCAAAGGCGGGATCTTGTCGATGATCCACAACTTCAAGATCAGAGATGGAAGTGCTGAAGGAGGTTTCGAGCTCAACGAACACTTGGCAAATCAACATGCGCTCCGCTGAGGAGCGCTTGTGTAAATGGAGAGTCGATTTTACACAAGAAATTGTACGCTTTTGAATCCAGGACAGCGCACGCCGTCTGCTGGTGACCTCTTCAAGGAATTGCTTCATGTCGATCTCACCAGAGTTTCCGTAGTTGCGGGAAAAGAATCTTTCCAGCCACCGCGACTGGCTCATTTCGACAAGGTACTCTGTGTGATGGCAGCGAAGAACTGTAACGATGTCTTTCCTGAAGGATTGGATTCGTGAGAACACGAAAGAGTACCATTCAGCGATAACACTCACATTTGCTGATACGTTAGCACTGCCCTCGGCTGTGTGACGTCGATCCCTCCGGTGCCCGGCGACTCTGCTCGAGGAAGTGGCGTAGATGCCTCGGTGTTGTGTCGGTGGGAGAGGGAAGTAGGGGAACTTGAGTCTGAAGTCTGTTGTGTTCTTGGTGTTCTCGTGGCAAAGCCAGGCCGACTGCACTTTTCTCCTCTCCGTTCGCAATGGTCGCATTTGTCGGGCCACTTTCGACCCTTGGGCTCACACTACAAGTACGTCTTTTATCAACGCAGCGCCCTGTACAAGAGTATCGGCGAGATGAGCCACAGTGGTGAGAAATTTTACAACTCACCCTGACCTTTCTTCTTCTACAGAAATCACATTTCTGCAGATTCATTGTCCTGGTTTTCTTCGGAGGCAAACCCGGGGATCCCGAGTGACCGTGTCCTTGATCCTCCATACGGTGGGCCTGTTCGTAGAGACGTAGAAGTAATGTGCGCAGCCTCTGCACTGAGCATCGAAAGAGGATGGTGACAAATTCGAAGTGGACGCCCGACTTAATTATGCCCTCAAACGTGTCTTTGGGTCTCGCTGAGGCTGCCACAAGCCCAGGGGGCCAGGCATTGATGCAGGGTGATCTGGCGCAAGGTGCGAAAGGTGCGAAAAGTGCGAAAGTTGCGAGAGGTGCGAGAATTTCGACGCCTTTCGCGGTGTAAGCACAAATCAAGCAGGGGTTGGGCGGAAAGGCGGAGCGATGTAAGCAAAGCGCCCTGGGGCGCCACATGCAGTCTGGGGTTGCATGCATGACAAACCTGATTTACTGGTCAAGGGGATAGATAGCCCAGATTTTCCAGCTCAGACGAACGATCTCTTGCGAAACTTGCGAGGTGTGCGAGGTGTGCGAGGTCTGCACAGCCGGCAAGATTGTCAAGTTAACCAGCCGTTCGCTCATACAGGATTTGCGCACGCATGCATCTTTCGCAATTGAAAATACGGTGGCGCTGGTCGCCCTGAAAGAAGTGCCAAACAATACCAGGCTGATTTGCGGTGTTGCTCTCGCAGAATTCGCAATTAACGTGGCTATAAGTCTGGCCTGGTGGACCAAATAGAGCTGATGGGACAGCTCAGAAGACCCCTAAGGTCTCAACGTTCTTAATTTTCGCATGATATTTTCATTTATATCTAGTTTGTGGATCAAGGTAATATATTGCCCGAGCAAAAGCTATTGCAAGCCTGGAGGCATCAAGAATCTTGATCCCCTTCCACTATCACCGCACAGCAAGCAAGATGCCGACGTTCGCATGGCCTTCCGGAAACACCACGACTCTCCTCCCGTCGGCACTCGAAACCATCCAGCCGAGCTCAGATCAATCGTCCAACAATGGAACAGATACCGTCGCTATAATCTTCGGTATTGTGGGGACCATGATTAGCCTCGGTGGGCTTGCAATTGGGTATCGACAGCTTAGACTCACCTGGCAACACCGCCGCCAGCCTCAAGAACAGTCATTGGAGCATGGCCTCACGATACTAGTATCAAGCACTTACGAAATACCCAACATGGGATCGTGTATCTTGCCTGCTGTCAAGTACTCAGGTGATGAGGCACGAACGGGTGGACGGACAGGGGGCTCAAGTGTTCAATAAGGAGTTGTAGTCCCAGAAACAAGGTAGAGGGGAGTTATATTCTCTTGCACGACCTTTTTTCCACCAGGACATGCTCGCAATCAAGTATGCCCAGGTGGTGTGAGATACGAGTTTGGTGAGAGTGACGACATCAATATAATTATACCGAGAGAGTTGAATATCAATGGATCATATGGATTTCGATAATTCATTCAAACTTCACATAAGCCCCTGATTCCATATCCCTATGAACTGGATCTAGATCATAGTTTCGAAGAATACGAGTGGGGAAAGTGGATGCTATAAGCTATCCTAAGTCGACTCGTGCCTTGGAACTAACTAGTTTTCGAGTTCGACTTGGCTCGCTAACACAGCAAAGCGGACCACAACTAAGAGCTCTTCACAAATTAGAACGACAACTTTAGAAAAGGGGCTCTCTGCAAACAGCGTTCCCAAATGATTCCAGGACTTCCTTTCTGTCAGATTCTGTTGCCTGTCGTCTCAAAGTGATACCATTTTTATCTCGGGGAACTCCTCTCAAATGATTCTGGTGGTCTCTGGACTGCCAGATGATGAAGGAGCGGAATTTCGTCTACATACCCAGATAAAAACGTTTTTCATAGTGCGTGAGCTCTCCCCTTCGTGCTTTTACTCAAGCGTCAGCGTGGTGTATTGTGGAAGAGGCTCGAAAAAGCCATTGAGTCTATTGATACTAATCGATAGTATGCGTAACAGGCATGATTAAGCATGATTACCCTAGGGTAAGCAATTGCGATTGCTGCATCATACGGTATTGATGGTTACTCTTTGAAATTTATTGTGTAAAGCAAGAACGACTTTCATTGAACTTTGGTAATAGTTGGACAAAGGATTATACAATAGTCCTAATTGTTCTGCTTGGTACCGCCTGAGGAAACTTGTTTATAACGGAATGGACAATAGGACTGGCTTTTTTGAGACAACGGTATTGTCTTATACGCAGTATCCATGCCGGATTGCAAAGTTATTGCCGTCCTCTCTTTATTTTTACAGATGCATTGTTCTCTACACAAAGGCACAAGCAGGCGATAGTAGAGGCTTGATAGCTCCTGATAGACTATGAGGAATCAGGGTATATAAAGTACCTACGGGGACGATATTATCTAACTTCTAGTCTACCACACCAATCCGATTCTTCAAATCCACTCTGCTAAAAACATCTACAACGATTTGGTTTGCCAGGCAAAATCTTGGACATTCCAAAAGTTACGGACAATCTAAGGCTGAAACTACATTACAACAAGAAACGACCATGGCGGCTTCCAACAGCACTAACGAGCAGCGTTCTGGAACATTCATTGAGTCCCTCCAGAACGCAGCCCCGCAGGTCATACCTTCTTCGAAGAGTGGTAACGCAGACGAAGAATCACGACGAAAGGAACTAGCACGCCTGCACCTTCAGAAGGCTCGCGAGGCCCTCGCCCGTAAACTCGAGTCTGCCCCAGAGACTCCCGAAGACGTTGAGACGTCGGAGCCAGTCAATCCCGATGAGCCGGTTCATTTTGTCGCTGAGCTTGCAGCGGTGAGTGCACATGAAGACATGGATTATCTAATGCCCGATGCTCCTCCTCTCGTTTCAGGTGTGCCCGGTGGTGTGGATGAGATATTCGATCATCCTATGCTTGACGCTCCTGGTTTGGACTATGCTGATACAAACGTGCCCGAAGACCCGGAGTCAGTTGAGGATGTTCTCATGGAGGACGCTCCTCCAATCCACTATGGCGAGGAATAGGTCGTGTGCAAGAGCAACCCGTCTAGGTAAGTTATATGCAGTTAGGTAAGGTAATCTTTTCCTTCTTCTGTCTCAGTGGTTTGTACTCTCCTAGAATACATCGCGATTTCATACTCTTTTCTTCAATTCCTCATGCAGTGATATAAATACTACAGGACCACCTTTAAGCTTCGAGAGCTTCATTGTTCCCTTCTCCCTTCTAAAGTTACGGGTATGTGATGCTTTCGTGTCGCGCGCCAAAAGCACCTCAAAGCAACACGCCGCGTAAGTAACCTCGATAAAAGTTTCATCTTACATCTAGCTCCACAACTATTCCCTGTCGCATTAACGTGAGTTTTGACCTTGCCGTTGGAGGACTCAAGACAGGTTCACATGAACGTCGGAGAGAAAAAGAAAACGAGCAAGAATGTCCTTGATAAGTCTGTGAAGTTGATATGGATCGGATCCACTGGCGTGACTGAGACGAGGTTGGCACCCTAAAATGAGGATCGATATCGGTCCTTTCCTCTGTGATAATTAGCTCCACTTGCCCACGCTCATACCACATAGAGTATGAGTAGAACAAGAATCGACTCACGGTCGGTCATTGATTATTCAGTGTGAAAACTTGCTGTCTTGGTAATTCTGTCCGCTCTGGAGAGATTAGGAATTTCGACTGGAGCATTGGACAATTTGTGGTGAAACTGCCTTGCCACTGATCTTCGAGTGGTTGACAAGATGGGGTCGCCGAGATCAGACGTCACCAGGGACCATGGCAAACACGATCAATTCCAGGAAACGGAATTTCTATCCGCACACTCCGGCCATCGCTTTGTGGACACTGTCACTGCTACTGACATAGCTGCAATTGGCAAAGTGGAAGAGTTGGAATATGTCAACAACCTAAATGGACGTCATTGTGTTTCTAACAGCGCGGAATGTTCAATCTGCACTGTGAGCGGCGCTGTAACCAGATGCGTCCTTCCTATCTTCCGAGGTTGGCATGATTCAACCCAGGCCTGCCTACTCTAGTACTCGCACATACGATAAGCAGCACACCGTCTCTCGAGGTGGAGAAGCATCTTGGCAGATTCGGGACACATGCTGTCGGACATAGTCTTCGTGTGTCCTCGACGTTTTGAACATTGCTTGTCAAACTCGGTTCGCATGACAGCTTTTCGTCTGATGTCTGCAGCAGTCGAGGAAATGACGTCTCGAACGCCAGAGGAGGTCGAAGCCAATTAAGGTTGGAGCTCTGGTGGGCCGTTGTGGCTATCTTTAGCAGGTTCAGGGCACCTCGGCGCTAAGGCCACCAGCACAGGCCAGCGCGGCCCCGCTAACTAATTAGGTGCTCAGTAGCGCCCCCCTCCTCCATCCCGCGGAGGTTTAGCCGAGTCTTGTCGCGCTGAAGCCGCCCTCATTCAATCCATCTCCCCCCGGGGTGTGCGACTGAAACCAATCTCCAAGGATTCTTTGATTACCCGGAGCATCCCATAATCAAATCTCGCAAATTATCCGACCTGTTGGTGCTATGAAGACGTGTCTCTCGGCGTGGCACTCTAGCTACCATTAATTCCCGCTTTCCACCAACTTTCAACAACGACCACTCAACAAGAACCACCTCCACATCGACAGCCTCTTCGAGCCTCGCGAATCACCCGCGCCAGCACACACATCCCCAATTATCTACAGCCTGAAGAGCCTGAGCCTCAGACAGTCCGCCAAGATGCCTGGAGTCCGTAAGTGCCATGCAACCTTATCGTCAACCTCTTCGTCCATCGTCAACCATGGCATCCACAGAGGCGGAGAAGAGCTGTCTCTAGTTACACCATGTGACGTGACGAGCCTCCAATGCCACGCCCACAGGTCCTGGATACTGAGCTTATCATGCCCTCCTACTGCTCCGTCTCCCTCAAGTATCCCTGATAAAGTTGTCCCACTGCTAACCACTGGCCCCCCTTCACAGCACCAAATGCGCTCAACAACTTGAAGGCCAAGTTCCGGGCCGTCTTCAAGAAGAAGGACGAGAAGAAGGCCGAGTCCAAGCCTGCTGAGGCGTCCAAGCCAGCCGACAAGCCTGCGGAGACAACTCCTGCTACTGCTGCTGCGGCTGCGGAGCCAGCCAAGACCGAGACCGCACCGGCTGGTAAGTTTAACCAGTCGAACAGCCCTCCGACCCAGCAAGCAGTGAACTGATGTCTGTATGTGATTAGCCGCGCCCACCACCACTGCCGACGCCTCCAAGCCCGCCGAGGAGCCCAAGAAGGAGGACACCCCCGCCGCACCCGCGGCTGCCGCCCCAGCTACAACCACCACCGAGTCCGCTCCCGCGGCCCCGGCCGCTGAGGCAGCGAAGCCGGCCGAGGAGGTCAAGCCTGCTGCCACCGAGGCTGCTCCTGCTGCCGACGCCGCCGCCGCTCCAGCACCAGCACCGGCTGCTACAACCACAGAGGCTGCTCCTGCCGCTGCTCCTGCCGCGGAGGCCGCAAAGCCGGCTGAGGCCGCGAAGCCCGCCGAGGAGACTAAGCCCGCTGAGGAGGCTAAGCCCGCCGAGGAGGCTAAGCCCGCCGCTACCGAGGCTGCGAAGTAATCGATACTCGAGCGTTCGATAACTGAGCTATGTCGAAAGAGCACCTCAGCGTTACCATGGCCTTATTTCCCGCGGAATAAAGCATGAGACTTGTGTTTTTCTTTCTCTTCCTGCTTTGTCGCATTACGAGGGAGCGAACTTGGGGTGCGTAATGGGTGTCTCAGGACTGTCGATGGGGACTTGTTTTTCTCGCGTGGGAACTCGTCTGGCTTCATGTTGTTTTGTTTTCCTTCTCTTCTTCTAATACCAGTGCCGTTGTTGTGTTGCACCCTCAGAGTTGAATAGATACCCTCAATATACCAGATTGCATTCAAACTGTCGTCCGCTCCTGCTGATCAAATGTCCCATGTTAACCGAGCATGGTAGGAGTGGATTTGACCTACACTCAGTAGTCATCTTACGTGGCCAGGAGATGGGAGGCCTTCGGAATCAACCTCACAGCTGGCTAGATGCTATAAATTCGGACACAACCCTACCCGATTTACTCCATGTGAGCAGTGCCAGAGACCTGAAATGCGCCGCAAATGCATTTTCATACACGAATATCGTACATGTCAGCAACTAGCAGCAGAGAATCGACACAACACATTGCTAGACCGTAAGTGCATGAGTCGTCCCTCGCATTTTCATGAGAACAGTAAGACCCCCAGGCTGTATGTTAACGCTGCATCTGTGAGGATATCTCTGTCTACTTCGCCCACGGTGCCTTTGTAACACTAATCTGATTCCCAGCCGTGCCAGGGGGCCCATTTGGTCGCGGTGGCCCGGGCGGTAGCATCGTTGGTCCTACTTCCTGAGGCCTCGCGGTCCGTGGCGATTCATTTACTCCTCTGGCCCCTGCAGCCGCACCCGGTACCCTGGAATAAGGGATCCCTGGCCCCGGTAAGCCAGGCATGCGCGTTGCTTGAGCCCAAGGCGCAGCTGTGCCAACAGACTGCGAAGGCGCCGCGGTGTTTGTAGGCTGGTTGGCCATATGGACAGACTGCTGAGGCGCCGATGCTTCGGGGTCGATGTCCCAGGAGAACAGCGAGCCGAAAGGGAAGTGCTGCACGACAGGGAACTTGGACAGGACCTCGGCGTTGAACATCTTGATCATGCCCTTGTTGATCTTACCCCATCCGTCCTTGATCCCCGACACGTCGTAGAGGATCGGGCTGTGCTCCCAGAAGGGACCTTTCTTGACATCGTTGATGAAACCGACGGCGGAGAAGTACATGTTGGTCTCCCGGAGCCGCTCCACGGCTTCAGGCTTGAGGATGTCGCCCGGTTTCGGCGCCCGCTCGACGGAGCCTTCGAGGGGCATAGTCTCCTCCTCGGTGATCGGGCGGGTGTACTGTGCGGAACCAAAGATGTACGGCATGAAGGCGTGGTCGTCTAGTCCCCAGACACCGTGCGAGCCTGCTGGCTCGAGGTTGTATGTGAGAATGAGACAGCGGACCACATTCAGGTATCTGTATCCGGTCAATGTGGTGTTCAGGCAGTAGCAAGGGTCAACCTACGGCTCAAAGACACCAAGGACGATACTGCGCTCGATTTCACCGCCCTGAACCCCGTCTTTGAAAGCGCCCAGCTTCCACAGGCAGCCCAGAAAGGCCAAGAAGCTCAGCTCATGCCCGGTACCGTAGTCCAGTCTTTGAGGACTGCCAAACCCTCCGAGAAAGTACGCCCTCAATTCGTCGATGGCTCCTGGGGTTTGATGGTCTTCACCGCTTGCGCCAGAACGCTGAGCCGTGGTGTCTTCGGAGGCTCCGAAATTGAGGATGTCAGCACCCACAAACTCCTTCAACAGGGCATCGAAATTGTCCCCCAGCAGCTGGTACCATTTCCGGAAACTGATGTTTCCAAACCTTCTTGGGCCAGGGTCAGGGGGTGCATCATCGATGAATTTGGCCGTCCTATCCAGCAGGTCTCTCAGTTTGCGGACGGCTGCGGTGTCTTGCCGGTTCCCTCCGACAAGGGGAAACGTCTTTGAAGGTCCACTTGGTGACTTGCGTGGACAGAGCGCTCGGTTGAGCTGCATGACGAAGACACCGATATCGCGGTAGCCTTTCGCGGTGAGGAAGCGTGCGACATCTGGCCCGTCGTTGATGCATTTGGAGGGCGCCGAGAAGCTGTGCGGGACCGATGGGTTGAGTATCTCCAGCTGAGGCAGATTGGCCGTTTGGTGGCCGGTGGCCTGCTTGGGAGGCTCCATCATGGCAGATCTTGAAATCAACTCAAAGATTGCGATGACTCCCCCTGGGCCGTCGAGATATCAAGTAGCTGCCCACGTACCGGAATCCCAGTGCTGCTTGTCGTTATGGGCAAGGGTGAGCTTCCCTTCACAAAATAGCCTAACAGGAGTGCAGGGTCACAGGACAGGGCAGGGGGGGGGCACTGGATTGTACGTAGGTGTGACGGTGTCGCAGGGAGATAGATGTTTAGTTCACGAATAGTTCAGGAAGAGGCCTACGAACGGTCACAGTTGGCAGCATGCGATCCCAAAGCTCCAAGGGTGAGGTCATGTCTGTTGGAGAGAAAGTTAGGGTTCGGGTCAGAGCTTCACAGTCCTGTGGACTGTGTTTTGACACCATCAAGGTAGCATTGCGGGAGCTGTGACCAGTCCCTCAACACGGAGCTTATAGCATGAGCGACGCGTCTTCTGTTCATTCGGCTTAATCACAAACTACCCGTCGCCGGTTTCATGGCATGTTTTCTCTGAATTGGCATCGCTGCTCCCTCAATTGGGGTAAGGTCTTCACAGACAAGCAAAGATGCCCAAGAGCCGTAGCACACGGTTGATAGCCAAGCGTCAGCTTGATGCTGCCGCCGAAGTCAACCATCTGGATTACTTCGAGCGATTCACCAAGCGGAAGAGACCCAATAATGACAGCAATAACCCAGATTCAGCATCCAAGGTTCTACAAAAACAACCGGACGACCGCGCGGCTAGGATTGCAAGGCGTGAGGCTGCTAAGCTCGGCCAAACCCTGGGAGTCCGAGGTCAAGTGGTCTCATCTCGGCAACAGACTGCGCAGCGATCTGAAGAGGGCGACGATGAGGATGAAAGCGACACCGCAGCTGAGGACGATGGTGACGACGACGAAGAAGATGGCGGCCCAGACGGAGTCGATCATGCTCGTATCACGCAGGCTATGAACCAAGCGCGTAATCGGACCATGAAGCCGACGATCAACGGCATTGGCGCGCGGCAACAAGGCAACCAGCCCCAGGAGACTGAAGTGTCGTCGGACGCCGGAGAGGACAGCCACGAAGACCTCGAGTCTCAATCTCCAGATGACGAAGAAGTCCCTGCGTCACGAAATGCCAACGACAGGCCCAGGAGTAAGCTTGGCGCAAACGGGAAGGCACCTCAGCAAAAGAACCAGCGAACTCACGATGGCCGCGACAGGCGGAAACCAAAGGACAAGACGAATACTTCCTCTCCTGATGAGGACGAAAGTGAGGGCGAGTCACCAAGTGAAAGTAATAATGAAATTGCCGAAGATACTGCCTTCGTCGAAGCTCCTGAGCAAGATGAGGAGACGGTTACGGTCGAAGTCGTCATCAACAGCATGGGTGGAATTTTCAAAACCCTGCAACATCCAGCGTGGACGGGATCATCACATTGGACCCGCGAATTCGACAGCGACAACAACGATGACGGCCAAAAGACCTGCAAAACAAGCTCCGGGAAAGCCTTGATGGATGAGATCCAGGGTCTGAACGACATTTTGGAAGAGGCGACGAACCCTCCGGATGATCCCTTCGACAATGACCATGACCATGACCTGACATCAACAACACCGACTGCGTACCTGAGGACGAAAAGCGTGGACATTCAACAACATCTCACACGCATAGATCAAGTTATCGACGAAATTTGTTCCCGAAAATTGCTTCCAGTATCGCGGGCCGGAAGTAAACGATTCGCAGCGCGATGCGTCAAGAGGAGACAGGCGTTGCTGCGAGATATGTCACGCCAATTGATCCCCATGTTGATAATTACTGTGAAGAAAGCATGTGGTATCTGTCCATCAGAAGAAAACCGGTCAAAAACAACCCTCTATCTCAACTGCTTCAGACTTCAGTTCTTTTTGAGGCCTCTTGCTTGGGCTGATAGACTCCACAGGGCACTCGAAAGGGGCCTCGAGCAATGGCCTGGGGGCAATGAGTCACATGACGGTACAGACGAATCCCACGAAGGCGGACAGAAGGCTTTGGATGCGGAAAAGGAAGCACGTTCTACCTTGGAATCGCAGTTGGATGCTCTGTATTCTGCTGTCAGAAAAGCGGAAACAGAGATACAGCAAATCGCGACACAGTCTGAGCGACAAGAACGCGAGGCTGAAATCAAGCGTCAGGAGCGAGAACGGAAGATAGAGCGGCAACGCGAGATTGCAGCCCAAAAACAGCGAGAGAAAGAAGAGCAAGACCGGGAAATTGCGAAGGGATTCCAGGTCTTTTTCCAAGATACGTGGGCTTTGAGATCCCAACCGGATCCTCTGAAGAAGAAATGGGATGACGACCAGGCCACGTTGCCCGAGCAATTCCGTGCCACTTCTACTGTGAAAGCCGCACCGGGAAGGAGCTCGTCGGGCCAGGGCCAGAGGATCGCTGGGGCAGCTCGCTCTCAAGGTGGCCCTTCCAGGAATGCCCGAGTTGAGTCCGTATCTGATTCAGATGACCCCTTTTCGGATAATTACAGGCACCGTTCGAACACACCGATGCCGAACAGACACGCATCCAGCAATCGTGTTAGACAAAATCCCCCATCTGGCCTGGGCAGGTCACAACAAGCGCGTAACGCGAGCAGGCCATGGTCCGATGAGGAAGATAAAGCCATGATCAGGGCAATACGATACAAGAGGAACTACGATGTGGTGTCAATGGCGCAAAGACTACGGCGCTCGGAGGACGACGTTGCGAGGAAGGCTGGGTTCCTGAAGCAGGCCTACCGTGAAGCCTACACCGAGAAAGGCTGCGAGATCCCCGCTTGGGCTCTGTGACTCTTACGTGGGAGTTTTCATATGCTTGTTCAAGCTGTCCCAGCGTTCAGTATTCAGATCAGAACATCGCTCCGGCTGTATCCCGCTGGCAGCGCATTGTGTAACTGTGTGATTTCGGAGGCGGGCTGCAGAGAGAGCATTCAGGGACTGCCAACAGGAGAATGCCACATCGTCTGGCGGGCTGTGTTGCCTGCGGACAGCGTGGGTTGTTTACACCTGGCATAGCTAATAAGTGATGAGATCAATGGCGCATGCGAGCAGGATTGAGTGGCGATTGGTGATCGTCTTCCTGCTGCAGCTTCAGACGACCCTATGAGAGCCGGCCTTTGTTGATGCCTTTTGACCTATGCAGATAGCCCAACCTGCGCATTTGACAAGTCAGAAAACACAGCACGCTTTTCCAGAATGGACAGCAGTCCGGCATCGTCACCATTATCAGTCTACTGACTCGCAGGGGACCAGCAGCAATCTCGTTCTCCAACCGTGCGTTCCCACCGGAGCTCAGTTCTCGGCTTGTCTGCCGAGCACGCTCCCTGCCAGAGGGGTCTTAGGACAGCCACTATGATCAATGCGAAGGCCCCTCAAACCCGTTTCCGAGTAGCCGGGGTTGTGCCCATCAGGCGGGCTCTACTGGTGAGGCGGAGGGAGGAGTAAGATCTGTTCGAGATCTGACACGCCCGGGCAGCATAGATAACGGCTAGATGCGATAGGCGACATGGCTGTCAGAGCACTGTGGTTCCCTCCGCATGTGCCCCCGACCAGCCAGCAGCCAGACCAGTCAGCCAGCCAGCCATCCACGCTGCCACGAAGCGCTTGGGTTGGAGGTCTGCTGCTCTCCAACGCAGGCAAGGCCCAAACTCAAATGGGGATCAGCCTCTAGTGCAGCAAATAGTCAGCTCGAGATAGCCATTGCTAGGTTGCAGTTAGCACCTCATTTAGCACCCGTTGCACCGTACCCAAGTCCGAGCATGGTGCGGTAGACGTCTGTACACGGTGCAGAATATTGTAGGGGGAGCCGCTGTGTTTTGGTTGGCGCCATTCAGTCATCCACCAATTTGATCGGTCTGATGTACAGTACAGTACAGCGTGGCCTGCATGGTCTGCATGGCCCCTCCTACCATCCCCCTGTCCAGCCTGTGCCCCGTGCACTGACAGACTGGGCCAGGCATAGCGCAGCGGGTGCAGGGCAGGTAGGGTGGTTGCTCTCTCCTTCGGGACCTCTCTGGGTGCCCAATTTAATTTCTCTCGCGACACGTCTGCCGTACCTCTTTCTCTCTTACACCGTTCGAGAGGAGCAAGCAAGTCAAACGGACCGAGAGAAAGCTCCAGCACCACCAGTCCTTCAATTTGTATGCCGCTTGGCCGCGATATCCCGTGATCCTGCCCGGATTCCTTGGTTTGCTCCCCGCAAGCAGTCCATCTCAACGTGCCCGTCCGGCCGTTGCACAGCAACCGAGCAACCCCCTTTACTCTCTACCGGAGGGACCCTGAGCTTCTGGCACAGCTGGTACGTGGCTACACGCCTCCATCCCCGTCGCTGCGGGTTTGCGCCCCTTCATGCCCACCGTTGCGAGCTTCTCCAGAGCTTCTCTAGTGCTGAGACGCCTTCGCAACGGCTCGACGGGCCACGCGCCAGCTTGTATGTCGGCCGCGCGGCTAACCGTTTGCTACATGACTAGATACGAGACCACTCCATCAAGGCCGTCCCCTTTGTACCTGAACAGACGCCCGACTGCAAGCCAATATGTCTGATGCCGAGGGTTTCGAAGTTGTCCAGCACGAGGAGGCTCCGGCTGAAAAGCCCCAGCCTCCCTCTCCTGCTGCCCCTGCTGCTGCTGCCGCCGCCACCGCACCGCCCGTCAAGAAGCCGGCTGCTGCCAATGGGCCCAAGCCTGCGGGTAGCGCGACTGCAGCGAAGAAGCCAGCTGCCGGGACCACCACGACGGCTGCGCGACGCCCTGCCACGACTTCTTCCACCGCCACGAAGCCCACCGCGAGCTCCACTCGTACAAGTGCTGCGGGTGGTGGACTGAGCAAGCCGCCCACGCGTCCGCCAGCAAGCTCGACTGCCGCCAAGCGGACTTCGACAGCGGCTACGTCTTCCAGTCAGCGATCCCAGCCGTCCGCGTCCGAGGACGAAAAGAGCCGCAGGACCTCGACCCTTGGCAGTACAGCTGCCCGCCGCACTTCGACTCTGTCGAGCGCCACCTCGTCCAGCTCGCCTGCCACCAAGCCAAAGCCCGCGGCTTCTACGTCGACAACGACGACGGCGACCAGAAAACCAGCGTCATCTTCGAGTGTTACTTCACCGACGTCTTCATCGAGACCCACCACGACCAAGCCTTCCGGTCATGCCAAGGACTCGAGCATCAGCTCGACTAGTACAGCCCGTACTGCGACAAGACCAGCTGCTTCAGGTGCCGTGGCAGAGGCCAAGAAGCGCCTGTCAACACTTGCTGGCGCCTCCGCGACCGCCAGCGCCCCCAAGCCTGCAGGCCGGCCGCCCTCTACGTCCAGCGCCGCCGCCGCGGAGTCTGCCAAGGAGATCGAGGAGCTCAAGACCAAGCTTTCAGACAGTGAGACAGAGATCACAAACCTCAAGGCGCAGATCTCATCGTCCGAGGAGAAGATCGCCGAGCTCACCGAGAAGATCAGCGCGGCCCCACCGGCCGAACCGGGCACCGACGACTCTGCCCGCAAGGAGCTGGCTGACGAGCTCGAGAGCATCAAGGAGAAGCACAAGGCCGAGGTTGAGGCTCTTGAGGCCCAGATCTCGGAGGCGCGGTCGAAGCTCCAGCAAGCTGAGGAGCAGCTCGAGAAGCAGAGGGCAGAGCTGTCCGAGCTCACAACTGCCAAGGAGGCCACCGATGCCGAGGTCGCCTCCCTCAGGGAGGCCCTTGAGTCTGCCAAGGCCGAGCATGATGCCAGACTCAGCGAGACCGAGGCCAACCTGACCAAGGCAACCGAGGAGCACGCGTCCAAGCTGGAGGTTCTGCAACAAACGCTCAGCGAGCAGCACAAGGACGCCCTGAGTATGCTCGAATCGAAGCATGCCGAGGAACTAGCGCTGGGCAAGGCCGCGTCGGGAGACAACGAGAAGGCTCTTGCGGATCAAAAGGCCAGCCATGACGCTGCTTTGGGCGAACTTCAGGCCAAGATTGATGACTTGACCGCATCCCAAGCTGCATTGGAGAGCGCTCACGAAGCTAAGGTCTCTGACGAGAGCGCGGCAACCGCTGCTCAGATCTCCACCCTGGAAGCCGATATTGCAGACCTCAAGGCCAAACTCGAGACCGCTGAGAAGACCGCAAGCAGCGCCAAAGACGAGCTGGAGGCCAAGACAGGCGAGCTCCGTTCCTTCGAGGAGCGGGTGCAAAACATGGAGGCCCAACTGAAGTCGGCCCAGGAAGCCACCAGTAAGGCGCAAGAGGCCATCTCCAAGCTCGAAGAGGACATGAAGACCAAGGACGCAGAGATCGAGAAGCTGCAGTCGGAGCACGCTGCCATCGAGGACAAGCACAATCAGCATCTCAAGCAGATCACCACAGACTATGAGAACGAGATCAACAGCTTGCAAGGTGAGGCCATGTACAAGCGCAAGTACGAGGAGCTCGAGGCCAAGCACAATGAGCTGTCAGAGACCCATACGGCCGCCGTCGAGACTCATAGCAAGGCTCTGGAAGAGATCAAGGGCGAACACGGCTCCACCTCGGCTGCTCTGGAGACAGCAAAGGCCGAGCACGCCAGCGCCGTCGCGTCTTTGGAGGCCAAGGCGGAGGAGCACCAGAAGGCTCTTGATGCTCTTCTGGCTAATCACGCCATGGAGCTGGAGGCCGCCAAGAGTGGTGTCTCTGCAGAACGAGAGTCTCTGCTCGGAGACCTGGAGGGCTTGAAATCCAGTCACACCCAGCAGATCGAGATTCTGAAGACCGAGGCCGAAGCGGCTCTTGCAAAAGAGTTGGAAGCCCTAAAGGCCTCACACGCGGAGATCATCGATGCTCTGAACGAGAAGAGCGCATCCGAGAAGCAGCAGCTGCTTGCTGCCCATGGCGAGGAGCTCGCAGCAGCGCAGTCTGCCGGCCAAGGATCCCAGGAGGCCCAGCTGGCGCAGCTCGAGCAGGAGCTCAATGCGAAGCATGCCACGGAGTTGCAGAGCGTGTCCAAGCAACTGCAGGACCTTGAGAACGAACTCAACGCAAAGCACGCCACAGAGGTGCAGAGCTTGTCCAAGCAGCTGCACGACCTCGAGACTGAACTCAACTCCAAGCATGCTACAGAGCTCGAGAGCCAGATAGAGCAGGTCAAGAAAGGGCTATCCGCCGAGCACGCCGCTGATATAGACCAGTTGAAGAAGGAACTCGAGGCCGCGCGGTCATCTACAGAAGAACTTGCTTCACTGCAAGCTAAGTTGAGCGAGATGGACGAGCAGCATGCTGCCAGCCTCGAAGCCACAAAGAAAGACCTCCAAGCATCCCACTCAGCCGAGATCGAGAAGCTGGTCGTATCCAACGCAGAAGCCATTGAGAGGCTGAAGAGTGAGCATGCCGGTGGAGCCGAAGACGTCAAGTACGAGATGGAGACCTTAAAAGACAGCCACGAAAAGGCCCTCTGGGAACTCAAGAACCAACATGCGTCGGCGCTGGAATCGCAGCTCACACAGTCCAAGTCTGAACTCGAAAATGCTCTTTCAGCTGTCAAGTCGCAGCTGGCCAAGGCAGAGGAGGAGATAGATGACCTCAGCGGAAAGCTCGCCAACGAGAAGTTTGCTAGGATCCAGGCCGAGGCTGACCTCGACGCCAACAGGCAGCCCAAGACCCCGGACACGGCGGAGCTGGATGCCATGAGGGAGGAGCTTGGAAAGTACAAGAAGGCATACGACGAGGCCATGTCCGCCACTGAGGCCAAGTCTACAAAGGCCGCAGATCAACTGGAAGCGGTCAAGGGCGACCTCGAGATGATCACCAAGGAGCTTGAGGCGCACAAGCTGGAGGCCTCGGCCAGGTCGAAGACGGCGGAGGCGGACTACAAGGACATGCACGAGTCGATGACGGAGCTTGTGAACGAGGCTACTGGCCGGGCTGAGAAGGCTGAATCGCAGATCGGGGAGCTGCTAGCGCAACTCAAGGTCAGGGAGGCAGAACTTGCAGAGGCCAAGGTATGCCGCCCCCAGGACGCCTACTTGCGACTGGATCACTGACCATTCATGGTGTAACCTGAAAGGCTCTGGCGACACCCAAGACACCCGTAAAGACGGGCTTAGCGGCTAGCAGATTCGCCGATGAAACGGGAGATGATGCCGCCGCCGCTGGAGAGACGACTGGAGCCACGGCGGAAGGTGAGCCGGACCATTCTTCAGCGGCACTAGCTTTGGTGCGAAAGCCCCTTGCTACTTGCACTGTTTACCTCCGTTCCCTGCATTTGTCGATGTCCCTGTTCTTCACGTCCCTTGGTTGCGCAATTCGGCACGCTGGAGGATCGGTACTAACGGATGTGACGATGAAGATCGCTAGGATGAGACATACCTGCGCGTCGCTCGAGTCTCTTGACAGTGACATGCGCGAACAAAATCTGAGAATCCTGCGCAGCATGGAGGAGGCCACAACCGCCAAGATCAGCAGCAATAACGATGTGAACCAGGTGGCGTAGGAGCCTCGCCACTTCATTAGTCTCGCAAATAAATCAACAAGAACAACGCGAACGCGTCCAGCCGGGCCCGCAGCATCCTGGCCCGTCCGAGCTGCCCAAGTCGCGAGGTCTTCTTCTGCCCGACTGAGGAGGATCCGGCATCTATCCTTATGTTTTTAATTGCAAATACCCCGGCCCCGGCCGATATGTTTTCTCCGGATGGCAACTTTTGAACCCCTTGCATGTTTTCATGTCCCCTTCTTCGGCACGATCGTATCCAACACTATACCCTTCAGTCTTTTCCCATGCCTTAGCAGTCTTTTGGGGGTGCGTCCCTTCCGGCAAAATTTGGCTCGAACACTGGCTTTGGAGACACGCCTGCCTCGATTACCTGGATCTCGGTAAGCCTTGTGGACCTGGAGGGGACCTGCGCGCTTGTGGGCGGTATGGAGGTGTGTGCGAACATTGTATTCAGCTTTCTTGCTAGCGGTCGTCGAGCTTGACTCGTTTGGCGCGCTCTTGAGTGGATAGTGGAACGGATTGAAGGATCGATACCCATTTTTTTCTGCAGTCGTGGTCGTGTCTTATTGGGTCTTGCGTGTGTGTGATGTCTTGCTTGTCTTGGTGCGAGGCGATTTGATATGTGTGTGACTTGGGGCGATTGACCGTTGTAGAGCCCCGAGATTGCCGTGGCTGCTAGTGAAGTGGTATTTAAACTAGATTGAGTCGTCTTTGGCTTCCTCGATGAATCAGCTTGCCATACAAGATACGAACTCTATTGTCTCTGACCAGCTATTGGACAAGTGGATAGCATTGTATCTGAAGAGGCGTGTGGAAACCAGACTGGAGTAAACGTGGATATTAAATCAAGATACAGTCACAAAAGTAGCCAAAATCGCAGCGAATGTGTTGTTGTCCTGATCGATAACTGGGCTGAGCTTGTATCTTGAGCTTGAGTACTTCAAGATATCCAGAAACTTGCAGGCTTTGCAAATGTGTCGTGGGACAGGGTGACTTCAACACTCTTGACTACAATATACTCCTAAATATCGTTGACAACCGCACACGGAGTTCAACAGAAGGGCTACACAGTTACGCAGTGATTCATATAGATCCAAGGCACTCGGTCTCATTTTCTAGCGATTCTGCATATTTCAGCTCGATGGAAGACACTCACGAGCATGCCGATACTGCATCAAAACTCCTGCGACTGTTGCATGTCAGTGGCTCAATTGAGACTGTTGAAAATCACCGCATGTGCATTGGAGGAAGGGGCGCAGCACACCCTCACCGAGACAAAGTGTAAATTCCTGCCCGCCTCCAAATACGATTATGACAACAGCAGGCTGATGCAATTCCACACATGCAGTGGCAATCCCACCCTTCTCCCACCTTCTTCCACCGAATGCGTTCTAGTGGCTCAGGTGGCCTCCGGAGCTGACAGACGGGCTAACTAGTTTTGAAGTGCTCTCGTGCACGCTGTCGGCACTCATGCTGCTGACGGATTAATTGCATAAGTTACCTGCCCACGTATGCACTTTGCAAGTCCCCGCACGCCGGTGCCTCGGTGAGTGAGCAGAGATTTAATTCGGCGTCAAACATTGGCTCGAGGATAGTGCAGAATCAGACAGGTATGTGAGCAACTGAGAACCCCAAATATTGCATCATGGCTATCGCAAGCCACGCTCACCTTTGCTGGCTCAAGTTGGGGCTAGCTATGTCCGCATTTGCATGCGTCTGGCTGCGCCCCTCCATGTTGCACAAGCGTGGGGTTAAAGAGTCAGCGTCGGCCAAGTATTTTCATCTATTGCCGGATTCCTTCACTCCCTTCCATCCTGGCATTCCTGTTTCAATCCGGGCCGGGCGAGACGAAATGGCATCGGTGGAGGTCCCTATCAGTTCTGAAAAGTTAATCGTTTTCAATTTCCTCTGCGGACTCCATTCATAGTCGAGGTCATGTGCACTCGTGTGACAGCCTGATCTGATCGGTGCCACCGTCTGCACGCAGAAGATAAGATCAAGCCACGCCAATTATGCGGCTCCAGCTTCCTTGGAAGAGGAAAAAGGTTGCCGAGATCATTGATGCTAGCCCAGGCGTTGATGAGGCTGGAAACGAAGGCAAGGCATCTCGTGGAACGACTTTCGACACTCTTGTGGCACCGAGCGAGGTCGATACTCTTCGTTCCGATACGCAACTCTCCACGCGAGGAAATATCACGCGAAGAACTACCACTGGTCCAAAAGAACGCTGGGGTCTATTCGTCCTGGAGCCTCAAGACGACAATGATCCTGACGCCATCGACATAGTCGCTCTCCATGGCCTAAATGGTCACTGGGAGAAGACATGGCAGTCAGATAAGCCAACCTCAAAGGGTGGTGGGGCGATGTGGCTTCGGGACTTCTTACCACAGCAGATTCCACATGCCCGCATCATGTCATTTGGCTACGACTCTGTGTTGCTCTTCAGCAAGTCAACCTCGGACGTCGGAACATTCGCTGAGCAACTTCTTGAGTCACTCTTGTCAAGGCGCGTGTATGTTCCCGAGACGCGTCCCATCATCTTCATCTGCCATAGCCTTGGCGGGATCGTGGTAAAGAAGGTAGGCTCTCTGCTAAACTGATACAAGCTCACTAATAATGACCGACCCGCAGGCCATAATCAGGGCCCACGAGAGAGATCGGTATCACGATCTGCTCCAGTCTGTTCACGGAATCATGTTCTTTGGGACCCCACACCGAGGCTCGTCACTGGCAAACTGGAGCACTGTCCTCGGCAATGTCGCTAGTTATGCCAGCCTCGGCAGCAAGACAAACTGGAAGCTCTCTCAACACCTCCAAACCGAGTCTGGGCAGTTACAAGAGATCTCCAAGTCTTTCGTAGACAGGGCAAAGACTCTTCAAATCATCAGCTTCTACGAAACAGACAAGATGGATTTTCTCAACCAACGTGTGGTTGATGAAGACTCGGCTGTGCTCGGCTTTCCGGACGAAGTCACCATTGGGATCACAGGAAACCATCGCACCATGTGCAGATTCGACAGTATCGACGAGCAGAGGTACCGCTGTGTTTGGACCAACATCCAGAACTTGGCAGGTTCTGCGTCTAATCCGAGTAGGTCAACGGCAGGACCGGCCCAGTCTCATCAGTCAGGTGCTAACTCATTCACCAGAGCAAGTCACTATGGGCGTTCTAGATCGAGCCAGTTCTGGAAGTGGCGGCAAGGTCCCATTGAGGGGCCTGTCTCAACGGTCTTCCACCCGGAAGCTGAAGGAACCATGGTCAACTGACGTGGAACAACAGTGGAAGCTGGACTACCTCGTCGAAGACTTTGGCCGCGCAAATCGTGACGACGTAGCCGAGTCCATCAACCAGACCGAAATCAAGCGCCAGCAGAAACTTGAAGCAGCTCGACAGAAAGAGGAACGGAAAGCCCAAATGAACTTCCTGAAACTATTGCATAACTCCAATTACGAGGCGCACAAGGATCGATACCCACCCGCCGTACCCGGAACTTGCCAGTGGCTGATTCGTCATGAGAAGTACCGGAATTGGAGGCAAAAGCAGGCCTCCGACCTCCTCTGGCTCTCAGCAGACGCTGGGTGCGGAAAGTCTGTGCTCACGTCATATCTGATCGACCACTTAAAGAGCTCGGAGAACAAGATTCAAGTTCCAGAAATCGTTTGTTATTTTTTCTTCAAGGAAGATAACAGCGAACAAAATGATGCCACACACGCAATTTCGGCCATTCTCCACCAACTATACACTGCTCAGCCATGGCTACTGAGACACGTGACCAACCAGTTTCTGGACCAAGGCAAGGATATTCTACGATCGTTCAACTCGCTGTGGAAGCTTCTGGACATCTCCACCACGGAACCATCCTCAAGAGACGTAATTCTCGTCTTCGACGGCCTTGACGAATGCGAGCCGTCCACGAGACAACATCTCTTGCTGTCACTCACCCGGTTCTACAGCGCCAGGGAGGGAAGCAGTCTCACAGACCCTCCGTTTGTGAAGACAATTATTGCAAGCCGTCCCGGCAACGATATCAAACATGCCTTCGACGTCCTGCCAACTATTCGACTCAGAGGAGAAGATGAGCCAGAAGCAATCAGCGAAGACGTCGAGCTTGTCATTGAGCATCACATTGAGAACGCCACCCGCCGAGGCATACCAAGGGAAGTCTTAGCAGACGTTCGAGCAGGCTTGATCAAAGGCGCAGACAGGACGTTCCTCTGGACCACTCTCGTGATCGGCCTCCTGGAGACCAAGAAGGGGGCATCGATACGAGAATTGATGGGCATCCTCGATGCCAGGGGTGATATCTTCCAAATATATGAGAGACTGCTCGACCACAGTTCCGATGCGTCCCAGGCGTGGAAGTTGCTTCAAATTGTCGTTGGCGCTATCAGGCCTATGACGCTGTCGGAACTGAGTGTCGCAATGGCTGTAAGTACGAGCCAGACGACTTTTGAGGATCTCAAACTCGACGTCGTGCACAACTTCGAGGAGCGTGCGAAGGAGCTTTGTGGCCATTTCATAAGAATTGTTCGACAAAATGTTTATCTTGTTCACCAGACAGCGAGGGAATTTCTTCTCGTCCAAGCGCAGGACTCCCACCAGACAAGGACACCGAATTCCATCCCGAGACCTCCAGGAGGGAAGTGGCACAAATCGATCGTCCTCAAGCACGCACACCACGAGGTGCTGGACATCTGTCTACACTATCTGTCCCTGCTCAACGTCAAGTCCTCACGCCGCCTTTCCATAGCGGAGAACCTCTTCAGTGACCAGTTCGCGGGCCGGTTCCTCGAGTACGCGGGCCGCTACTGGACGGTTCATTACCACTGTGTCGTCCCGGATCTCAACCCGAGCCAGCTCGACATGTGCGCCCGGCTGTGCAACTCAAACACCCAGGGCTTCGGCGAGTGGTTCAACAGGGCGTCAGAGCTTGCCCAGAACCCCGGGCACAGCCTGAGGGAGGGCGTCACACAGCGCGACATCGCGCATCTGTTTGGCCTGAAAGAGGTGGTACAGCTGCTGGACCGCCTGCTGAAGCCTGAGGACGTGCAGGATCCTGCCTTGCGGCAGGACGGGGAATCTTCCACTCAAAAGGAAGACGGGAGCATTGCTATTCCGAGCTCACCTCGGCTCCTGGCCGTGGAGGAAGTAGTCCATCCGCACACCATCTCTCCTGGGCATTTGCTGGAATCGCCGTTGAGTGAGGCCGTGGACACGGGCTTCCACCTGGTGGGGGCCAATCATCGACGGCTGTCTGATTGGGGGGACCACAGCATCCGGCGACACTCATGACGAACTCGGAGGGGAGAATTGTGTACCACTGTTCTATACTTGTTCGACCCAAGGCCCTCACCTGTCCTTGAACCAAGGAATCAGTTGTGCTTGGCTCCGGAGTTTTGTTCGTCAATCACGGACGTTATTCATTCAGTCAGCGTCAGTAACGAGAACAAAAGTCTCCATTTTGCAAGCGACGCAGAATTTCAGTTTTGAGGTCAATGACTCCTCCGTATCGCCGTCAAACAATCAAGTGGAGAAAATGTACAACAAAGCTTGTAATTTTCTTGTTACACAGCTCTACAACCGCCGTGAGCCAGCCTGCTGGCCAAATATTTGCAAGAAAAAAAAACACGGTATCAGTAAGCCCAGGGCATGGCAGTTGTGAGAAGAGTCACTTGGCATGCAGGGGCAAAATAGAGTGATGCAAACTGTGGTGGTGGTGAGCAATACACTGCATATAAGAACAGGTGAGACTCAAAAGCTTCCGTCCGCATCCCCACACTCCTGTAAACCCATTGTCTTACCCTAGTGCATGGCTAACACATGGAATTAGTCTTAGAGCCGCGCCCTGTAGCTTGGCAACCGCAATTGAACAGCCGGGCTATTAGAAATCAAGAGTGCATTGCCAGAGATCTGCATGAGGGAAACGTCATTATGGCGCAAAAGACTGCAGCAGAGTGTTGACAACCGGGAAGCAATATGGACTATAAGGTGGTCAGTTCGACAACAATCAAGGGTGGACTTACCTGGTTTTCATTATTCTCGACATCCTGATTCAACCCCTGGATTCCCTGTACGTCCACACCACCACCAAAGACAATGGCCAATACCAAGCAATTTGACGACAGCCGTTGGGTGACACAGCGAGTCCTTCTTTCTGGCTCACCATCAACACCCAGCGAGAACTTCATCAACTACGTCAGATGCCCTCCGCCAGCACATACAGAGCCGAAAGGGACAATACTGCTGATTCATGGATACCCCCAATGCTCCTATCAGTTTCGCCATGTCATCACCCCAATAGCCAACGCAGGCTACACCGTCATCGCCCCTGACTACCGTGGGGCCGGCCACTCCTCCAAGCCCCGCGACGGGTATGAGAAGACACAGATGGCGGCTGACATCCACAAGCTCCTGACTGAGCACCTCGAAATCACTGAGCCGGTCCACGTGGTCGGACATGATATAGGCGGGATGGTAGCTCATGCCTACGCCTCTCGCTTTTCCAAGGACACCGCCAGTGTGGCTCTTGGGGAGTTCCCAATGCCCGGGACCAAGGTCTACGATGACTTCTGCCGGGACAACCCAGGAGTGTGGCACTTCCACTTCCACTGGCAGACAGACCTCCCCGAGCTGCTTACCCAGGGCAGGGAGAGACAGTATATAAAGCACTTCTACGACCGCCTGTGTATCAACCCCTCCGCCATCAGCCCAGCAGATGTTGATTATTATACAAGTATGTTCGAGAAGGCGGGCGCCATGAGGGCGGGCTTCGATGTGTACAGGGCGTTCCATAAGGACGCTGAGGAGAACCGGGACTGGGTGGCCAACAACGGCAAATGTGTGGTGCCCTGCATGTCCCTGAACGGAGAGGGAAGCTTCCTGGCCAGCATTGCAGCAGACCAGAACCTGGAAGTATATGAGGCGACAGAGACTGCGACCATCCCCGGCTCCGGACACTGGTGTGCTGAAGAGAACCCCAGTGCCTTCACCCAGACTATACTCGCTTGGGCTGGGAAGAATGGTAAAACATGAGGATTTCACGGCGTCTTTATGCACTCGATTCAAAGAAATATCAGTCTGCATGTTCCAGATAAAATTGGTTGCTCAAGGGCCTCGCTGGCTTTCAAGCATGGCACCAATTCACAGAGTCATCATGGCTATCCTACGGAAATTCACCAGCATTGCACCACTGTATTCATCTGTGCTGGTTACTCTGCATTTTGGACATCGATATGATATCTTAGTCTAGGAACCACCGTATCGATAGAAACCATCGATAGAGCCTGCCAGCAATCACACAGCTCCTCGAGATCAACACTTGCCCCAAGACCGATACTTCTTGCACAACGCAGCACCTGTCCATCCTGTACATACCTGTTGCGCCCATACCCTCTTCTACATCCATTCATCAGCACCCTTTGTCATGAGAAGAACATCAAGAATCTCAGAAGGTTGCCATTGACTACGAGACGCGCCGCTAGTACAACGCGATACAACGCGTGAATTCAAATCAAACGGGCCAACAAACTGCGCTATCATAACAACACAGGCCCAAACGAAGGTACCACGACTTCGATAAAGCCCTCCAGTGTGACCGACATCAAAGGTACCAACACGAATCTCATCATCAACTTGCACAACAACCTGCACAACGACCTGCAGAACAGACAGCATGAGTTCCCTCACCTCAAACACCTACCGCCGGTATAAGCTGGGAACTGAGGCCATGTTCTCATGGCTCTCGGATGCTTTGGAAAAGACTGGCATAACACTCAACACAAGATTGGAGGATACAAGCATCAGAAGTAAGCACAAACGTTGACTGTTTCCATCACATTAGCTCTCGCCCTCGGTCATATATTGCCACGGATGAATAAGGACCACAACTTGCTGACCAATACTCAGACCTCCTCAACCTCGCATCTCAAGCCAAGCGCTCAGGCGCTTCGATGCCATACGAAGTCCTCCATTCACTTGAGGAGGCGCTGAAGATACGAAGGCAGTATCATGCTTGGTACAGCAACCAGATCTCTCAAGACTCCTCCTCCGAAGCCAACAAGGGCATTAAGCAGTCGAATGATTCGCACCAGGCATTCATCGACATCCTGCAGTACATTCATGATCTCTTCGCGCCCGCCACGATCCCATCTGCCCACCTGAAGTCATCTGGAGCATCAGACGAGAAGACTGTTGAGCTCACCAACCTTTTCGCAAACCTTGAGATTGAGGACATTACTGAAATGGAAGATGATGATCAGGCGGTCAATACTATCAACCAGTCATCTGATCCACCGGCTGTGAAGCCTTGGGCGTCCAAGAAGGCCCAGGCGTTGACGGAGGACAAGTTCCTGGAGCTGTACTGTCTCTTTGACGATGCGAACAAGATCCGTGAGTACCTCCGCCAGAAATGGGCCGAGTACCACACTCGGAAGATCGACATCATTTCGGCAGCCATCACGACGCAAGAAGCATTGGAGCTGTTCGCAGAGATAGAGGAGTCTTACGATCTCAAGTATGGTGCAGCGAAGCGTAAGCATGGTGTTTCCTTGCCCAGATTCTTCGACCTTTTCAACCATCTGTCCGACAAATACAAAGAAGACCGAACTCGCACTGAGAAGATCGTTGCACACACGACGACATCAGGAAAAGCAGCTGCCAAGCTTCAGGTGGAATCGCCGGGTGAAGAGCACGAGCGGGGAGCCGGAGCCGAAGGATGGGCGCCTTCCGATGAGTTGGAGGACTGGGTTTTCAAGTCATCCAACTATGCGGTCCTGAGCTTGTATGCTCAGACAGATGACTGGATTCTCAAGCAAGCATGTCGCACAACTGCAGAAAGGTCCAGGGACTTGGATGCTGTTATGAATGGTCTGGGACTCGATGACGACCTTCGCACCGCTGCTAGGGGACTCCTGGACACTTTCCTCGACATATACGCCGGGATGGTTTTCCTCCGCAAGAACCCCAATGCTTTTGTGACGCCGAAGGATATTGCCACTACTATGTGGACCAAGAATTACGATCTCAGCATTCGCAAGATCCTTACCATGCATGTCTTGTACGATATCCGCACAGCAGAGTCTGAATCCGGGCAAACGGACATCCCCACTCAAGTTTCCAAGGATTACGAGAAGCTGGCAGGTGACGCGAATCTTTTCGGCCGGCACCATTATGTGGAAGTACAGCGACTGCCAGAAGACTTCAAGCACCTGAGAGGGCCGGCTGACAAGGAACAAAGCTGGCTGAAAGGGCGAATTCCCGGGCACGTCGATCTACCAAACAGGCAGAGGAAGAAAGGACTCAAGAAGATCTCAGAGCTGCCCTTGCAGACGAACCCAGTCCTTGCAGGAATGGTTCTCTTCCATCTGTCTTACAACTGCTACCTTGACTGTGTCTCGTCAGTCAACGACAAGTGGTTTCTCGTTCCTCTGGCCCACATGATCAACTGGCTCGCCGTAGCGTCCGGCGGAACGACAGCAGACTTCCAGAAGATCTGGCCCGATCTACACGCAGCACTCGGTATGATTGGACCCAGGCCGGTCTGGAAGGGCTCTGGTCCACCAGAGGACTTGAGGACTTGCCGCAACCGTATGCTCCTGTTATGGGGCTTGCCACTGAAGGAGTTCTACCAAAAGATGGCCATCGGCGACATCCCCAAGGCGGAGGAGCTCTTCACCCGCATCAAAAACAACGAGACCGCGGGGATGATGGTGGCTGACCAGGGAAGAGGGTTGATGCTTCGTGGCAAAGACCACAGCAATGACCCAGACAGACGGGCAAACACACTTCTCAGGATTGAGGCCAACCAGTCCATGCCACTCCTTGATGCTGTCCGAGAGAACCTATACTCTCACGGATCGATGAAAGCCCAACAGAGCCACATCCGCAAGATTGTTTTGGCATCCGTGGAAGGATCGGCCGATGCCACGAAGGGCTCTCCCAGCAAGCAGAAGCGGCGCCAGGAGGTAGACATGCTGACCTACATCGACGCATTCTCCCGAGTGGCACAGGCAGAGATCCCACGCCTGATGTTTCCTCTTGATGGTGTTTCGAAAGAGTGCTGCGGGATCGCAGGCATGCTCTTTGGTGGTATCATGAACAACGTCATCGTGCCCTTGGACATGTTGAAATGCGAAGCCATGTTCCCACACAGGCCAGGCACCAGCGACAACGAGAGAAGGGCGTGGCTCCGTGAGCAGAAGTTTGGAGATGGTGCCCAGAGCATGTGTTCCCTTCTGGCCCTCATCACCATGTTTGGCGACAGGGCAGGCGGCTGGGGCAACGTTCGGCTTGAACGCCTCATGCTAGACCTGCTTGAGAAGGAGAGAAAGAGTACCTCTGTGTACCTGAGTGACCGGGCCACGAAGGGATTTGTGGAAAAGTGCAAGGAGTTCGGATTTGTGGTCCCAGAGTGTGCAACTGAGGCCTTGGCGTCTGGGCAGGCCAAGCAGTCGACTTGATGAGTGCCTACGGCTGTCATACCATTCAGTCAGGATCTGATATCGGTACCGAGGAGAGATGGAAGCCCATTTGAAACTACCCAGTGTTTGAGGGGAGTCACCTGTAAATGTACAGAGGCCAGAACCGGTCAAGGCCGGTGCGAGGAATCTTAGGGAGGGCTGTGTTGGACAAGGTGTGCTGAGAAAGCTGTTTTCCTCAAGCACGGCAGATAATCATACGCATAGGGAGCGAGTGGTATTTGGAAGACTTTGTTACTATTGTATAATCAACTCATTGTAGAGACAAGTCCACAGGTCGTCCTCCAGCAAACTGAACTGTGATGTCTTACTCTTAGGGTAGCCAGCAGGCTATTACACGAACAATGATTGTGACAGGAAATGGATGGAGCTTATTTCTCTGCAATGATTGAATAAGAATACGAAGATTTGCACTTGTAAAAGTGGAGGGTACGCCGGTATATCACCACCCTACCTAACACCTACACCCAACACCTATAAGCCCAACACCCATACGCCCAATACCCATACGCCCAACACCCATACACCCAATACCCATACGCCCAATTTGCACGCCTAGTTTAAATTTGGTGTGTAGGTGTTGGGTGTGGGTGTGCGAATTGGGTTTAGGTGATGTGCTCGAATTGGCTATAGCTATGGTGTGAGTTAATGTACCGGTGTACCCTTCGGCTTTATAGGTGCGAATCTCTGATGTCTTGAATAACACTTGGAGAGGCTGGACATTCCAGAAGCCTCTAAGGCCGTGATAACTACAAATAGCCTTACTGGTAGAAGGAGATCCTGCCAACCTGCCCCTACAAATAGGTGTCCTGTGACTATCATGCATAATGACAAACTAATTGCAACAAAGTTCTGTCTGCAGCTGGTAGGACCAGAGATTCATCCCAGACTTACACTGGATCACTCCAACACTTAGAGTCACCTGAAGCTGATGGTCATTCTCACTACAGAGAGGGATGCAAGGAAGCTCAAAGCGAAGCACACCTTCATTAAGTTTGAACACTAAGCTTTTACGATCACATGCATAGGTCTGCTTCTTCTGATTTTGATTCCGCTTTCATTAAAAGAGTTGATTAGAGCCATCGAAGTCTTGAGCAGACTAGGACACTTGAATATCTGAGTGACCTATCCACTGTTGACGTGATTAAGAAAAAAACCCCGCACACAGACTTCACTCCATTCATTTCTTCCAGTTGCCAGCATCCCGGGACCCCTTTGCCACATCAGACAATCCGTTTTGAACCCCAGTTCCTACATTCGCAATTCCGTCCCCCACAGGCTTCGCAACATCACCAGTGACCGCATTTACCGTTTCTCCTAAGCCACGAGTTGCTCCGCCTGCGGGTTAAAAGGTTAGCTGTCTTGAAATTTGGGGTTGAGCTCTTCTCCCCGCTGGTGAGAGGACTGGAAACGATCGTGCATACCGACTACGCCGCCCACGGTATTGGAGACACCGGACACGGTATTCCCCAGGATGCCTCTATTTAACTTTTAGCTTATTTTTTGAATACTTGAATACAGAGGGAAAACGGATGAACTAACGTTACGGTTTTCGCGGCGCCAGTTACTCCTTTGTCTGAGTTGTTGTTCATTTTGCCGTTGAGTGGTGACAAGTGTGGACTGAAGTTGTGTGTGTGTGTGTATGTGTGTGGAGGCTGTAAGTAGAGTCGAACATTAAAAAGTCCGCATCAAGTGGAATCTGCATTCGAAAGGAAATGGTGGTCGATATATAACCGTGGCACAGCAGCCTAGGACAAAGCATGTGTAACTCGGTCGTCGTCAGGGCCATGCGAGGTGATGTCATGCGTGCCACACCTCAGCTGTGCCACACCCCCTCGACGCGGAAACAGGGGTGGCGGGCGGGAGCTCGTCGCTGGCGAGTGCTAACCGACGGGCGGCTTATGTCGTAACAGATCGGTGTCATTCCTTTGGAGGACAGGGATAGCCCCAGATGCCTGGCGAGCCTGTCCATTCCAGCCACACCTTGTGGCGCGTCCGATTTCCAACGTCATCTCATCAATCGATCGTGATGCCCCGACATCTCTTAATGACTGACGATCACTCTGAACATGGTGAGCTGCCTATGAATATTTACATGCCTGAGTTCTAGGTGATTTATGCTGCCCCAGATTGTCTGCTCAAGGGAGGAAGAGAAAATACCCGGGGGCGGGGGGATGGAAACGAAACGAAAGCTGGTGTAGGCGGTCCCTTTCTTTTGGTGGTTATTCCGCCCAATCATCAGACCGGCCAGTGGGCAGATCGCAGTTCTAGGCACTAAAGCGCCCGTGAATCGTCAAGAAAATCAAGTCACCGTGTTACAATGTATCTAGTCAGGATAGAAAAGACCGCATAAGGTGTACATTTCTAAGAGAAGGGGTTTTTCGTCTATCTATGTTTGGCCCTCTCGGCCCGAAGCGAAGTGGTTGGGGTGCTGGACGCTACAGCCACTGCTCCACCAACCGAAACTTTTTTTTTTTTTTTGGCGTTTTTGTGTTTTTCTCTTATTCACCCACCCTCCTCTGTTTTCTTTGCACACTGTCTTTCTTCCTTGGATCTCGCTCTTAACATCTCAGCTCTTGGTGTCGTGTGTATCTCTCCTCCCTAGACCTGACCACACTCACACTCTGGCCGATGAATGCAACAATGTCCTCTATGGGGCCTGGTCCCCAACGTATTCTAGAGAGTTAGAGCTATTCTGTGTGATACCCTGTGGAGTCTGATATTTTGAGCCCTTTAAATTGGGCATCAAGTTCGCCTGTAAAGCCTATGACTGACCTCGAACGCCTTGCGGGTTGGTTATCATCTCCAGGACTTGTATTCTCAGTAGTCTTGGATGATTCCGCGTCCTCAGAAGATGCCTCTGTCTTCTGGTTAGACTCGAGTGAGGACGTGCTGTTTGACCTAGGAGCTGGTTGGCCGTTTGACTCTTGGGAAGAATCAGGCACCGAGTCAGAGGAGAGAACGACTGGGTCCTCGTCGTTCAGACTCCCCGTCCATGAGGCTGCGGAAGCGTTCAAGCTGGATGGATGGCCACTCTGAGCGCTTTGGGGAAGGGCTGGTTGAGGGCGAGGTGCTATGACTGGAGGAGGAGGCGGTGGTGGTGGTTGAGCCATGTAATGAGAGTAATATCCCATCTGCGGCTGATAGGGGCATTGATACCACTGTTCACAATACCAGGGACCGTCGGGGACGGGAGCGTAGGCCATGTAAGGCATCGGGTATTGCTGCTGTTGGTGCTGAGGCCATGGCATGTTGTTGAAGCCCTGGAACATTTGCTGTGGCACGCTCTGGGGTTGCTGACGATGCTGATGCCTGTGGCCCTTGAAGGGCCGCTCTCCAGCCTTTCTTTGGATGTCCCACTGATGCTTCACCCTAGGATCGCCCCAGGAAATGCGGAGTCGGCATTTGTAGATTGGGACGCCTTGCATCTGGAGCATGGCCATCAGCGCGTCGCGACGCAAGGCGTACTGAACAAACCCGCTGCTCTGGTGAGGCCTGTTCACGTAGGTGATCTGGCCGAACTGCAGAAAGAGTTGCTCAAGCTTCTCATCAGTCACGCTTTCGTTGATGCCGCCGATGAACAGCGTCGTGTTGTTCTGCGAGGCGGAATTTTCGCGGGACTTGTTTGGCAGCCGTGGTGGTACGTAGCCTTGCGGGTTAACCATATCCGGAGTGAGGCTGGATACGCTGTCACCATTGGTACCATACTACATTGAGAATTAGTATCAAGACTCTAAACAGAAAGTTTCACACGAGACAGGGGTGGAAGATACTTACTGGGCTGCATCCTTGGGCGTAGCCATAATCAGCGTAAAGCTCGTTCCAGACAGGACGTGTGTCATGACGGAGAGGAGAGCATGTGCCGTCTTCGTAGAGTGCTTTCCATTGTCCTTCGCTGCCGAGGGTGACCCTCCAGATACCGGGACTCTGGTCGAGGGGCGCCAGGAACGGGAGCTGGGTTTCGTCGCCGGGGCGGACGACCCACTCCCACTGTGTTGGGTTTTCATTCAGAAGAACCGGATGGACAATAGTGCAAGGACCACTTGAATCCTTTCTGAGCACATCGTCCGCATTGCCCGCGGCGAACGTGGGGTTTTGAACTGGGCGTCCTGATCGTCCCGGAATCCGGTTGAGGATCTCAACCGATTGGGTCTCCCTTAGCCACTCACAAGAGAAACAAGCACATTCGCGGCGGTAGTGTGCGAAGACAAGCTCAGGTGCCATGCACGGGCCCTGAGGGACTGGACACTCGCAGTCACGCATGAATGCACGTGTCTTCTGACAGCACTTCATTATTATCTGCTCGGACTGAGGAACTGTGTCGTCCTCGTCGAACGGAGTAAAGTTGCTGGGAGCCATGCTGTGTGAGTAAGTTGGGTGTAGACGACGGTCGTAACCTTGGGCGAGGTTCTCTGCAGTGTGGCGGCTGAAGTCTCTCTTGTGTGTTGATAGAGAGTGCTGATGAAGCAGAGAACAGACGAGGATAGAAGTCTGTAGACAGAAGAGTTTCCGGTTCTTGAATAGAAACTTGATGGTGTTGAGACAAGAAGCGACTCTAGGTTTGGTTGTGGAGAACTGTGGTTGTAAAGGCGGGATATTTGCTTGTGTGTGTATGGAAGAACTGGATGGTCTTGAGGATAGGAAGACAAGACGGAAGTAAGGAGCAGGGAGAGGATGATATTTATTTGTTCCCTGCGTCTCTTTTCTGGCAATTCATTAATACCAATTCTTTTAGACTATACAGACCACACATACTATAGAATCTTCCACTGTACTAGTCAAGGCCAAAGTCCCTGGATGGATGAGAATCGACCAACTTGTTCATGTATGGACACCCCCAAGGTTCTGGGTCCAAGAGACGGCGCGAAAGTAAACATACCAACTAGTGCGGAATCTCGGGGATAATTGCACAAAATTCAATATTCCACGATTTTTACGGCCCGGATGATCAACTAAAGGTCAATTAGAACGATGTTATTCAGGTTGGGCCTAGGCAAAATTGCAAATAATTGGTTAGACTCAAGGTGAACTGCCAGTATCACCACTGTGCTCGGCACAGTAGCATTTTGACTGACTGAAAACAGAGCAATACTTGGCCGGGCACATATCAGTCAGATGTCTATCATGGACCTCAATGGGTTGGAGGAAATGGGGCGGCCATTTGACAGATGAGGGCTGGGTCATCCCAGTTCTCGTGCAAAAGCATTTGGCTCATCTACTAATGGTACGAGATAAGCCCTGACTTGTGCGCTCAGAGCCCATCCAGCAAACATGTGTGGCTGACCCTGCGTTTTGACCCAAGATTAGGTTCCTTCAATTTACCCTAGCGGCAGTAGAGGTCTGGTCTGAGCAGTGTTGTTCAGACCTGAAAGAACGTTACGGCAAAACCAATGTAAAGTATCTGTGAAATGCAGTGTATTCATGTTGCCTGATGTGCATAGCGATGATAGCAAATCATCTCATCTGGCAGCTATCTCCCATATGTCATCAACCTTATCCCCAAAAGGGAAAACGCAGCCCATATCTCATCATGATATAGCAAAGTGGTAATGATGAAGCATCGCCCGTAACCCATAAAAGTGTAAACATGCATCGAACCCAATCCCATCCCCGATCTAAAACTTGGCGCGCCCAGATGCTACCCACCGGAAACATCACACTAGAGGCTGGTAGATGTGGCGTTGTCCATCGCATGAGTTGAAGCAAAGAAGGACCAGGGAACATAGATGCGGTCGGCGTGGCAAACCAAGAAGCCGACGAACTCCCCAAGGACGACCAAGCCCAAGTTGCGCATGGCTGACGGCGGGAGGCCGTATGAGCCGAGCATCAGGGTCGCAACAGGGCTGACGATGTAGGAGATCCACTTGAAGAGGCCCGACCCTCCGAGATAGGAGAGTGAGGCTCCTTCTAGGATCATGGCCGAGGCGGCTACCTCATCGAGGGTATCGAGAATGTCATTTGTAATATTCTGGGCCTCGTTCAGAGATTGGGCATGGTCGTTTTGACGTAGAGACAACGTTTCCGCCGCGGAAGTGAGACGATCCAAGCCTCCAGCCAGTGCTTGCTGTCGTGCAGACAGCTCCAGTAGGCCAAGGCGTGATGATTCCTGATGCAGAGAACAATTGGTCAGCTGGGTAGTTGAAGCTGTTTGAATTCAGAGTCACTTACGATCTGGCTGTTCAGTGACAAGGCGGACGCAGAAGCTCTGGACACTACCGCTGCCCATTCGTCCAGGTTATTACTTCCTTTGCCAAAGACCTCCATACTCCTCTCCTGTGCAGCAGCAACATGTGAGGTGCCGTCAAGCACAGTCTGCATCATCACCGCAAGTATTTGTTGCAAATTCACGGCGTCATTGAGACCGTTACTGATTGATTCGGTGGACTTCTTCAATTTGCTCTCCAGCCCTTGGGAGATGTAGTCGTCAATGTTCGCTAACTTGTCTCTCAAACGGTCAAGCTCAGGTTCAAGGTCTTGAATCACGGCACCCGTCCTCTGCACCCGGAGATCGAGGTTTTCCATGTGCTTTTGGAGTTCGACCTCGACGCCGTGTGTCATTTTCGCCATGACCTGGATGAGTCGCTGGTATAGGAGGATGTTTTGAGCTGCATATGGGACAAATTTGTCAGTTAATGGTAGCGCTAGGACAAGATTAGCTTGCGTGCTCACCCTTCTCCTGGTCTGCCCTCGCAGCTTCGCAGAACCTCAAAGCTTTGTGGCGGTAGCTGACCCAGGTCGACCATGCTGAGTTCTCCGCAGCCAGGCCCGAAAGGCAGTGGTCGATCTCGCGAGAAGTGACGTGGAGCCGAGCCTGGCCGTCAAGCGACAGCTGGCCGAGGGTGGGCTCGCGAAACTTTTCGCAAACGGAGGGGATGGTGAACCTGCCGCGCTCTAGGTCGCAGATGGCCATACTCGCGGCGTACGAGTCGACAAAGTCTCGGATTTTCCGACCGCTGTCGGTGAGCACGGTCGCCTCGTTCTTTCCATCGAGTAACTGGCAGTTGCCAACCAGCAGTCGCGCGGCGATCCTGTGGCAGAGGGGCTCGGACTCGAGGTCTTGGAGTTCACTCAGGGCGACGGTGTAGACTTCGGAAGGCTGCGACCCTGATTTCAGGATCTCAAATGGGCTGAGGTTGAGGTCGTGACGGGGGCTTGTCGTCACCTGCTTCTTTCCTCCCCAAAAGGCGGCAGCAACGTTGGCCCAGAGGAGGCCGTACCACAGGAACCTGGTTTGAGCCATGGTCGCGATGCGTGTCAAAAGGAAAGAGGGCAGGTGGAAACGATGAGAAGATTGTGAACCCGTTGTCAGCTTGGCAATGGGTCTTGGTCAAGTCCAACTGGAAGAAGATGGAGAGGAGGAAGAGAAAAGTAAGAGAGAAGGTTGTGACTGCCGTTTTGGAATTGGCAAGTTGCGAAAGATCTGAGGTACCTCATTCCCAACCTATTCAGGTGCACATCAATTGTTCTTCCAAAGCAGAAGATTGGATGAGCGACTGGACGAAGAACGGTTGAAATCCAGTGGATCACGCAATTGAGAGCACAATTGGGGGTGCTTACAGGCTTAATTATATTATCATGAAAACATCTAAATTCATCACGCGTGGGGGAAAGATGCACGCTAGCTGGCAAAAGCAGTGATGACTTTCCTCCCCTCTATTAATCTAATGATTTAGACTTGTATCCTCGGCCTAGAAAGCCTGCCTGACGGCGCCAGAAGTCCATATCAACCGTTGAGAATGGCATCTGCCGCCTTCTCGCTGATCATAAAGATCGGGGCCTGGATGAAGATGCCTGGGATCCGCGGGAAAACGCTCGCATCGACGACCCTCAGGCCCTGGACACCCCTGACGCGGAACTTGCTGTCCAAGACTGCCAGCGGGTCGTTGTCAGCCCCGATCGGGCACGTACACGAGGCGTGGTGTCCCCAGGCGTGATCCTTGATGTACGTCCTCAGGTCGGCGTCCGAGACGACGTTGGGCCCGGGCCTCTCCTCCACGAAGCTGTCGCCGCCGAGGATCGCATATGAGTTGTACCGCCTCAGTGCCTCCCGAGACATGTTGAGCGCTTGCACCATGGCAGCCAGGTCGAGGTTGTCCGCGCCGCCTTCTGTCGTGCCCGTGTCGAAGTAGTTGAAGTTGATGATGGGGGTGTCGAGCGGGTCTGTTGACCGAAGCTGGACCGTGCCAGCGCGGTTGCGCGTGTGAGCCTTGAGGGTGTACCACGAGAAGTGCTTGTGGTCCCTCACAGCGTCATCGCCCCATCGAGGGAAATACCCAGTAAAGTCGACAGGGCCACCAAAGATGTACAAGTCGATGTCGGAGTTGGCCGCAGCCTTGGAGTTGACGGCCATGGTGGCGGCAAGTCCGTTGGTAGCATAGGCTCCACGAGCCCCGAGGATGTAAGGATTGTTTTGCCAGCGGGTCAGGCATTGGTCTTGGGCCTTGCCGTCGAAGGTGCAGCCGTCCAAGAGCTTGAAGTCTGTGGGGTGCTTCACGTTGATGTTGATTTCATAGCGGTCCTGCATGTTGGTTCCAACTCCAGGAAGATCTTTGATCACTGGGATGCCGAGTCTCTCCAGTTCAGCCCTGGGGCCGACTCCACTGAGCTTGAGGATCTGGGGGGTGTTGAATGCGCCGCCCGAGAGGATCACCTCTTTTGTCGCAGTCGCAGACCCAGGGGTCCCCGTCGCACCACCACTCAGTGGGCTTGCTCGGTAGAGATATTTGCCGTCCAAGAACTCAACACCCGTTGCTCGAGGCGTTGCGCCACTCTTGTCGAAGACGACTTTAGTAACATGGCTATTTTGGCGCACAGTCAGGGGGTAGCCCTTCGCGACTGTATCCGTGATGTAGTCGCGGATGGAAATCCGGGTGCCGTCGTTCATGATGAGAGGGATCTGAAAGAAGCCCTGAGCACTATCGCGTTTGGGGTTCGTCCGGCTGTTCGGGTCGACCAACAGAGTCTTTGTGAGTCCGGTGACAGCTGCCAACGGATCCGGCCCCACGCCCATCACAGCAGCGCCGCTGGCTAGCTGTCGGGTGAGCTTCAGGTCTTGAAGCAGGATGCTTGGGTCTGTTGGCTCCACATGTTGCCAGGAATAAACACGGTCGAGGTACTGGTTCATGTTTGCTGCGGACCACGAGGTGTCTCCGGTGAGCTGAGCGATGCCATTCCAGTCGCTCGCATGCGGCGTTATCCAGATCAGGGCATTGTGTGTTACGCTGCCTCCGAGCGTTGCTGTAACAGACGTCAGTGTTTGCGTTCAAATATTGGAAACAGTCACAATTCTGGTCCTAACTCACCGGCACGGGGGTAGAGTATGCCTAGTGGCGTGGCTCCTGATGGTGGATTGGGCCCAACGTGATACTGGTAGGGACCAGTCTCGTACGTGTACTTGGGGTCCCGTTTGGCGCGCTCTTGATCCTGGTAATGGTTGACAAAGATATCCCAGCTCAATTTTGGGTCCTGTGTTACGACAGCTTGGTAACCAGGCACGGTGATGTTGACATTGCCGCCCTGGTCGTTTCCGGCTTCGATCAGGAGAGTCTTGTGCCCGGCGATAGCCAGTCTGCAGGCAAGCGGACCGCCTCCGGCACCGCTGCCGACAACAATGTACTCATATTCCTGCGCTTGGCGGTCCTGGAGGGGAGTGGCCGCAGCCAGCACCGGGAGCAGTAGCGAAGAGACGAGGCTCGAGACCCTCATGGCTGCGAGATGGGGATTAAACGAGGGACGGCGCAGACCTTAGGCCCTCCAACCGCTCCCACAAGGCAACGGGTACGAGAATATATATCGTGGGGTGCCATGGTGCCTTGTGGGCGGGCGCACAAGGCCCGGTCAGCCGCTCGTTCAGCTGTTTAATGAACTCATGCTGCGTGGTAGCGCACCGGGTGAGGCGTTGTCACTGCGCTGTGGACGGGGCTGAGACAGAACCTCATTTCGGGTTACATCGCCCGCACCGGACGAACCAGATTTACTCAAAGACTGAGTCCGGCCGGCTGGTGGCCTCCCAGAGTGACCTCCCTAAAGAGGTCTCATTGCCGCTGCCAAGCCGCGCCGGCCCTTGTGAGCATTATCATGCCGCTCCAAAGTCAAGGCGAGTGAGTGCAGTGGACCTCCAGTATTGCGCGCCTCCAAAAGCCGCACACGTGCATGGACATTGGGAGCACAGAAGGTAAACGGCTTGTTTCGCCATCCGTAGAGGGCGATGGCGGTCTAAGACGGATCGGCAGTAGATCCCTGGGGAGGACACGGGCGATGCAGAAGCCAGACATAGTCACCAGGGCCTCGCTCGGGCGCCTAGCCAACGCGCCGATGCGTCTAGCTGCGTACTACTGGAAATTTCACAACGATGTCATGTTGATCATAGGCACAAAGGGGCACGGAAGGCGGGAGGTCCAGCTCGGCGCGATGCTAGTCAGGCCGACTAGGGATTCTCTACTGTGGTAGAGGGTGTGGGGTGGCCGGTTACACAAATCGGCCTCGCAGAAGTGAAAGTGGAAGCTGAGCCGGCGATGTGTACATCCGGACAGGGGTAACGTAGCCACACAGCGCCCATCAGCGTACGGACTCTGCTCTACCAGGTAGGTCAGTAGACCGGCTACTTGGAATATTGGAAAAAGCAGTCTACTAGACCAAGGAAGACGCCTCGCCAATGCTCGTATTTTATGCGCTCCGACCACTTAGGTACGACACTGGGATTTGAACAGGATCTGAAGAATGCCGTGCTTCTGGGGCTGCCTGTTAAGCGGACGTATTTAGCAACCCTCATGTCTGCGAGGTATGCAAACACTCGTGTCTGTGACACGATGATCCGGGACGGAGATCCGATGCAATATTCCACTAGAAGAAAGGGTTGGACAATACTTCTACGGTCACATTTCCATTTCAGGTCCTCGGCATGGTCTCGCCCAGGTTTAGTGACCTACCTCAGCCATGATTCATTCATGCAAATTTTAATTATTCCCTGCTTGAGCCTCAAAATCCTGGAAATTATCTTGGGTATGCTTAAATAAAAAATGGTCAGCCTTATGAGGCGATCCGATGCTCTCGATCGCGAAATACTCGTAGTATGGCCAGAGTGAATGTCCCCTGAATCTTTGTAAGCTGTCATAGAAATGGGACTTTACTGGGGACAAGTGCCAGGTAACTGGTCGACCCGAAGCGGATGACTTCTTGTCAGCATCTTGAACTGCCATCCGCTGCTTGAATGGCTCTACACAGTTGATCCGAGTTCTGGTGGATGACTGTCAGCTGTTGAAGGAGTGACTGGGGGTTCATCCGATGATCGTAAAGTGCTTGTCTGGGATGACTAGACGAGTAGACCAGGTCTGGGTTGGGGGTGGTCCTTGGCTGCTTACGTAACCACCTGGCCGCAATTTTCGAGCTCTACGCCGGAGGTCCAGAATACCATTCCGCCTCATGCGACCGATGCGCGATGTAATCGACCGCTGCCGCATCCAGTCGCCAATTCTCCAATGCTTGCCCCCAGCAGAGCGAGGGCCATCGCGCCCTCGTCCGTAGTGACATTACCCTCCTTTCTTGTCCCGGCCTTCCAGAACTGTGCGCCTGCGCCAGCTGCGCGGCGTCAGTTCTCCGCGTCGACCTCGAGGCCCTCGAAGCTGGGCCGCACCCCGATCTCCATCCCGCCCGGCGTCGAGCTTACCATTGGCGAGCCATACATATTGAAGGACTTCACGACATACAAACAGACCCCTAGGAGGACAGTGACGGTGACGGGACCTCTGGGTACGATTCGCAGCAGCGAGATCTCTTCGGCGCAGCAGCTTTACGTTTGACCCGGATCACGCGCTGACATCAGTGGGCAACTCAACAGGAAAGCTCGACCTAAACGTGCCTCCCTTTCTGAAGCTCGATCATGACCTGGCGGCCAGGAGGCTAGTCCTCAACATCGAGGACAACGAGCAGAAGCAACAGAAGGAGATGTGGGGTACGATCCATACGGCGCTCGCAGCCACCAGTCCGCGCACGACCCCAGACCACATTCACTAACAAGCAGTCAAAATCTACAGGCACGACATGGGCATACATCCAGCGATACATAATCGGCGTGTCAGAAGGGCACACGGCCGTGCTGCGGCTCGTGGGAATCGGCTACCGAGCGTCCATCGACAAGCGGCCTGCGCTGGAGGAGTACCCGGGCCAGGACTTCGTGTGCCTGCGGCTGGGCTTCTCGCACCCGATCGACCTGGGTGTTCCCGAGGGTGTCAAGGCGTCGACGCCACAGCCCACGCGTATCCTGCTCGAGGGCATCAACAGGGAGAAGGTGATGCAGTTCGCCGCGGACATCCGCAGGTGGCGGGTGCCGGAGCCGTATAAGGGCAAGGGCATATTCGTCAACAACGAGACGATCAAGCTGAAGCAGAAGAAGATCAAGTGAGGGAGGACGACAGCCCCATGGGGAGGTTCTGTGTTGGTGGAGGTTGCTGTGCTCCTACAGCATGGAGCCTGTGCCGTTATATACGCCGCTGCTATGGCTGTCCTCTTGATACGCAGGTCATTCGTAGTATGTACAATACGAAACATGTTCTGGAAAGATGCGAAGACGAGTGGCCACAGTGGCCTCGGAAGACGAGGCCGAGAGCCTTAGAACTTTGGTTAAACACCCATGAGCACTACATATGGCTTTGAGATGTACGGACCTCCGCTGACGATGTGACTGTGGAAGCACCGGAAGGCACCGTACAGGCAGTTAGCATGATACACGATCGGTCAACGCACTTATGGTCATACCAAACGGCGAACAAACGTGCTGAGAACTTCATCCGAGCCATTCACAGATAATCAGCACCTACTACATTAAATCAAATCATGGCATGGGTGACGACAGCCTTGACCACGGTACCAAAGACTGATGAAGATTCAAGTTACTTTACAATTGAATGAACGTCTCACAAAGCTAATTCCAGTCTCACAAAATATGCAACAGAAACAACTACGGAGCCAAAATGAAACACGGCGAATGAGAGGCAAAATTCTTTTCAACACCTCCATATAGAAGTCAATTATGCTCTTTCTGTAGGATCATGACTGTGTTGTGTCCATGAATTCTTCTCTGGCTTATGTGACAAAAACGACATCTCAGAATGGCCAAGCAAATGGATCACAGGGATCGCATTTGAGGTCTAGATTACACAGCGGGTCCATTTCAAAAAAAGGGTACGCGAGGACATGTTACCCAACATGCATTTAGATATATTCAGCAGAGGTCTCTCAGCCGTCAATTTGAGCATTTCATTTGACTGCTATATCTCAGATAGTTCCACAAAGTCAGTGGTCTCTGAATGCAATATTTTCGGATCGTAAAGGTTTACTGGCCCTCCATTTTCCAATCAGAGCTTGGGATTGGCCAACATGCAACCGCCCGCGCCTCCAGGCAACCACAGCGCCTGCGTGCGAGCGGATAGTTATGTGCTTCATCCAACAACTTTGGTCGACAGTGGAAATCTAATGTCTGCTTCCTATGTCACCAAAAACTGTGGATTCTCTGCTGTCAGCTGAATTTGATGATGACGTCCGCTTGTGCCTTCTCAATCGATGTGGGTGAGCAGCTAACAAGCCTTAGCCTGCTTGATGCTGAGCATATGGCCGCATTCCGCCGCGCATTAGACAACGTACTCCTCACAGAAGTTGCAGAGAACACTTACGCCGAAATCCTCGATGGCCTTCCGACAAGGGAGTCATGGCGCGATTTCAACCCGTGGAGGCCAGGACATCCCGTTGAAGAACTGAAGCATGACAAGCTTTGTGCGGGTTCGCACGAGAAGGCAAGGGAACTTCGTTCAGACTTCGACAGCTATCTACTGTCTTTTCCGGCCTGGGTACGTAAATATCTCACATATCACCCATGTAACATAGCCAAAGATCTCAGCAGGGCGGGACCACAAAAGGTACTGACGTTTTGGTTGACGTAGGTACTCCGAGACTTCCAGAACACAAGTCCAAGTACTAGGGAATACCTGCTAGCCCTTGTCGAACTGCTAGCCAGAGCTTGCCACCAGATTGCAACTTTCCTTTTCCAGCTTGATCAAGGGGTGCATAAACATGAATTGTATGCGGCCTGGCGCGATTCTCCAGATGATCATCTACCAAGCTGGCACCGCTTACGGCCACCATGTGCGTTCACGCACTGGTCATATATCTCCTACGAACAATATCCACATGGTCTTGCAGACGTGGCAGGCTACTGGGCAGAGGCTAAGATCTTTGGTGGCGTTGTCATTTTTGATCGCGGGGCATCAGGAGCTGAGGTGAGTCTCTGCACATCCGTTCCGATTGGTGTCCTTGGAGACGTTTCTGACGGGCATTCTGTATCATTAACCAGCGTCGTGAAATGTATCTGCACAATGGCAGCCTTAAAGGCCCATCGACTCTATTCCCCCCAACTGCCGAGCAGTTTGAATCACTGACACAATTCCTACTTGCGTCTGATAACGCGCAGACTCAAGACCGTGGCTCGTGCCCGATTCCAATCAGAGCATCGCTCCGGAACGGTTGGCGGTACCACGCCGATGATGCAATATCTCGTTTCAACATCTTCAGAGACCGGTACGAGAGAAAGGAGCCGCCAAGCAGATGCGACAGCCGTATCAACGGATGGAACTGGCCTGAAGTTGCATATGAGATCAACCTTCTGAACTTGCGAGCGGCCCGCGCACAGGGAGAGCCCGTGGACGATGCGGAAATCGCTGAGGCCGAGGAAGGGATTAAGCGTATCACGCCGTCGTCTCCTAACTGGTGGCAGCGGAGGGGAGGCAAGTAAGTGATTTTCAGATGTTCACACTCTCATAACGAGGTGACAGGTGGAATCTCGTACACCTAAGCACACATGCTGAAGTAGGATCAGGCCGGACTCTTGAGTGCCAACACACAGGCTCTGCGCTTTCCGTCTTGCGTAAACGACCTGGTACACGGATCCGTGGACTGCCATAGTGAACACTCGATCTTTGCAATTTTCCGGATGTTTTTCGTGTCTGAGATTCGCATTCAGTCTTTGTTATCAGGTCAGCGCATGAAGGGTCTGGGTAATAATAAAACTGTGGTGATTGCTGTCTAGACCCTCAATCAATGTGTGTCTGGGCTTCAGCACTGCTATCCAATCATTCTTTGATGTCTGTCTGTGGGCACATGTTAACCAAACTGTGCCATTCTTACAACAGATTCTGGTCAAGAGCGGTAATTCCGACCACTTGGCCTCCGGTCGGTCTATCCACCGTCTACATACTCCATGTCCATTAATGTAGATTGTCTATATCTGAGAAGCTATGAGAATCAGGTATGGTTTGCCCAGGGATGGCCAGGGACGGAGGGATTCTTTGGCAAGCCACACACAGGAGGAACAACCAATGACACAGCACACCGGCGTGTCACAGGGACTACTTGTCGGTTTGGGCGTCACCTATACCACAGCTTAACACGTGGAGATCAGTCTCTCTCTCCCACAAGCTTTGGAAATCGAAGGATTCGACCACATGTATTTCTTCGCGGACTTGGCACGGCGAACAGATTGCTAAAACGCTCTTGATTCCAAAATCTGTCTCCGATCCACTAGACTGCTGATATATCCAAAATGACCAAAAACAAAAGGCAAGCCCCCACCCCCCTTCCCGTGTCCGAAGAGGCCAGCTCAATCTGAGCAGCTGCATGTGCTCAGCACCATCGGCAGCCATACCAGAGCAAATGACTGCCATCAATAGCCCCCGTGTTTACCGGCATCTCAGTAAGAATTAAAAACGGGTTTGTAATGCCGGTCTATTGCTACTCTGGCTAGAGCAGACGATGAAACGGCACAGGGTGCGTTTTGCTGACTTGTCGCGGGGAAGCAGCTTTCGAGCAGGGCGAATTGGTTGTGGAACTCGTTGAGATTCACCTTGATCTCGCCGAACAAGACCGGGATCATCGCTTCCTTACGGTTAATCGCATCATGTTCGATCGCAGCAAGTCTACCCTTGACACCCTCAAGAATATCTGCCATCGCGCCAAAGTCAGGAGCCTCGGGCCATGGAATGTCGGACCCGCACGACGTGGCTTCAAACTCGGAGCGCTCATCGTCGTCCCGGCACTCGCTGCGTGAATCAACGCTGGAGGTTGCAATGCTGGAGCCCCTCATGTTTCGCTTCGGGTAGGCACGTCTTGGGTAGCCAGAGGATTCCGGAGGTCTGTAGTTTTGGGGTGCATATCCCCCGTCCTCGCTCGGAGCACAATTTCCACTTCTCTGATAGGAAGACCCTTCTCGTCGCGACGACTTACGAGACCTGTGGTGGTGCTGCCCGTGTCTGTGCCTGCTGTGCGTACTGCCATCAACGGAACCTCCATGTGAAGGTGTCTTCCCAGGAGGTTCCTCTTGATACTGGGGTGGGTCCTCAAGAGGGTAGTCTTGATGCTGGGTCCCCTCCCACCAATCCTCCTCTGGCTGCGGCTCCAGTGGCATCACTGGCGGGTGCCGCGAGTACGGCGGCAGAAATGACGGATTTTGCCGCTGCTGTGGTACTTGGAAATCATTCTGCCGCATAACTGTGGTGGATGGCTACAGAACACGTATTAGCTCAAGCCTCGCTGTGTAGTGAGTATTTCCGGCGTACACGGATATTAGTTGGTGTTGGGTAGTCTTTCTTGGTGTAATTCTCGATGATGATGAGTGGATTCAGGGACTGATGGTGGCAAAGTGCTTGTGGCTCAATGCTGAAAGTTCTGCGGGAAATGGGTCCAGAGGCGGTATATTTATACTCCTCAGTTGTGTGCATCACTAAGCTCTGTGACCAACTTCAGATGCGCAAGCAAAGGCGCTCTGTCACTCTTAAGACTCCGTGTCATGAAGACTGCGTGACAGTGAAGTGTGACTTCTTTTAAAGTCTAGCGTCTATGTGGTTCATCACATTAGCTAACAAAGCTGGGATCCTGCTCTGCAGCGTTACTTGCGGCTCTGCCTATCTGTGGAAAGTCGCCCCTTTCGACACCGCTCATCATTTGGAGTGTACGAGAGTTTCCTTGGCATTTGTGTCCGGAGCCGGCGGGCCCGGGAAATCGGCGCTGGGTAGAGTGCTGCTGCCGGATACCTACGGCTGGCCATCATGCTGCCTGTGGGTTCTTCTGCGGCTGCATCAGCCCGCTATGAAATCGGACCGGCCTGATACTGGCATCGATGAGAAACAAGAACTTGCTCAAATGATAGCCCAGTCTCCTCTTCACACCCACACACCCAAAATTGTGTGTTTCTGCCATTTGAATTACACGGATAATCGGAAAATTCCTTTCAATAGGATCTCAAGCTTCGTCCAAGCGACATCTGGCCCAGGTAACTCTCCAAGATTTGTCCTTCTTCGCACCCCCTTCGCCTTGTGTAGTTTCACTACTTGCGGCGCAAAAGCACGAAGATCGCTGGATCCTGCACTTCATATGATTCAAATGGATGGATATTATGTGTTAAGTGTCGCCCTTCTTCCATGTGCAATTAGTGTCCGAAGGGATTATAGCGGTTTGTAAGGGTTGGACCCGTGTGTTTTGTGTCACTCAGGTAATTGTACGTATTGACAGAAAGTGGTTTTCCTTAAATACCTGGCGGTGCTGCCTCATTACCAAGACCACCATGTCCCCAGCCAAGTCTTCATACTTCTCAATCATACAATCCATACCCATCATCCCCGTCCGTGAAGAACTCCAGAAGCAATGCTTGACGACAGGAAATGATACTCATGGATTCAGACAAGTGATCTCTGAGAGAATATTCGTGGCCGCCGTCTATGACAGTAAAATGCACAATGCCATGTCCGAGGTTATCCATGAGCTTGTGCGCGCTGGTGGGAATCGTAGTCCCCCGTTTGTCACTAGTGTCACTTCTATAAGAGAATCAGGTTGGGTTCAAAAGTCAAGCACTTCTCGTGGAGTACCTCAGCAGTGTACGTAATAGCTCTACCAAGCCCAGTTGACGAAATAATGAAGCCCGGTGGCCTCGTAGCCTTGAACTTTAATGTTTTCTCTGGCTTCAAGTTGACAGTAAAGTTGTGACTTTTGGAATGGGTCCGCATACCAGGTGCTAGCGTCGACACCATTCTTTTCCGCCAATACAGACTTAGGGCTGGCAGTCGCTTTACTTACTAATTCATGGACTATATATTGGCAAAAAGGCCTCAGAACCTGTTGGTTGCTAATCATCTAATGCATCACCACTTGAGATAGGCAGTATTGATGCACGACTTCAACGACCATAAGCCCCGAAACAGATGTGTACCGGAGTGGGTAGGGGTCTAACAAGTGGTAGATAGGTAAGTTGGGGACCTCCGCCCGCGGGCACGATTCAGCGCGGGTCGGGTCGTCGGACAGGCATTGCGGCTCGGATGTACAGGGCGACTCCCGAAGAAGGAGCCTTGGCACTCTCACCTGCAGGAGCTTGCTTTTTCACATACGCATGCTAAAATATCAAGATAGACCGGTTACCTATTCTCCCCTGTCAGCCAGCGCAGATGGTCTCTCAGCAGCCGACAAGAACCATAAGACGCTCACACTTTCTGCTCTACCTCGTGCTTACCGTCACCCTGGCTATCATCTTCTCGAGAGCCACGCCACGGCTGTCTGCCCTGCTCAACCACCTCGGGGTCCGAACGTCGTCATCAGTGGGTATACCAGGGCCACTGAGGGGCATTTTACCCCTCCACTCTTACTCGACTGTCAGCCAGGTAAACCAAGATCATATAGACCACGTCTCACACTGTGACAAGGTGAGTTCTTTCCCTCCTGGAAGTCGGCCCTGTTTCTCTTTTTGGCAGCTGCATCTCACCTCCCAACACAAAAAACAAACCTCGTCAAATACCTCCTAACCTCTTCAAACAAACAAACAAAAAGATGGCCGCATATGCCAAGGAGCTCGAGGTGGCCCAGCTGGCCGTCCAGCGCGCCACCATCCTGACCAAGCGGGTCTTTCACGAGCGCGCAAAGGGCACTGTCTCAAAGGACGACAAGTCTCCCGTCACTATCGGTGACTTTGGCGCCCAGGCCCTCATCATCAGCGCCCTCAAGGCCAACTTCCCAGAGGATGAGATCGTGGCCGAGGAGGAGGCAGAGATGATGCGCTCCGACTCCAACCTCAAGCAGATCGTCTGGGACCTGGTCAGCAGCACCAAGCTGGACGACGCCACCGCCGAGGCCACCCTCGGGGGCCCCATCAAGGACATCGACTCCATGCTAGACATCATCGACAAGGGCAACAGCAAGGGCGGCAACAAGGGCCGCATATGGGCCATCGACCCCATCGACGGCACCAAGGGCTTCCTGCGCGGCGGCCAGTACGCCGTGTGCCTGGGCCTCATGGTCGACGGCGACGTCAAGCTCGGCGTCCTGGGCTGCCCCAACCTACCCATCGACGACGCCGCGCCTCTAACCACCGACATCGGCTCCAACGCCACCGACGAGGGCCGCGGCGTCCTTTTCTCGGGCGTGCAGGGCCAGGGAGCCGCCAGCAGGCCGCTCAGCACGGGCGCACTCGGGGAGCCCAAGGCTATCTCCATGCGGCCCATCGCCAAGATGTCCGACGCCACCTTCTGCGAGAGCGTCGAGGCCGGCCACAGTTCGCAGGGCGAGGCGGCCCAGATCGCCCAGAAGCTCGGCATCACCAACCCTAGCGTCCGCATGGACTCCCAGGCCAAGTACGCGTCCATCGCCCGCGGCGCGGGAGACATCTACCTGCGCCTACCGACTTCCAAGACCTACGTGGAGAAGATTTGGGATCACACCGCGGGCGACCTCATCGTGCGGGAGGCGGGCGGCCAGGTCACGGATACTACAGGAAAGAGGCTCGACTTCAGCATTGGCAGGACGCTGGCGGAGAACAAGGGCGTCGTTGCGGCCCCTGTGGCTGTACACGGCCAGGTCCTGAAGGCTGTGCAGGAGGTTTTGGGGATCAACTAGATGGTATGGCTAGACATGGTCAGGGAGGGAAGTCGCAGATAAAGAAATAAAAGTTTTTTGATGAACATTCGCAAAGTCCTTCCTTCCCACTGTAATTTCTGAGATGCCTACTCCAGGTTCAAGGCGCTTGGAGCAGCACGGCCGGCATCAGCAGGACCATTTCGGGAAGGAAGTGGCCTTGCATGATGCAGGGTACACGTTGCACTGCATTGAGCAAGTTGGTCTTTTCACATGTGCCCATTTATCTACCTACCTCTTTGGTATCTACATAAGTAGCCCATGCGTGACCAAGGACAGCTGTAACTTTGAAACCTGCATCTAGTTGGTTTCTTTCCAATGATTCCCGGAAGCTGCTGAGGATGTTCTTTCAAGAGCCCATGGCCCTGAGAAACAGATTCCAGTGGCTGTCCGTTGTACTTTCCATTCCTGCTCTGCAGCGCCTGCTCACACTGTGTGTATGATGCTCAAGCAGCACCTGCTTCCGAAGGCAGTTTCCGTGTAGGCTGGGAACCGGAGCCTCAAAGAGCTCTTTCCATGGGACAGAACATAGCTGGATATCTCCTTCCGTGGTAGATGCTTGTTTGATGGCATACATTCCAGCCTTCTCCTGAAGGACAGTTGCTTGTTTTCTCTTCTTCCAACAACACATCAACCACACATCAACCACCACACACGCATCACTTTCAAAGTATTTTGATACCGTCAGAGTTCATCCATAATATTCATCTTTTTGAAGGTCTTTGCCAGATCGTTTTCACAGTGTGTTAGGAGACTGCTCCCATCGCCGTCCAGGAACGAGACAAGTCACTTCCGAAGGAGAGTGATCCGCCTTGCCCGAAAGGTATTCAAATCAAACCGGCTATTCTGAGAGACTTTTGCAATTCTCACTGACATCAATGACAGTACAACACACCCAAAACCACCAGTTTACTTGCTGCGACAATGCAGTTCACCACAGCCGCTGTCCTCGCCCTGGTCGCGGGTGTCCTGGCCCTTCCTCCCACTGCTCATCAAGATTTGGAACAGTCCCTGCCCGAGTCTATGGCTCATCTGTCGGAAAGCCCTTGCGGAGACTTTGCGAGGAAGGCCGTCTGCTGCCGCAGATCTCTCTTCGGCTTGGCGGACATGGGTTGTCACCCTGCTAAGCCAGACACCCACACGGGACTGGAGCTGGCGGCCGAATGCGAGGCTAAGAAGAAACTGCCCAGATGCTGCATTCTGGGTATTGTGAGTAACTCTCTGAGACAGCCTTCTTTTCCCCCTGGTTGCGGACCTAAGCTGGAAGCTGCGAATTTCAAGGAGCGAGTCGCTAATTAGATCCGACCTCACAGCTGGGCACCTACGTTTTTTGCAAGCCCCCATATGCCGTCGCGCAGGAGCTGGGCTATTTTGACGACGAGGAATACCATGATGTTGAAGTCATCATCACAGACCCGGAGTGGGAGTGACGGAAGAGAAGATCAGGGTGGGACAAGTCCTCAAGCTGGTTGAGACGGAAGGGTGCTGAGGTGAAATGATTCGAGAAACGGTGAAGAATGGTCCTCCAAACTTCGGCACGCTGCACATAACCTAGATGAGAAATCGCAAAGCCTGATATTCACGAGGCATCCTCGTCATTACTGAGCTTTGCCGTGATCGAATCGTGATTGACTTCAATCACATATGCATCGTGTTCGCGGAAATCCAAAGTGGACTCGTGAAGCACGCCGTGGTCCACTACGGTCACTTGTTGGCCCTGACGTTAGTGGCTCGCCCCGTTGATCCTCCAACGGCCAAAAAGTACAGGGGTCGAGCTTGTTTCGGTTATCTAAGTGCTTGCGGGCTCAAGACGGCGCTGCACGTCTTCTTTCTTCCACCCGCGTTTTTTGTGCCATTGGTAGCAAGGACTCTCTCAAGGCTGCGTGAAGGAGTTGGATCGGGAAAAGGCTTGTTATTCACCATTGGGCGCTTTGTTGTACTCAAGAGCAACCGTGGTGCATAGTTTCCTGTAGCAACCGCCTGCTCCGCCGTCGAGGTGCGACGCCCCTCCAATCAAGCAGCCAACCAGTTGCTCCCTTGGGCACCCTCCCTTGTCACCACATCGCATTGATCAATTTCCACGGCGAGGCACGCAGCCCAGCCTACACAACAAAAACATGGACTTCGCAAAGAAGCGGAAACTAAACGCCCTGTTGAATGGCCTTGGCACTCGACCCTCGTACCCCACCGATTCCATCCCGCCGCCGCCATCAGGCACAGCTCCCGAGGACGAGTCCACGCCGCAGACCCCTCCCCCAAACCGCACCTCGACTACCACCACCCTTGCCTCGGCCTCCTCGACCATCCACACGCCAGGCTCAGACTCCATGGCTATGCGCACTTCCATCTCCTCCGTCCCACGATCCGCCGCCACAACAGCCGACCTCGACCTCCTCACAAAACGACGGCGATTCGGTCTTACTGACTCGACCCCGTCCAAGGATCTCGGCACAAAGACCCCAGATGGAGGCGGCCAGACGACCATATCGAACATCGTCCTGAAGAAATGGGGCGGCAACAAGGACAAGGAAACCATCTTCAAGCCCAAGTACTGCCCGGCCGACAGGGATGAGCTGCTCAAGCGCCTCGCCAGCTTCCAGGAACTGACAGACTGGACGCCAAAGCCGAACCCGGTCGCTGAGGTGCAGTGGGCCAAGAGGGGGTGGATATGCCAGGGCAAGGAGCGCGTGCGGTGCACGCTCTGCAATAAAGAGCTGGTGGTGAAGCTGAACAGGAAGGAGGTCGACGGCAAGGAGGTGGCCGTGCTGGTGCCCTCGGAGATCGAGGACGCGCTGGTGGCCAAATACGTCGAGCTGATCGTCACGTCGCACCAGGACGACTGCCTGTGGCGGAAGCGCGGCTGCGACGACTCGCTGCTGCGCTTGCCGCTCTCGAGCCGTCACGCCGCCATTCAGGACCTGCACGCGCGCTACAACGAGCTCTGCGCCCGCAAGGACTTCCTCCCCTACGAGTTCAACCTGCGCCTCCCCGCGCGCCTCGACATCGATGTCGTCCTCCGCTACCTGCCGCCCGAGTTCTTCGCCGCCCCGGACCAGCAGCCGCCGCAGCAGCGGGCGCCTAACCGCGTGGCCCTCGCGCTCGCTATGGTCGGCTGGCAGGGCCTATCGAACTCCCGCATCGGGCCCGTGCCCAACACGGCGTCATGCCACACCTGCCTGCGCCGCCTGGGCCTGTGGATGTTCAAAAGTAAGGAGGTCGACCCGGACACAGGCGCCGTCATCGTCCCCGCGCCCATGGACTACCTCGACCCACTGCGCGAGCACCGCTTCTTCTGCCCCTGGAACAGCGCCGACGCGCAGCGCATCACGCCGTCGAGGCGCGGTGGGCCGGCCGCTGCCGACGAAGACGACCAGAACAAGCCCGGCTGGGAGGTCCTGCTGCAGGTGCTCAAGAACGAGGCGTACCTGCGCAGCCGGGAGTCGCCGCAGCAGTCCAGGGGCAGGAGGGGTGACAAACCGCCGCAGACGCCCTCGTCGCGCAGGTCGGGGCAGGACGGGGACGCCGAGGGAGGAGGGCACGGTGGTGAGGAGGAAGAGGAAGAGGACGAGAAGACGCAGAACGCAAAGGACAAGGAGCGATGGAAGCGCCTGCGCCGCGTCAAGAGCCTGCTCGGCGGCAAGGGGGGCAACAAGCTGCGCAAGTCCATCACGCTTAGCCGGCCCGGGAGCAGCGCCGCCAAGAGCCGGCCGGGGACGAGTCACTCGACCGCGCAGGGCGGCGAAGGGCAGGATGGGGAGGCTGCGTAGGCGGCGGGTGCGGGTGCGTCTCGAGCGGTGGTTGCGTGTCGATGGGCGGATGGTTTATTGAGAGTGGACGGGTTGGCATTGCATTGGAATGGCGTGGGCTATGAAATCGATCATGTTACGTTTTGGAAGGGCATGTTGTTAACGACGGACAAAGCTGAACCGTTGTCCTGTCCATTATTCAAGGGCACGTATTACTTTGGGAGCGGGAAAATAGGGGCATAGTATAGCACTTTTGACACATCACAGGAGACTTTCCACTCCGATTTTCTAATGAGCTAATATTGAGATGCTAAAACTCAACCGACTTGCCACACTTAATCGTAATCTTGTGTTCAAGCGTAAACTGCAACAATGCGGTTTCGCTCAAATGAATATCTGATGGGATGCTTCATTCGTCGTGATGGAGGAAATCATGCTGGCAACGAAACAAACTGTGAACCTAACAGCAAATGGGAACATGTGCCTCGTATGGGACCATTCAATGACCAGTAAACGATGCATTGAAATATCGCTGGAGGAGTAAAGCAAACATTCGCTATTGACCCTCTTTCCGACCAAGCCTCCAAAACTCCTTGGGTATCCTACATTCCTTCCGCTAGGCATACAACACCCTCGTGCCGGATATGCCACGCCACTAGCCTGTCCATTACAAAGGGCCGTTCACCCAACACGCGCCACTGACGCATTCCTTATCCTCCTCCTCTTCTTCCCCCGCCTCCCTCTGTGAGAGCGAGAACGACCGCGACCGTGATCACCACCACCATCCTAGAGTGTGGTCTCGCGCGTCCTCTCCCTGAAGCCGATTCCGGGGATGCCGCTCCTGAGCGCGAGGCTGCTCATGACGACGGAGATGCTCGACAGCGCCATGGCCAGGCTGGCCCAGACAGGGTCGAGCTTGACGTGGCTGCCGCGGCTGACGATGGGGTAGAGCACGCCGGCGGCCACGGGCACGGCGACGAGGTTGTAGACGAGGGCCCAGGCGAAGTTGACTTTCACGCGGCGGAAGACGGCCTGCGACAGCTCCAGGAGCGTCACCACGGCCCACAGGTCCGACTTGACCAGCACGAACTCGGCGGAGCTGATGGCCACGTCCGACCCGGACCCGATCGCGATCCCCACGTCCGCCTTTGTCAGCGCCGGCGAGTCATTGATCCCGTCCCCGACCATGGCCACCGTCGCCCGCTTGTCCGACTTCTCGTTGTCGGCCTTGAGCGTCGACTGCAGGTACGTGATCTTGTCTGCCTTCTGCGTCGGTAGGACGCCCGAGATGACCTGGTCCGGCGGGATGCCGATGCGCGTTGCTACCGCCCTCGCGGTGATGTCGTTGTCGCCCGAGAGCATCCAGACGCGAGTGCCACGGGACTGAAGGGCGCGCACGATTGTAGGCGCCTCGGGGCGAATGGGATCGGAGATAGAGAGTACAGCAGCAATCGCCCACCAACTCGTGGACGGTCCAGCACTAGGTGCCTCACCGTTGATTTGCCCATCCAAGGACGTCTCGCTTGTTGTCTGCAGGGTCGCGACGAGGGCGATGGACTTTGCCTCGCCTTTCCACTTGTGTAGCAATCCGATGACTCTATTAGAAATCTGTACGCGGTGTTCCAACATAAGGGCCTCATTGCCCACAAGAATGTCGAAATCCTGCTTTCCGTTGTGGTATTTCGCCCTCATTCCCTTGCCGGGAATCTCATGTAGGTCGTCAACCCTGACGTCTGGGTCGATTTCCTGATTCGCGCAGAATGAAGCGATGGCTTTGGCAACCGGGTGGCTGCTACCTTCTTCGACGGCCTTTACAGCAGCCAGCATCGCTGCCTTTCCCTCGGGTTCACTGGCACTGTCGGGATAGTAGTTGAAGTCGGTGATACTTGGCTGACCACCCTCGGTCAATGTGCCTGTCTTGTCGAACACGACACAGTCGATCCGACTGGCCTTCTCGAAAGCTTCGCCGCCACCCTTGGCGAGAATACCATACTTGGCGGCGAGCCCACCTCCAACGAAGATGGCCGTGGGAGCAGCCAGGCCGAGACCACAGGGGCAGGCGACCACGAAAACAGAGATGGCAAATTGAAGGGCAAATGCAACCCAGCCACCGGACGTGACATCCAGATAGTCGTCGGGAAGGACCCCACTTAGACCCAGGATCATCCATATGAGCCAGGTGAGGATGGCGATAAGAGTGACAACAGGCACGAAATAGGTTGTGAGAACATCGGCAATCTGCTCCATAGGAGCGCGCTTCGTCTGGCCTTCGCGCACGACGTTGACGATTTGGTCCAGCATCGAGGTGCCTGCCGCCCCAGTGATCTGAAGCAAGATGGGTTGCCCCTTGTTGACTGTGCCCGCGTAAACAGCCTCCCCGGAGCTCTTCTTGATGAGACGAGCTTCTCCAGTAAGGCTGGACTCGTCGAAGTTGCTTTCTCCCTGAACGATGACACCGTCTGCGGGTGGCGATGACCCGTGCCTAATGCGTACTGTGTCTCCAAAATCCAACAGATCGGCTTTAACAACGCTGTCGGTTTCCTTGCCGCCCGCATCGCGCTCCACCAGAACAGCCTCGGTGGGACGAAGTTTCCCGAGTGCTGACACTGCATCGCCAGTCTTGGACTTGCTGTATGCCTCTATCCATCTTCCGAAGAGGAGGAACAGCGTCAGAAAGACTACCGAGTCAAAGTAAAAGTCTGTGTCGTTGACCTTTTCGGGCTTGTGCACGCCAGCAGCAATCAGCTGAGCTACCGAAGACACGTAGGCAATAGTGGTGCCGAGAGACATGAGTGTGTTCATGCTGCCAAAGCGATAGAACCTCCGCAGTATGGGAACCTTACTCCCCTTCCGCCACAAGGTCCGGATCTCCTTTATAGCGCGTCTGTGGAAAACGTCGGCAGCGAAGAAGTAAACGGGCGTGGACAGGACAAACAGGGCGATCTGGGCGCGGCTAATGCCTGAGGTCCACGGCATCATGAGGTAGTGCTTGCTGGGATTGTCTTCAGGTATTAGAGACATGTAAACAATGCCAATGATGAATGTTGGGATGGCCACGATCAAAGTCCCTAGGGCCCGATACAACAGCTGCCATTGGTGCTTCCGTTGGGCCGCTTTGGACCGCTCTTCCAGGCTTGGTGGATGGTGGATGGAAGCTCTCAGGGCCGGGTCGCTCGCTTGCACAGCTGCCAGAATCTGCCGTATTGTGAAGTTGGGCGCATCTGGCACATAAGAGATCTTCATGATGGGCCGGGCCTGAGTGGGCTCCGTGATAATCCACAGATGCCGGCGGAAACCCGCCAGGCTATTAACGACACGGGCAGGACAGTGTTTGCAGTACACACCCTGGAGTGCGAGCTCCACTGTCCTCTCCTGGGTCTCGGCCTTTTCCTCTTTGATGGGCTCAACCTTGTCCAAAGCCGCCTCATAGCCCATATCCTCGATGGACTCGACTATGTCGTCAACGTGCTCCTTCCCAGTGAAGTCGACAGTCGCGCTGTTGGATACAAGATTGACAGCGACTGCAGTAGTCCAGTCCTTCTTCTCCAAGGCATCCTTGATAGTGTTGACACAGGAGGCACAAGTCATGCCGCCCACCGCAAGAGTGGCCCGCCATGATTCCGGAGAGTTGCTCTCATCCGATTCAACGGTGACAAAAGACATTGGGCCAGACTTGCTTTGCGGTGATTTCCGCTGATCTGGCGAAGGATGTCGGCTGCCTGAAGATGACGCTGGCAAAGAATGCGTGCCGTTTGTCTGTTCATGGGCAATCTCTCTGGTGGGCGATGCGGCCTGAGAGTTGCGGCACTGCTCGCAGTTTAGTAGATGAACCCTGGCGGCTTCTGACCGCGACCGATCCCCCGAGAGCCAATTTGAGAGGGCAGAAGACGGGTTTGGACGTGCTTCTTCCGCACCGTCCTCGCTGCAACACTGGGCAGTGACGTCGATCGGTGAGGCAAGGCCGCCGTCGGAACCAGCAGCCGTGGAGCTCATGCCCGAGACCTCATAGCCGGCCTCCTCCAGGACGTCAGCCATGCGCCTGGGTACGACAGCCGGGTTGTGTTCCACGGTGACGACTGAGGTCACAATGTTTGGTGAAACCCATCGGATGCTGCCAGGGAAGTTCTCGTTTATGTCGTGCTTGATGGCTGAGACGCAGGTTGGACAGTGCATATTAGACACGATAAATGAACTCGTGCACACGCCGTCGGCCTGGTTATGACCGTGGCCATTTCCGCCGACACTCGACCGATTGGGCCTGCGCAACGAAGCCATGGTGAACTGGATCTGTGGCCCAAGATGCCGGATAATGGGGTGCGGCGGCTTGGGTGCGGGTGTGACAGCTGTGGAGGACAAGATGGATCTCGCCCGATTGGGAAGCGTATAACAAAGCAGCTGCGTGCCTGGCTGTGAGAGACGGTGGAGGGGAGTGTTAATGTGCGATTAGCCTGATATCGGCCTCGCTCAGTGGAGCTGATGAGTCCGCGCCCGAAGAAGAGCGTAAGCAAACTCGTTGACACAGGACTGAGCAGGAGAGTGCAATGGGCTGTAGCTTGATGCAGACAGGAAGGAGGACTCCTGGTCTAAGTACGTGGTCGTCTTGATGTTGGGAGTTGAGAAGGTACCTGGGTACTTAGTACTTAGGGATGCCACGACTAGTGGTGATGATGACTCGGTTTGGGGATGTTCCAAGACGAAGGAAGGAGACAACAGGAAGGAACAAGACTGTTCCAGGTGCTTCCTTCTGGGTTGAAAGAATAGAGGGAAGGGAAGTTTGAGATGATAGATGATGCTACATCCGAACCAAACCTTTCTTTGGGATTGAATTTTATGGGAGACGAGACGCGTGCTAGGGGTCGAGCGTAGCGTTCCACGCACAAAAGGCGCAAAGCAGGCACATCATGACTCTGCAACAAGCGTGGTTTTCGCGGCGACATTGCGACACTGACACCTGACAGGCATGTAGCCTCCTAGCGCAGGCACCGGCTGGCCTGGCCGGGGCCAACCCTGACCATGGAAGTCGAAGCTCAATTCCAACCACTGGCGATCCAACTTGGATTTGAGTTCCAAGGGTTGGAAACTTGCGGTGCTAGGGAGGTACGTTGAGCAAGACGCCCGGCCAGGGGATCACAAGATTGAGTTGTCTGCCCCGTCATCAATCATGTCCGACAGATACCATGTGCTGTGCTGACTGACATCAATGGGACGACTTTGTAGGTATAACAGACCGCATAGAATAGATGACAAATCGCATTCGACTCAAGAGAGCCAACCTACATCATTTCGAATCAGCAGCTCAAGTGTGTGTCAGCGGAAAAATGACAGTGTCTTGAAGAAGGGGGAAAGCTTCGAAGTCGATAGAAGGAGCCGCTCGCTTGAGGCTGGAGCAGTGGCGGGCCTTGCCGCCTGCAGCCTAGCACCGGTGCGGCTGGCTTGCTGAAGTCTTGAAGCCACAGCCGCGCCCACGTTGACATGTTCCTGCCAGTCTGCATCATCTCAACTGTCTCGAATCAATCATGTATTCTGTCAGTCAAGCCACACCTCGCTGATTAACGCACAGCTGATAAGTGACACCTGCCAGCTAGCCAGCCAGCCAGCCAGCCAGCCAGCCAGTCAGGCTAACATGTCGACCTGATCCGACAACCCGGGCAGTCTCAGTGTGACCGAGTTGTGCGAGGATAAGCTGCGCACTGCAGCCATGACACCAATTCCACCTCGATAATGACAGAACGGAAGTAGCAAGTCCGCCGTGCAGTTCTGTAAGGCCGACACGCCCTTCAAGGTTGTTGTAGACAACCTACAGCACGCAGCATGAGTCATCAAGGGTGCTTGAAAGGGGAGCCACGACACCTGCACTCTGTCCGTCCACGATAACCTTCAGCTCTTGCAATGCACACAGACTTGCTGCGCCAACAATACCGTGCCTACAGAAACGCCCAGTCACCCAAGGCCGGCCGCACTTGTCGATCACGCTTCGGTCCAAAAATAAAAGAATTTCTGGCAAATCTTCCGTGTTGTTGCTTTCGAGCCTTCGTCGTGATGTGACTCGACTCGGCCGAGAGGTGTGAAATCAATGCCTTGCATGTTGAGACAAGGCTCTGCCCACGAGATGGGTGAGCGTAGGAGGGTCTGAAGTGGCAGTCTTGAATTGTCAAACCCGCTATGCGCTGTCCCTTGTGCCCCACAGGTGTGCTCTTCGATGACCAAGGGTCAGTTTTCTATTCGGTCTACTTGTACCAGAGCATCATTTCATTGTGGATTCTGGTGGTACCGTTGTAGAAGGTGCTGACTCCGCGGTTGATAGTGATGATGATGAGAAATCGCCTCCGGCTCGGTGGCTCCACCCTCCCGATACTCCCGCTGACCGACTGCCGGTCCCGAAGGCTCAAGGCCGGCTCCCTGGCCGCAAGGCGGGCGAAGTCCTCCCACGCTGGTCCATTTCGTGTTATGTGATTGGCTGCCGATGGCGCAATTCTCGACGTGCTCGCATCATGCCAAAAAGGGTCGCTTTCCAGACGCTTTCAAAGGCATTGCGAAAATTTGCCATGGCCCATTTGTAGCGGATGGCGCGACCAGCGCCTGGCAGGCCATGGGAAATCTATCTCCGGTCGCGCCGCCCCCAGCCTAGGGTCACGTAGTCAAGCCTAGAAATAATCCCGTCGCTCGTAAAATATTCCACGCCTTTTCCGTCCTCAGCCTGTCTCATTCACATCCGCGACGACAAGGTCCCTTGCCGTGCTGATTGTAGTTGACCTGGAGGCGTGGACAACCAAGAGTCTCATCCCATCATCCAGTCTCACTACCCTTGTGTCCTTGCTTGCGTCACAGAGGAAAAGAAGTACCGCGGGACACGCTCCTCTCCGAAGCACACCTCAATTCAGTGCTTCCCGAGTCTGCAATTGCAAGACATTCATTCTTTACGGGACCTTTGAAATACCTCGAAGGTGCCAATTCGAATCTTCCAAGCCACCCTGAGGCTTTTGTACCGCCAACATGCATCTGAAGCAGCAAGAAGGCTCCGGCACGCCGGCCGAGGCACACTCCGGTGAGGAGTTCAAGAAGTTCTCCTCCAGCCTGCCCCTGGGCCAGCCGGTGCCATTGTCCCAGATATCCGGTCCCACCTATGTCACCGCCCAGCTCCTGGTCCAGCAGGTCGCCTACAAGTTGTCAGACAAGATTTTCTCCTACTCCCCCGAGACATTCGACCTGGACGTCGCCGTCAGCGAGTGGTCCCGAAGCAAGGATGTCAACATCCACGGCTACCCTACCTCGGTCCTGCCACTCCAGACCCGAGCTGGCGCTGGTGCCTTTGCCCTGGGCTACATGTTCTCCGAGGATTTCGACTTGAGCAAGAGGCACATTCCTCAGACTCTGTTGGCGCCCTCCCTGAGCCTGAGCAGCCTGCGATCCTCGCTCGATCAGCTATCTCTGCTCTATAGCGTCGCGAGCCCCTTCGTTGCACACATTGCGGCTGTCGATTATTCTGCCGAGGATGGTCTGGTCTCAGAGTACGGTCGTGCACTGCAGATTGCAGAGGATCTTGGTCTTGGCCTCGTCAGCAGCTCTTCCGCCTACGAGATCCAGCACATGTCTCTGCTGTCCACCCTGTTGGCCAATATCCTACCAACCCTGCATGTCTACGATGGTGTTCGAACTTCCCGAGAGACATTGAGGGTCATCGACGCCCTCAGCGAGGTGGGCATTCGTGAGCTCTACACCAGCCTGTCCAAGCATGTGCAGGGATTGAACGCCCACCTCGATACCGCCGGCAAGGTGCTGGACCTTCTCAATGCCTTTAACAACGAGCTTGGCACGGACTATAAGCCTTTTGAGTACTTCGGAGATGAGGACGCAGACACAGTCATCGTGGTTTTCGGCAGCGTGGAGTCCCAAATCGCGAACCACGCTGTGTCACAGCTCGCCGCGGAAGGCAAGAAGGTGGGCGCCATCAACGTCCGCCTGTACCGCCCCTTCGTGGAGGACGCATTCCTGAACACCCTTCCGGCATCCGTGCAGCAGGTTGCTGTGCTTGGCCAAGTCCGAGATAACACCGAGGTTGATGATGCAGCCATCCAGTCGATCCTGTACTCGGATGTGCTCACGGCTGTGTCATTCTCCAGCAGGTGGGCCCAGGCGCCCACTGTCACCGACCTCAAGTACGCCGCGTCTGAGGCCCTGACGCCATCCAGCTTCCACTCCACCATTCAGAAGCTCATCAGCAAGGGCGGCGACTTTCAGGCGAAGACTTCCACTCTGAACAGCCAGGTCGAGCAGTACACCTTCTGGGATCTGGACAACTCGGCTGCTCTCCACGCGCCCGCAGTGGTTGGTAAATCTTTCACTCGCGAGTCTTCTGACAACATCTATGTCCACGAGACATACGACAACCTGGTTCGAGGTGGTGTCCTTCGCACCGACATCCGCAGCTCAAAGAAGACGATAGAGGCCCCGTACGCAGTCGATGAGGCCGATGTTGTGTATGTTGGCGAAGAGAAGCTGCTCGAAAATGTCGACGTCGTCAAGGGCATCAAGTCTGGCGGCAGCCTGCTTCTGAGACTTCCCGCTCTGAAGGACGATGAGCTTGAGAAGAGGATCTCTCCCGCGGTTAGGAAGAGTGTCCAGGAGAAGTCTCTGAAGCTTTTCGTTCTCGACTCCTCATTCTCTCCAGCTCTGGAAAATGACCTGGAGCTTTTGGTTGAGCTCGCATTCCTGCGAGTTGCCCGGCCTGACGGCGTTCTTGACGTCGCCAAGAACCTTTCTGCTCCTCGGGAAGGCACAACTCAAGAGTGCAAGGACGCGTTGAACCAATGCCTGCGCCAGGTAGAGGTTCCCGCCTCGTGGGCTGAGCTCCCCGCCGAGTACACTGCCCCCGAGCTCACCACCGGGCTGAAGACCACTGGTTTCACCGGGTTCAGCAAGGAGGAGACCGAGCCAGACCTGCAGCTTAGCAGCTGGGAGTCTGCCGCCAAGGCCCTCGCCTTCAAGGAGGCCTACGGCACCCAGGCCAACCTTCGCCCTGACCTGACGGTCAAGACATATACCGTTCACGTCAAGGAAAACCGCAGACTCACTCCCGGCAACTACGACCGCAACATCTTCCACATCGAGTTCGACTTGGGCGACTCTGGTGTTACCTACAACATTGGCGAGGCTCTTGGAATCCACGCCGACAATGACCCCGCGCAGGTCCTGGATTTCATCAAGTCGTATGGTCTCGACGCCGACGAGCTGGTCCAGGTCCCCTCGCGCGAGGATTCCAACGTCCTCGAGACCCGGACAGTGTACCAGTCCCTGGTGCAGAACTTCGACATCCTCGGCAAGGTCCCGAAGCGCGCCTACGAGCAGCTCGCCGAGTTCGCAACCGACGAGGTCGAGCAGAAGAAGCTGGCAGCTCTGGGCGGCAAGGACGGCGCGGATGAGTTCAAGAAGCGCTCCGAGATCGAAATGGCTACCTACGTGGACATTCTCGAGGAGTTTAAGTCGGCTCGCCCGTCGTTCCACGACCTCGTCAAGATCGTGGCGCCTCTCAAGCGCCGCGAGTACTCGATCGCATCCGCACAGGCCGTCACGCCGACGTCGGTGTCGCTGATGATCGTCGTGGTCGACTGGGTCGACAGCAAGGGCCGGACGCGCTACGGCCAGGCGACGCGGTACCTGTCGCAGCTGCCGGTGGGTACGCCCATCACGGTCAGCGTCAAGCCGTCGGTGATGAAGCTGCCGACCAAGGACACGGCGCCGCTGATCATGGCGGGCCTGGGCACGGGCCTGGCGCCGTTCCGCGCCTTCGTCCAGTACCGCGCGATGCAGAAGGCGCAGGGCAAGGAGATCGGCGCCATCCTGCTGTACCTCGGCTCGCGCCACCAGCGCGAGGAGTACCTGTACGGCGAGGAGTGGGAGGCATACCTGGACGCCGGCGTCATCACGCTGCTAGGCGCCGCGTTCAGCCGTGACCAGCCCCAGAAGATCTACATCCAGGACCGGATGAGGCAGACCATCGACCAGATCGTCAAGGCGTACATCCAGGAGGAGGGCTCATTCTACCTCTGCGGCCCCACCTGGCCCGTGCCGGACGTCACCGAGGTTCTGCAAGAGGCCATCGCCGCCGAGGCGAAGGCCAGCGGGCGCAAGGTCGACCCCAGGAAGGAGATTGAGAGGCTGAAGGAGGATGGAAGATATGTGCTCGAGGTGTACTAAGGGGTCAACTCATGAGCGTTTGACGATTTCTTTCCTTCTCGGGGTTTGGGGCGTAAAATAGAGCACTGAATGAAAAAGCATGTGCAGCCTCAGGATGTGACTGGACCGTGAACATGTGACTGTATCTGTAGGTTTTGTCAAGTTGCACCTGTGTCATTGGCTGTTGAAATGACGATCACGGTCTGTGTAAAGGACGACGCACTAGGTGATATCGCAAACGTTTATCCTACAAGAGGTCATCTCACAAGCAATTATCCCGTAGGTTATCCTACGAGAACTTATTCATGAGAGTTTATCCTACAAAAGTTATTCCATAGAACTTTATCTGGAAGCGAGTTATCCGACGGGCGTGTACATAGGTATGTAAATCGAAAAGGCAGGCTTCTAGATCTCTCGATTTGACCGTTGGACTGCTCATTCCAGCCTCGCATGTACGGCTACCCAATCTATTATATAAGCACACGAGAAGTGGGGTGGGGCGCCACCATCCGGTCTCCTGGGAGCCCAAGCAAGAAGGAAGCTCCATGTTACCCCACTAGGGAATCGACAGCAAAAGAGGCTGATTCCCCTCCTCCCCTCGCCAGTAATCAAAACATTGAGAGCGACAAACAAATAGTCCTCACCACACCAGCGTGCCCTTCTCTTTCTCTTTTCCCTTTCGAACAGCCGAAACCCAATCAGCAAGATGGCAGACAACTTCGTCGACGTCGCAAAGCAGTTTTGCGACTTCTACTACCAGACCTTCGATGCCGACCGCAACCAGCTCGGCCCACTGTACCGCGACCAGAGCATGCTCACTTACGAGTCGAGCTCCGTTCAGGGCGTTGCCGCGATTGTTGAGAAGCTCGCCGTAAGTCAATCTCTAGCCGTAGTGTGCTAATCAGACTCCTGCGCGGTGGGAAGACGATGACACGCACTCGCGCCACAGGCCTCGTCCTTTTGGGGAGGGGGCCTCTTCCGATGATCGGTGGCTAACTTTGTGCAATGCGCTGTCTCCTTCTAGGGCCTTCCTTTCCAGAAAGTGCAGCACAAGATCACCACCCAGGACCCGATGCCCGGCATATCGGACGGTGGTGTCCTCGTTTTGGTCACTGGCCAGCTCCTGGTACGTTTACGATGAGAGTCCAGGCAGCCGCACCCTGCGGCGGAGCCCAAATGCGCCCGGCTGCTGCTGCCGTTGCTGCTGCTCACCTGCCACCCCCGAGGACGTCGCAACAGGGCAATGGCTGACCATTTTCCTCTTGTCCCGCACAGGTCGACGACGGTGAACACCCCATGAACTTCGCGCAGACCTTCCACCTGATGAAGGACCCCGCCGGCAGCTTCTTCGTTTCGCACGACATCTTCAAGCTGGTCTACTAAATACCCCGATTCGTTGCTGGAGAAGGGTGTGCGGGCGAGGGGCTGGACATTTGAAGACCAGAGACAACATGTATTGGTGCATTTGCTGCGAATTTGATGGGTGCGCGTGTGGACGCGGGCGGACAACCTCCGTTCCAACGGCCTGGGAGATTTCTTCTTTTCCGCTCTAGAGACCTGGCAGGCATGGTCGCAACACAAAGGCGATTTGGACATAAGACAACTGACCCTCTCTACGGTGCCACCTGATGAGAATGTGAGGGCAACTGCAAGGGTCCACGGGTGACTTCCTTCTGTGATCGGAGCTGCTCTCGAGATATGTCTGGACGAACTAGGAACCGTTGCTGCTGTGCCGTTTTGAGAGGGAAAATGACGGGTGTCTATCTATGGGACGAGCCCCAATCCACCAGCACACTTCCACTGCTGCCCATCATTTTTGCGAGGGTCGGTGTGCCGTCGTAATCCAAGAGCCTCAGGGGTTGATCCGTCTTTGCCAATAAGTATTTCTTTGTTGCAGGTGGCCAGCTGCTGCTAAGACGGAAGTTCGGATGAACAATGATTGCAATTGTGCCAGGGCGTTGCCATAGGGAAATACGACCCCTGCCGGCTGACTTGATGGTGCGATGGCGCAGCAATGTCTTGGTATCCCATGCTGCCAAGGGCGGTGATGGCCACGTAAGTCCTCATCGTAAACGGTCATGCCCATGAGGTGGAAGCCTTCCAGAAATGCATCTGCCTGGAGGCGAGCGTGTTTATAAGGTGGATAAGTGCGATCGGAATCTATCAACCGGGCATGTTTTACATTTGTTTCTAGTAGTGGGCAGGAGACCAGCACTCGGGAGCCGCAGATTGAGTTGAAACGGTCCTGACCATCTTAGACCCTGGCGCAACCAATACGGCCCAGTCACTACCCTCACGCCACTGGCCCCTTCCTTGTCGGAGCTTCCCCAACGCCCCAGCAACTGGCTGCCACTGTGCACCCGAACAACCGATCCGAGCCCCTCCCACGCCAGGCGTGAGCGTACTAAGATCCAAGCTGCGCAAGCTGAGGGAGGCTTAGAACGATTGGGGCTACCTGTACATTTACCTACCCGATGACAGACGGTCAAGGTTTCGAACTTTTTGCCAACAACACATCCGACAGCACGCATTACCTGCATCTCGCTACAGGTTCCCTCTGCGATAGATCCGAGCATCAGCAATTCGCCATTACACAAACGACGGCCACACGAGCAGCTACCGATTGAGATATCCGCGCAGAGTTAGGCAGGCATTCCACGGGCGCGACTCAGCACACACAGCTTCCAGCTCTCCGTTCTCTCTCCGCCCATCAGCTCCGCAACACTCCAGCTTCCAGCCACCCCCTGCTGCCAGCCAGCCCAGATCCAGATCAGACCACGCGGCTGCGAACATAGACACGAGCAGGCCAGGTTCCTGTGCTTACGGAAGACAAGATGACGTTGAAGGAGGAATTCGCAACGAGGAACTTCAGTATGGCCAGCCCACCCTGATGGGGTCCCCCACCGCGGTGATCGGCAAGCTTGTGGACGGAGTACTAACCGCTGAACCCCCTAGGCATTTACGGGCAATGGTGAGAGGACCCCTCGACCACATCCCCAGCAAACCCACGCTCCGGTATTCGATGGCATATCTTGCACGAGAGGATTCAAAATGATGTGCGCAAGGTCGTCGACGACCCTCAAGCGTCGCAACCTTGCCGGCGCGTGGGGAGCTAGTGATGGACTTTCCTGAGGGAGACCCCGATGCTAATACGAGATGCACGACTCTAGGCTCGGTGTGCTGTCGATACTCCTCGGCTTTGCGCTCGGAATCGCCAACATCTTCACGTTTAACGTCTTCATCATCATCTTCTGCGCTCTGTTACTGTAAGCCTCGGACGCTGCCTACCCCTAGACCCCCATCCTCCCGAGAAATGTCCCCCCCCCTCGCGGACGTCGCGACCACGCGAGCACATGTGCACTGCCGACCGCGATGACCCGAACTCCTAAGAAAAGACTAGCAAGCTGACCTCGCCTACCTCGCTGCGCAGTACATCCGTCCTCATCATCATCTTCATCGAGATTCCGCTGCTGCTGCGCATCTGCCCGACGTCGAGCACGTTCGACGGCTACGTGCGCATGATCTCGACCAACTACACGCGCGCGGGCGCCTACGGCGTCATGGCCCTGATCCAGTGGCTCAGCATCATTGCGCGGGCCACCTCCCTCATCGCAGAGGCCATCGTCCTAACCGCCGCCGCCCTCTGCTACCTGGCTGCGGGCATCAAGGGTCAGGCGTTCGTCGGGTCCAAGACCCTGGGCGGCGCGGGTGTCGCGCAGATGATCGTATGATCGCGCTGCGAGGGGAAGTGAGGCAAGCGGGCGAGCGCCTCGCTGCCAGGAATGCGGCCGGTGAGGACCACAGGCCGTGTGGGAGGGTGGTGAACCTTGGGCTTTGGGTAGTCGTGGCAGCTGGCTTGGGAGTGTAAGGTTGGGTGGCCAAGGGGGGGGAAAAGACATCTACGTTATGAAGGAAGAGAGACAGACAAATGAGCTGGGCTTGTTCCGGACCGGACCCCCAACATTGCGAGCAATTGGTCAACCTGCTCCAATTCGGAGTATGGCGTCTCTATAGGGCTCTTGTTTTCTTGTTTATTCATCCTTGTCGCAGTCCGGAATTTGATGGAATTATCCTGTCTGCTCTTTGAGAAGGGGCCCTTGTGGCATTTGCATTGCACGGTGGGCCTTGGAAGGTCAGGCTTTTGTGCCGAGAGCAGCCTTTGTTGGTACCAGGCCTCTCTGTTTCTTTAGGTAGTTACATGTGCCGGTAGTAGACGCAGCATGTCCTGTCTGTGTGGCGAGTCAATGCGATAAGTCGAGGATCACTACAGCATTGCGGTGCGATTGCTTTGGCCAGCCATGTGATTGCTCGCTTGACTGCGCAGCCGCAGGAAACTATGCTTGGCCGGCGTCAGGCCACAGTTCGTGCGAGATGTGTCGACTGACATGTATAAGGAACTTTCTTTTCCAGACCGTTCCAGAGACAGTTCAGGCTTCTAGAGCTGATGCCTGGGTAGTAGCCTATTTACTTGCACACTTCACACCATATGCCATTAAGAGGGAGCCTCCAAATTCGGCTGGAGACAGCCCCGGAGGAAAGGCTGCACGGAGACTGGAGACGGACCGGGCACGTGGGTGAGGCCGGGCATGACTTGCACTACTCATGCGGCCTCCGTGCCGGGGGAACGCAATGAACTTTCCGTGTGGGTGATTTTAGCCTCTCATGAGGCTCCTGGATCTTTTGGTCCGGAGAAGAGGCGTGTGATACCGGCAGCCCGAATGCATGGATGTCTTTGGCAGAGGTATTGTTGAGCATGACGCCATCCTGCCGCAAGCTTGTTGCAATGGACCACAAGCATGAGGAGAGGGCTGCCGCCTCCTTACGTAAAAAGTCGAACGAGGCCAGCAGCGCTGGTTGCATGAAGACTCAGTGAATCTGAAATACCTACGGGCAGCCTCTATTGTGTCTAAATGCCTGGTCCTCCAACGTGCTACGAGAGGAGCAAAAGAGCCGGCCGGCCACATGCCGCCAAGCGTTCATCTGGGATCGCGAGATGCGGGTTTCCCTTTTCTTGACGACGACGACAGACGTGCGAGTAAGCGGGACGCAGGACCCAAGCGTTGGGACAGGGACGTACAGCAGCCCTCATTGGTACGATGGGCGAGGCAGGTATTAATTGCTGTGCAGTGTTAACTCCTGCATAGGGGGCTGCATGAGGAATAGCCGGGTGGGAAGGCGCAGCGGCCGAACCTGGGACGCCATGCACACTGACGGAACCGTCGTGGTTGCAGGTGTGTCTGATGCCAGGGAAGGCGCGGGTGTCTGGGTGGACTGGATGGAGTACAAGGTGTCGTGCTTGGAGTCTGATTTATGGGGAGCACCACTTGGTCTCGCTACTAGTATCGACATTCTTGCCTCTATGCGAGTACTGTATGTAGTACAAGCACGCCCCCAAGCAGACACAGAGATCTCAATGATTTCCTTGGTCTGTCGACGGTCACAATGCGATACGAAGACTTCGCGTACGACGATCGAGAACTTGCACCTTGAGACACACCCGCCAAGCTGTTTCGGGGGTTAGTAAGTCTTCTGACGTTGGCAGCCTCCGCTGTTAGTCGAGCTCTGGGCATATGATGGCGGGGTGGTGGGGTACACCATGCATGTGTTTTGACGCCATCATCGACGACGGAATGTGGAAGAGCTAGACTCGAGTTGTGCGTACTCGATAGGCAATGTAGGTGCACGTGTAGTAGTTTTATTTTCTTCACCGTCTTTCGGCACTCCGCAGAAGATGTGGTTTCCGTCCTCACGGCAGGGTTTGGCGAATTGTAGTGGGCTGAGGAAGTCAAGTGATGTTTGTGAAGAGCTGAGAACCATACAGGTGCTCACTCCACTGTGCACTTCAACGAGTGAACGGACTAGAGTAGTACTCAGAGGTAGACATGACGAGGTCTGGACTGGCAGACCAGGGGAAAGAAGTGATCGACACAAGCTACTATAGTCCAGATATGATAACGCAGCCCGTGAAAGAGGCAACGGTTTGGAGGCCCTCACGAGCAGGCGGGCGAACTGACTGGGCTGGCAGGATCACGGAGCTTTCTAGATCCATCCCAGACGGGACGTGTGGGCGTTGGGTAGACCTGCTACTCCCGTACTAGCGACGATTTGGGGATCGTGATTCAGGGCGTACTGAGTGTCAGGGTACACTGTCGACGGCGACTGTGCCCGCCGCGGCGGAGGTCACTCGACCTGTTGCCAGGGCCCGGAATGGGAATAGGCAGAGGGGAGCTGAGGAGCCGGCGGACCAGAGCCCAGAGCCCAGATCTGGCTGCAGAGGCGATCCTTGCTGGCGGTGGGGATTCCCAGTCGACGGCCCCAGGGCGGCAGGGCGCTCGTCCAGTCGGTGCCAGGATCCAAGCTGGCCTGCGCCCAATGACGAGCATGCCATTTCGTAGCGGTAGGTTTCTTATAAGTGGCCCATGTCCGGTTCCTGATGTCGTTGCTGTGTCGCTGCCGTTGCTATTCTCGAGCACTTGTTGTTTCGCTATATCTAGTTTATCCTCTTTTCTGGCTCGGACTCTGATTCTATTCTCAGATTGTCCACTCAACCACTCGTAACTGCTGTAAAAACAAATCTACCTCTTGCTGCTCTTCAAAAGGGAAACCAGTCCTCTTATCTGTGTCGCCTGGCCCCTGCATTCCTCCTCTGTCTCCCAACCACTGACTGGACCTCCACCACTCCTGGTAAGTGCCGATGGCAGCCGCTCCTTCCATTGACACAGTCTGTTTTTAGCTCCCTCTCTGTACTGCACCTTCCGCTTGCATGCAGTTAGTTGCTGTGTTCCTCTCTCCGTGCCAAAGCCCGAACAAGGGAGGAATCCCCTCTGGACACGACCAACGAGCTGCTCTTTGCAAGACCCCAAGTTCACTGGCCTCGGGCCGTGAGCTTATCTTTCAGGCTGTTCATCTGGATCAGGCGAGTCATCCAGGTTGACTGTGGCCGTCCAGGCTGCCCTTATCAGCACTGGGAACAAGCTCCTTGAACTGCATTGTGTGACCGCAGTGGGAACGCGCCAGCTCACGGTTCCAGCTTGGGCTTCGTCGAACGGCACCTCCGTGCCTTTAGCCCGCTTGGGGAAAACTCAAATTGTGGTTCTTTGTCCATCTGTCCATATCACGACATCCTGATTTGGCCGTTCCTGTCTCTGCAAGCCCAGGGAACCATCAATTGGCGGGGCAGACCCTCACCATCTGCAAGCTTCCAGAACATTGACGCCGCGGCACGCCCCAACCCAGTCACTCCTTGGCCAGCTCAGCCCCTGTCTAGTCATCTTGTCACAACACAGCTTCTTCTTGCATGCTCAGTACTTATACCCTACCTCACGCGCGCTTTTTGCATTGTGTTCACAAGAAATGGCTCACCGTATCTTTACCTCCAGCCGGGCTAACAGCTGCAGTTCATAGTACCAGGCACATTCTATTATCCTTCAGGTCTCCAGCATACAACACCAGGACTAAACCAGCGTCTTGTCCTTACACGCTTGACCAGAATCTCAACTCGAAATATTTCCAACTCGAGCAGAACAAGTATTGAAGCTTCAAGCAATCAAAATGTCGACCGCAGCCACTCAGCAGCAACCTCCGGCTATACCTCCCCGTCCATCTAGAGGATCTCAGGACCGAGACAGTTCCGAAATCCCTAGAATTCCACCACGTCCCATCAAGCGTGGCCCCTCGCCCAACCCCGATCGATACGCCCCGTCTCCTCTGAATGGTGGTCTTCTCAGCCCTACCAAGAAGGACCAGCGTTCCAACTCAAATGGCGATCCCATTGAGCGATCCAGGAGCGTCGATCTGCCGGCCGTTGTTGGCGAGGAGGGCATGGAATACGCTGCTCTGGCTCAAGAGGTGGCATCGTCTCGCGAGCCGAGTACTTCTCCCACACAGACACGCACCGTGGACCAGAACATGAAGATATATGCACCTACGGCAACCATGCCTGCTTCGAGAGCCAAGCAACGCATCATGCAGGTTACAAGAACCGACTCGGACAACGCGGCGGCTTTTGGCATCGGAAAGCCGAGCCAGGAAATTCCCACGCCCTCCAATCGTAGCCTGAAGAAAAAGGCCAGCACGGCCAGCGGTCTGTCTCACAGCGAGGTTGAGGACGAGGAGCACGGCATCCCAGAAATTGGACAGCAGATCCCCTTACTGCCCCACGCTGGCGATGTCCAAGCCCCATCACCCGCTCCCGGTGCTGATACGATCAAGGCCCACAAGAGAAAGGTGAGCTCTCGAGCAGTTCCACCTGGAAGTTACGGCCTGCACGGCCACAACGTCGCTCCTCAGGACAAGCTTGAAAAAGAGTACTACACCAAGCACCCTGAGCTCTTGAAGCTGGAACACCACCCGTACCAAGCCGACCGCCCCACGGATTTTGCCTTGAGCAGTGAGCAGCTCAACAAGCTGGTGAGGGAGACCGAATCCACTGGTCAGGGTGTTGGTAAGCACATGAGAATGGCTCCTTCTTTCGTGATGTGGTCCTAACAGGAGAACAGGCACCCACGAGCACGTTGGCTTGCCCAGTGAACAAGCTGGATGGGCAGCGCTTGATGCTAGCTCGCGCCCTCAGTCGGTAAAACCTGGCGAGAAAGAAGTCCATATCGAAGAGCCCAACCGCAGGAGGAGCATCCTGCTCAGCGGTGACCCCGTTCCTGCCCCATTGCCGGAGGAGGGCACCGAATACACGGCCCCCATCTTGGCTGAGGACGAGGTTAGGAAAAACACCCCGCAGCGGGACCAAGTGGCATGTATCGAGCCTTCAAGGGAGCGCCGAGGAAGCGATTTTGAGGCAGACCCACCACGCAGTCGCCCCACTAGCCGTCCGGCCAGCCTGTACAAGGTGGATTCGTCCGACGTGAGGTCCACGCCCCTCGAGGACGTGGAAGAGTACGAGCCGCTTTTCCCTGAAGACGATGAAGGCACCCCCAAAAAGCATCTCACTGCTGCCCAGATCGAGAAGATCAAGCAGCGATTCCCCAGCAAGGACATTTGGGAAGACGCACCTAACAGCGTGCATCACACCGCCACCGTCTCCACGCCCGACCTGACGGAACAAGTCCCGAAGAACATCCCGCCTCGTGAACAAACGGAAACACCGGCACAGGAATGGGCCCGCAAGCAGGAGGAGCTGGCTGAGAAGGAATTGACACACCCCGACGCCTTCTTGTGGCGCAACCAAAAGCCTACCTGGGTTGGTCACCAACCTCATCTCTCTCAGGAGACCTCCCGTCCGAAAATGGCGCAAAAATTCCCAAGCCGCGATGTCTGGGAAGACACCCCAGACAGCTTGAAGCTCGAGACGACCGTGTCCGGGCCTCAGATGGAGCCAGCATCGCCGGCAGACACCAAGCCGCCCCAGGTTCCGGACCGGCCCCGGCGCAAGTCTAGTGGTTCCAGAGACAAGCCCGCGGTTCCTGAACGACCCAAGAGCAAGTCACCAGAGGAGACATCCAAACCTCAAATTCCCGACCGCCCCAAGCCTCAGATCCCCGCTCGACCTGCAAAGGCTTCCGCTGCTGGCGCTTCTCCGTCCGACGTGCCGGCTCCCAAGGTGAAGCCCGCAGTGCCCGCTAGGCCAGCAGGCAATAAGATTGCTGCACTTCAGGCGGGATTTATGTCTGATCTGAACAAGAAGCTTGGGCTAGGACCGAGGGTCTCGCAGCCTAAGGAGGAGTCCAAGGACGAAGTGCCCGAGGAGCCAAAGGAGAAGAAGCCCTTGACTGATGCCCGCAAGGGAAGAGCCCGCGGTCCCCAGAGGAGGGCTCCTGCTGCCACGACTGCTGCCGCGGCAGCACCATCGGAATCTGCGGCCAAGAAGCCGAAGTTGAGTTTCTCGACAACTGTCACCATCTGGTCTTTAGACCCCGAGTCGGAGGGCACAATTCAGGTCGGAGGGTTGAGCCCAACAGAGGAAAAGCAGGAACCTAGTGCGCCTGCTGCTGAGGTTGCTGAGGTTGCCGCGGAGAAATCCGCGGCGCCTGCAGTCGAGTCTTCTACGGACGACAAGCCCGTGGTTGAGGAGGCTGAGCCTTCAGTGAAGTCAGAAACTGAACCCAAGCTAGAGGAGAATGCTGGTGCGTTCAACGATGACAAGAAAGAGGAGGAACCGAAAGTGACCAAGCAGGAAACTTTGGCAACGAGTAAGTGTTCACTGATGGCATTCCATCCATGATGACTTGCTAACAAATATGCTACAGACATGGCCGGGGAAAGTGTCGAAGAGGCTGTCGTTGAAGAGGACAAGGACGGCAAGGTCGAGGCGAAACACGCTGAGGTGAATTCCGTTGAGGACTAACATGAGGTTTCAACCGCGTGTTCCCCAAGGCGTTCCTTCTAGTATTGTCGTTCTTTACATCAACAATTAAACAAGCGTGCCGAGACGATGAGCGGGAAGCACACCCGGAGGGTTGGATTTCACTACAACAGAATACGTTAGGTAGCATTTTGGATTCTTGATGCCGACTTACTGTCATTCCTTTACAGTATGCGAACCACGCCCTCCCCAGCATGGCCACTCGAGCCCGACACTGCTGTTCCTGTCGTATTTGGTCGAGGCGACTCATTGCTACACACGTCGAATTTACTAACAAGAAACGAGAAGCAGTTGTTGTGCTCACATGTGCCCTTCCCCAGGTTCAATGAGTGAGTGGCCACCATGTTCACGGTGAAGCGTGTCGAGGACCTCGTCTACCACCTGAACTAATGGTGTCTTGTTCACATGCACCTCTTGAGCCTATCAATGTGTTCAGGAGCCAACACAAGATATTGTACACATATATGTGGGCGGCATGTTGGCCATTCCTCATCTACACCTTGCACCAGGCTCCTCATTCCTAATCACTACCAACAAGAGAATTCTGGCACGTAGAGTCGCAGCGTAGCAATTTCTCGCTGTAGGTAGACCTTCACGTAGTGTGCACCGCGTGTAGAATGTTGGCGAAGGCGTTAGTTATACGAGCAGCAACAGCGTGGCATAGAACGTTACAAATCATCAATGTATTCAACAAGCTTTCCCGCGCCTTTGTGATTAGGTATGCATGCTGTCTCCGTAACCTCGTGGCCTTACTAACTGTGTAGTCCGTTCCTGTCCAGTGTTTAATTTCAGTACAGTTACAATGCTTTGTAATGCAAACAAACACCCTGAATGCTCTGTTCAGCCTGGATTTTGACCCTGTACCGTCCCGTCCTGTCCCGTCCGTGAATTCTCACAAGACTTGAAAAAACCTGACTCCTTGTACCGTTGAAAGTCACGACTCCCTTCCACCACCACCTCCAGCACCGCTCAATCCAACAGCGTGTCACCCGCGGGTTATCGTACAACAACAAGTTCATCATCATCGTCATCATCGTCGCCCTCGAGGACGACCTCTTGCTGCCGCTGCCTCGACGCCAGCTTCCTGCTCCAGTCCCTCGAGGCCCCCGGGTCCGCGACGACCGAGCCCGGAAGGCTTTCGCGCCCGGCCTCGCGGATGCCCTTTTCCGTCACGAAGCGAGTCTTCTTGCGCACGGGCGACCTGTCCTTGTCGCGAAACGCCCCGCCCGCTGCCGTGCCCGTGCCCGTGCCCGCACCGCTGCTGCCGCTGCTGCTGGCCGTGGTGCTCGTGCTGTTATGGCTCGTGTGCAGGGACAGCCTCTCGCCGGCCTTCATGCGCGAGAGCTTGTCCCGAAGTGACGTGCCCCAGCCGAAGCCACCGGGAGGCCTTCCGGTCGCAGCCGACAGCCTGCTGGTGGCGGCGGCCGTGTACGAGGACCCCGCGGGCGGCTTCGAGTCGAAGGAGGAGTTGTTGGACGAGAGTGTGCTGTCCTGGCGCTTACGCTTGATGGGACTGAGGGAGATCTTGGGGCCCGCGCCACCCCTCCCTGCGAGCAGGCCCAGCGAGCGGGCGTCGGTCTTACGCGGTTGGTCCTCCTCGTTGTTGATGGGGAGGGAGATGCCCGGGAGTCTGACCTCGGGCTTGAACGTCGAGGACGACGGCACGGTGCGCGGGCCCCTCGTGCCGTTGAGCCTCGAGGTGGCGCGGGAGCCCGCCCTGGATGAGGAGGCCGCCGGCGCCGGCTGTGCTGCCCCGGAGATGCGCATGTACTCCCCGCCCATGCTGCCGCTGCCCATCTCGCCCAGCTTCTTCGCGATGTCCCTCTCCTTCTCCTGCGCGGCTAGTTTCCTCTTGAGGCCTTCTGCCCTCTCCCGCGTGTCGGAGACGATTCCGTCGCGATCGATCAGCGATGACGCGCTCTGGCCGCGGCCGCCCCCGTTCATGAAATAGCGGCTCCGCGTCTCCCAGTCGAATTTGCCATGTTCCTGTTCGACCTTCGCCTGCCTCTTGGCTTCGGCGCTCTCCTTCCAGGTCCGGTCTTGAGAGCGGGGGCCTTTATAGCCAGTGCCGAGACCCCCCGTGCCGTTGACTTCCTGCCGGGCTGACCGGGTCCGGGACAGAGCCGTGTTGGTGTGGTATTCGCAGTGCTCGGTGCGCCTGGCGTTCACCCAGCTGTTGCAGAGCTTGCCGTCCGCCTTGACGGATTTGCAGTACCCCAGGTCCCGTGCCGCACCGATCTCGAGAATCGTGTCCGCATCGGAGTTGATCGTCAAACTAAACCGACCAGTGTCCGTACGTCCTGGTGGCGGTGGCATAAAGTCTGGATTGAGGATAGCGACGACGGTGCCCGTGGACAGTTTCCAGAAGCGCTCGAAGCCAGAACTGAAGAGGAAGAGCTCAATCTCATATTGTAAGTCGACGAGGGACAAGACCATGTACTTCCCCCTGTCTGACTCCTTCATCTTCCCCGTCTCCGCGTCATACTGAGGTTTGTGATGACGAGGATCTGATTTGGATGCTACAATGGCGAACACGACGCTGTCCACCACGTTGTCAGGGAGGGACCAGTCTGGGGCTTTAACCTGCCGTAGCAGGCCTTGGATCGAGTATGTGGTCTTGCCGGAAACGGCGCGGGCCACGACTTGATGTGGCAGGATGCGCTTGGTCAAATGAAAACCAGAGTAGACGTCGAATGAAGCAGAGGGTGATTTTGGGGTCTCGGATGTTATTGAGGAGAATGAGCCTGCGACTTGGGATGAAAACGATCCAGAGTCCGTGGTGCCATGTCCTAGACGCGATGCTGTCCGTATGCTAGGCGCTGTATTACTGCGGTGTAGATGTCCGTTCCTTGGTTTTTCGGATGACGCATTCCCAGTGGTGTCGTCTCGGGCAAATCCTCGGTCACCGGGCGATGGCTCATTTGGCATGTCCACGGCAGCATTCTTGTAGTCCTCCATCTCCTGCTTGGTCACGTTGAAAGCTGAGCTCCGCGACCTGGATGCCTTTGATCTTGCTTCTTCGCGAGTTTTCTCCTCCGTCCGAGCTGCTGCCAGCCTCTCGTTGAAGCTCAGTGGCCGCGGTTTGTCTTCCGTCAAGCCTGGGGTCCTGGACCTGTGCAGATACCCTGCTCCGCCGCCCTGCGACCCTCCCGGGTCATCTTGCGCCTTTCGAAGACTCGGTGCCCTTTTCAGTGATATATCCTTCCCTCTCAGCCCTTTGTCTATACCGAGTAAGATCCGACTAGGGGAGGTCTGCTCAGGCTGCTGTTGAGCCTTCCTGACGGGCGAAGCTGGCACTTCGACAGAGGAACCTTGTGAAGGGGGCCGTGCCGCTGCATCTGTCCTCCTGATCTCCTTTATTCTTAGGCCTGCCCGCGCCGTAGAGGCCGAGCCTGGTCTTGATGCTTTGGTATTGTCCTGGTCCGAGTGCTGGCTGAAGGAGGAATGTGGGTCGTTCTGGGACCTCGCCTTGTCCTTCCGCAGCTTCTTCAACCTGAGTTGTGCCTGTATTTGCTGGAGTTTCAACTGCAGAGTCTCCTCGTCATCTTCGTCGTCGACATCCATTGGATCCCCCATATCCATGGGGTCGTCTGTGTCCATGCTCATCGACTGTGCCGCGCCGCGTGACGCTGGTCGGGTAGATCGTGTTTTCGAGGGCGACGGTGAAGATGAGCGCTGGGCGAGTATTTGTCTGTATCGCTCGCGACCGCCTGGTGTGCTCAGTAGGGCCTCGCGAGGGGATCGTGGTGGCCAGTGAGCCTCCAAGCCTGCGGCGTCTGTCCATGAGTCAGTTGGAAAAGCAGCCATGGGGTATTTTTCCCTTTAATTGAAAAGAGCATACTGGATGACATCCTGACACTTTTTTTTACAACATGAAGAATTTGCGATGCTCGGAAGTCTCCCGATCTGCACCTGGCTGGACTGTTGTTTGTTCGCGACAGAATGTTGGCCCAGTAAGATCAAGAAGTACCACGCCTACCTATAACAGCCAGATATTATCGCCCACCCCTAACAACGCCACGGTCCAGGACTTCGTAGGCGCCCGAGAACAGCACATGGGAGCCAATGGGCGGGTCAGCGGTACTTTTTGTGGCTGTGGTTGTTGCTGCAATCAGCAAGCAGCGGAAGCGGCCGACTGAGGAAGTGTGTGTGTCTATGGTATGTAGGCTGTATGCAGTATGGGATGTTGAAATCAACATACGGCTCCGAAGGCGGGTGAGGCTGCCCAGGGTCGAAACGGATGATCGACTGAGACTCTAATTTAGTCGAGTGTGGCTGTTCTTGTTCCGCATGCAACTCACACCTCTCGCCCTCGAAACCGGATCCTGCAGGAGTGGGCGCGGGCGTAACACAGATTACGGGTACGGGGAAATGGGAGGGGGCGCTCTGAGTTGGCTGGGATACGCGCCTGCGCGACTCGGACGCGACCCCACACTGTAATAAGCGCGCTGTCAAGGACCCTGGACTATTTACTTTGGAGATGCGTATGCATCTCGTATCAGCTCGATAAGATATTTCCAATTCCGGGGATAGCATCCTCCTTCTTGCTCGCCCTCAATTGCACTGTGCTTTTTGGATACCAGCTGTATAAATTGTCAGAATATGGCGAGGACACGTGCAAAAGGCGCCATCAAGGGCGCCAACAGCTCAAGCACAGACGCCACAGCTTCAGCATCATCATCAAAATACACCCTGCCGGCCGAGTCCGAGAACCCAAGTATAGTTCTCATTTTACCAGAGAAGGCGACTCCCGAGGCAAGAGTCGTGTCACTCACAAACCCTCGATACTCAAAATCAACGCGGTACCTCGTGTGTCCACAAACTGGCGCGTATGAGTTCATCAAGATCTCCGAGCCGAAGACGACACCTCGGAGCTGGCTCATCGAGGCTGGAAGCAGAGACCAGACCTCAGATTCAGGAGATGCCAAGAAGGACGAACATGCCTTCCAGACGCAAATCTCCAATGGCGCAGACCTCTTCATAGCCACACCGATCGACCCATTATTCCTCGCCCTCCCCGCCCTGGTAAAACAGCTGTCCTCGGCCAAGCGCATGTTCCTGTCCAGCGACGACCACCTCGACGGCATAGCAGAGGGCGCGGCGCACCTGCGCGAGACCCTGAAGTGGGCGCGGTGGCGCGAGCTGCTCGAGTCCCGCATGGCCGCGGGCTGCGACACGGTCGAGGCCGGGGACGAGACCATGTTCCGCCTGAGCGAGGAGAAGCTGCTGGGCCAGCTGCTGGCCAAGGCGGCGAGAATGAGCGAGGGGGGCCTGCCGGGGAGCATGGAGGAGAAGTTCGTGACCAAGGCACTGGAAGCCCCCGTGCTAGGCCGCAAGGCCGCCGCGCCGCGGTTACAAACGCACGAATCCGCAGAGGCGAGCGGCGCGGACTCGGGCACGGATACGCAGGTGGAATCTCAGTCGTCTGTTGCGACGTCCGCCACGTCTGCGTCTGAAGCTTCCACAGCAGCGACATCGGTGGCGGACGACGCACAAGCCGCAGGCAACAAGGACGTCGCCTCGGCCATCCAGGCCTCACCTGAGGTGATCAGACTCCAGCGCCTCCGGGTAGCGTTCAACTTCATCTGCTCGAGCTACGTGCCGCCGGCGTTGTCTGTTGTGCTCAAGAAGATGCTGGCAGAGGGCAAGGGCGCGGTCGCGGACTTCAAGCCCCTGGACGAGTACGTCGGGCAGCTTACGAAGCTGCGGCAGGAGGCTATGATGGCGCGGTCTGCGTCAGACTACAGCCGGAAGAGGGCCCTGGACGAGGAGGACGAGGACCGCAGGGAGGCGAAGCGCAAGAAGGAGGAGGAGGAGAAGAGGAAGAAGGCTGGGGAGAGCAGGGGCGTCAGGGACCTCAAGAAGGTCAACACGACGGGAATGAAGAAGATGAGTGACTTCTTCGCGAAGAAGCCGAAGGCTTGAGTCCTGCTTGTAGAGACCAGGAAGGCTACCTACTACAGGTGTCACATTTGTAGGATATTTGTTTGGATGAGCATATGTCATTGGGCGTTGGAAACACCAAAAGGGGGTATCATTCAATGCAGATCACGGACGGCATAATACGAAGACGACACAGAGCGGCTTCCTCGCCCTCATCGCACGCCTCTGCTACTTCCCGTGCCTGTACCTCTTGTGCCCCTTGTCGTTCGCGACGCTCCGAAGCCCCTTCCTATCTGTGAACCTCCCCGTGTGCTGGAACTTGCGCCGCCCACGCCGGAGCCCGCACCCGTCCCGCCCCTCAGTATGCCACCCCGGGTACCACCACGCACGCCCCGCACACCTCGCACGCCCCTGACGCCAGATCCCCGGCCGGCGGCAGAGCCCGTGCCGGCCATGCGGGCCATATCCTGCTCCTCGGCCTTGCGCCGGGCCTCCTCGCGGCGGCGCTCCTCATCGGCTGCCCTGCGCTCCAGGGCCTGCTGGCGCGCCGCGGCCTCCGCCTCGATGTCCTGCAGGTCCTGGGTCGAGCCCTTCCAGTTGGGATTGAGGATCAGCCGTTGGTTGTGTTCCGTCTGCGAGAGGATGCGGGTCCAGGTGTTGAGGAGGGTGGAGGCGTTGTCGACTGTCTGGGAGACGTTCTGCAAGCGGGCGCTCTGTGTCAGCTACCATATATTGCACGTGATGCGCAAAGCCGGAATGTCCATGCGGCAGGACTCGGTTGACTTACTCCCATATTCCCCTTTGCCCGTTCGAGTGTTCCGATGACGCCTTCGATCACCTCGTTGATGTTGCGGACCCCTTCGAGCTCGCGCCGGAGCTGGGTCTCGCGGACCTCGTCTGCATCGAAGGGCTCCTTCTCTTTCTGACCGCCAGGCGTTGGCGTTGGCGTTTTGGGAGTCTTGGGTGTTTTGGGTGAGGGGTCGTTTTCAGCCATGGTTTTTGATGTGGTTGGTTCGTTGTGGCACGGGCAGTATACGGCCAGATCTGCCTCAATTCAAGGAAGGTGTTGGATCCTCAATCGTATGGTCCGTACTTTCCGTTCGGTCGATGACGTTGCAGTGCAGACAAGGCTGTGGAAGCTCTGAGCTGGGGTTGGTGTTGGCATGTGCTTTCCTTTCCTTGTCATAAGGTTTGTTGACTTTGGCTTTGATAAGTGGGGCCCTTTCCCAAGACGCGTCTGACATGGGTCGGTCGCGCCTTCCGGTCACGCCTTCCGGTCGCGCCTTCTTCGCGGTTAAGGACAGATAATAAGGCTGATTGGCTGGACTGGGCAGGTTCTCCACTCTGCTGCCAACCCCAGTGAATCACTGGCAGCCACCGCCTCCTCTCCTCGTTTGCAGGACAATGTGCCAGCCATCCTATTCTCATCGCTCATCCCCAGCCTGTTCTTTTGACATCACCACCATCAATTGCATCGCCTTAAACTACATTGCCGCCCTTTCCATTGTCCGAATTGGCTTTTGACAGGACCAATATTGTTATTGTGATACCCATGAATGGTGATCATCGTCAACATTTAAATCATCCTCCAGAACCTTTCCTCCATCTTGACTGAGTTCTTCCAAGACTGTGAACAGGACAAGGGCCCATAAAAAAAGGTTCCACTACACACACAAGTCATCAGAGGTCTCATAATCCACCTTTCTACCACCTGTCTCTCCCTCTGTACTGGGGCTCTCCCTTCATCCACCCCAAACCCTCACCCTCACCCTCACACTCTTCTCTTCCCCTTATCACTCCTCAATTCGATTTAATCGAGTCCTAACCCTCAACCACCCTTCTTCACCTCACCTTTCGTCTCGTCTTGCTCCTCGACTCATCCAGAGCATTGATATATCCGAAGCTTTGGTGAACTCCCAATCCACTTGCGACTGCTGCCTTGCCGCCTTGCCGCGGTCCCCACATTTCTTGAAGGCCTGGCTTTCGTCCAAGCTCAACCGCAACGCGCCTGACAAACGGTCCAAAGAACACAATGGCGACCACGCCTGAGCCTGGCTCGCCTGCCAGTATCAATACGCCTCCTACGCCTCGACTCGGCAGCTTCGCTGACAACTGGGAGCCTTACACCCCCGTCCGCAAGTCTGCTCGGATCTCGTCGCAGCGAACCACCTCAGCAAACCGAACCCCGTCCCCTCACCTGTCGGGTCGCACCTCAACATCTCGTCAGGTTCGCGCTTCACCTAAGTCGACCTCCGACAAGAAACACCACCCAACCCAAGCTACCTCATCTAGCATGACTTCGCCCCCGGCGACCGCATCGCCACAGAAGAAGCGTCTTCCTGCCTCGTCGCGCGTGTCGTCGGGCTCATTGACTGCAGAGAGCATTCGCAACGCCGCCGCCGCCCTCGGCCAGTCGCAGAAGATGGATTCCCTCACCAGCGCCCCAAGTCAATCGGCCCACGTTCTGCCCACCCCCGCCAAGACGCCCGCACGCAAGCACGCCGAGCAGAATGAGAAGAGCGTCAACGCGATCGCGCGCAACCTCTTCAGCAAGCCCCAAAGCCCCAAGAAGACGCGCGCCAAGCAGTTCAAGCTCGACAGTTTCGAGGCTGAGGACGACACCTTCCAGATCTACACCGACTCCCAGGACCGACTCCCTGCGCCCGACGTCACCGAAGACAACCCTTTCTACGGTGAGGCGGGTATCGCAGCCTCTGCGAAGCCCGTGCGCCGCAGCTCGCGCAACAGGAAGAACGTCGTCGGCGCCAGCGTCTCCGAGCAGGTCGATGAGGTTGTCAAGCGCGAGGACGGCTTGCTCTACGTCTTGTAAGTTCACCTGTCTATCCTCGGTCCATGTCATCCTTACCTCGCTCGGTGCTAACTTTATTGTAGCCGTGGCAAGAAGATCTTTAGGAAGTTCTCAGAGGGCGACGAGGCCAGCTCCCGACTCGACGTCAAGCCTCGCCTTCTCTTCCCAAGTGCCAAGAGCCACAAGGAGAACGACCTTGCTCACACCGATGAGGAGGCAGAAACCGATATCGAGCAGCCCATTGCTGGCAAGGTCGACGACGTCAAGGCCAGAGCTGAGACACCTGTCGAGGCCAGTGAGGCGAAGATTGACACTCCCAAGGCGCCCAAGTACGCTCCCGCCTCACCTCCCAACACGAGCCGGACCGCTCGATCCAAGAAGATCACCACCGAGCCGGCCCCAGTCAAGACCAAGCGTGCTGGCAACCGGAGCCCCTTTGATGGCTGGCGTCGTACCAAGACTGCCTCCGAGGGATCTGTGAATGGCCACAAGCGACCTGGCGAGACGCTCAGCGCCCCATCTGCGTCCAAGCGACCCAGAACTTGAATCCGAGGTTGATGCATTCAGGACTTGAGTCGAGTCATTTTGTCTACTTGTTTTATTACTTTATGAAATCTGGTTCATAAGGAACAGCATCTTTCACCGACGATGGGACGGCGTAAGGCAGTAGAGGGGCCGTTTGGCGAGCTCAAGTAAGCTCTTTGATATCCCTCAGGATGTTGCGCGGGATGGTATGAGAAGTACGTGATGTGCTTTTCTGTGTGAGGCTCTGAAGAGCTCCTCCATACCACCACTCGACTGTCGGCCTTTTGCCATTACAGCCTCCACAAAATGCATTGCGAGCAGAAGTACTTGCAGATAGTTTTTACGGTCTGCCAAATAGGGGTTTTCATTACGACATTGACAAGGGAGCAAGGGCAAGGAGTCTTGGAATGATTTTCCGCAGGCATGTCTGGAAAGGAAGGATCAGATAGATAATTTTTGACTTCATGGAATCGTTTCTTGGGTGTCCCTTTCAATGGTGAAGAAGACGTGATTTTCTCTCAACGCTATGAGATTCGTAAATCAGGTAGCTATCTTGAGGCCATCAAATCGTTGTTCCAGCAAGCCAAGTCAGATTCCATAAACGTCCTGGCCAAGCCATGAGGCAGGAAGCACGTCATTGGACCTGATAATGCCGACCGGACTCGTATGATGCGAATTGGCGTCGGGTTCGTCATGTCATGGTGGAAACTCGGCCGGTTTGCGGACAGGACGCCGCGAGTCGGTGGCCAGCTTGGAAGAGCTGCCCCACCCCCGCAATCCTCATACGTATTGCTAGCAAGTTTCTTCTCATTCCTCAAGGGAAATACAATTCCCTGGGTGCTCATTTTACGTTCTCTCTGTATCATCACGGCTTCTCTTACAGGTAGAGTGTCTCGTGCTACTTTTCGTTCCCACCAGTCCTTTCGAAACTCGTCAGTGCCTTCCTCCAAGGCGCACGCTCGCCATCCTCAGCCCAAGATGCACATCCTCGTGATCAACGACGACGGGCCCCCGTCGACGCACTCGTCCCCCTACGTCCACTCCCTCGTGCGCGAGCTCCAGGCCTCGGGGCACACCGTGTCCGTCTGCCTCCCCCACACGCAGCGCTCCTGGATCGGAAAGGCGCACATGATCGGCCAGACGCTGAAGCCGACCTACTACCGGCCGCCGCCGGCCTCGTCCCCTCCCGCCGGCCTGGGGTCCCCCGAAGACGACCTCGGCACGACGCACAGCAGGCCCTCGGCGGACGGGGCGGTGGAGGAGTGGGTGCTGGTCGACGGGACGCCGGCCAGCTGCGCGCAGATCGGGCTGCACCACTTCTTCGCGGACCGGGGCCCCGTGGACTTGGTCCTGTCCGGCCCCAACTACGGCCGCAACACCACCGCCGTCTTCGCGCTGAGCAGCGGCACCCTGGGCGGGGCGCTCGAGGCCGCCGCGTGCGGGTACAGGTCCATCGCGCTGTCGTACGCCTTCTTTACGCGGAACCACGACCCGGAGATCGTCGGCGCCGCGAGCAGGCACGCCGTGCGCGTCGTCGAGGCCCTGGCGAGGCAGTGGCCCGCCGACGGCAGCGCCGACGTCTACAGCGTCAACGTGCCCCTGGTAGAGGGCGTCGAGCAGCGCAGGACGGTGTGGGCCGGCCTGCTGCAGAACTACTGGATCAAGGGCAACAGCGCCTTCGAGGCCGTGGACGCCGACGGGGCCGAGGGCGAGGACAAGGAGGAAGAGAAGATCCGCGAGGGCGCCAATGGCGAGGCCGCGAGGCCCCGGGTCGACGGTGTGGCCGAAGGCGGGAGTGGGAGGAAGGGCCACGACCACAAGCATTTCAAGTGGGCGCCTAAGTTGGCGGACGTCATGAAGGCCGTGGATAGCGCGCCTGCCGATTGTGACGGGCGGGTCATCAGGGACGGCCACACGAGGTGAGTTGATCGCGAGCCCTGCTTCATGACATATTGCTAACGTGTGCTATCCACAGTGTGACGGCATTAAAGGCCAACTTCCTGCACGCCGCGGAGAGCCTGCAAGGGCAGGATCTGAAGCTGTGAGTGACCTGTTTCCGGAGTGCGAGCATGAACAAAACGAGCCAGGCGTCTTTGGACAACATAAACACACATACATCGAGACTTTGGGGCTATCTATAGGCCCCCGGCCCGGGCGAGGGCTTGGACATAGAGTCATAGAAAGCATGCTAGAAATAGACAGCGTTCTGCTCTCGACCCCCGTCAGTCCATCCAATTTCCACCCAAGACCGGATTCTTACACTTTTTTTCTTTGCTCCGGCTTCAGGGATGAGCGTGAGGCTACATCAGCACTCGCCCTCAGGACGGGCGGGACATTTGGCCCAAACACAGCAACCAAGGCTGAGGAGGAGTCCCAACCAGCAGTTCCCGCAGTCCCAGCTCCCGCGGGCTCAGGGGAGCAAGTGTTCGCAATCGTCGATTACGAAGATGCCTACGTTCAGCCGATCATCCTCTCGGCCCTGCAGTCCCAAATCCCGTCCGGCCGGCTACGCCTCCTTCCCCCGGACCCGTCCCGGAGCCTGGCGGAGCAGGTGCCCAATGGCGCCAAGATACTCCAGATACGGGCGTACGAGTCCATCGACTTCGAACACGCATCCGCAAACCCGGGCATGTCGCTCATCAACAGCTACGTCATCCGCAAGGCCCTTATCAGAAAGCACTTCCTATCGACAACGGTCGACCACTGGGTCGCCAAGAACCCGGCGTCGCCCCTGAGGGGTCACGTCAAGGCCAGCGAGCCGTTCGAGGTCGACTACGCCGAGTTCCTGGACGATGCGCTGGACGAGACGTTCGACCTACGGGCCAGCTTAGAGCGCAACGGCGAAGGCGGCGGGGATCCCTTGAATGCGGAGGAGAGGGAGTGGTGGATCCTCAAGCCGAGTATGAGCGACCGCGGGCAAGGTATCCGCCTGTTCTCGACCATGGAGGAGCTCCAGGCGATCTTCGACGGGTGGGAGGCCGACGAACCGTCATCCGACGACGAAGATGACGAGGACGGGGGCGACGCCGACGCGGCTGGTGCTCACGGAGGCGACGACAGAGATGGCATCACGACGTCGCACCTCCGCCACTTCGTCGCGCAGCCGTACATCCACCCGCCGCTCCTGCTGCCCGAATGCGGCAACCGCAAGTTCCACATCCGCGCGTACGTGCTGTGCGTGGGCGCGCTCAAGGTCTACGTGAGCCGCTCGATGCTGGCCCTGTTCGCAGGGCGGGCGTACTCTGCGCCGTGGGAGAAGAAGACCAACGGCGAAGACGGCGACGACCAGGATGAAGGCTACCTCGACGCGCACCTCACCAACACGTGCATTCAGGGCCCCAAGGCGGACGCGGGCTCGGTGCGGCGCTTCTGGGACGTGCCGGGCCTGACGGCCGAGGCCAAGGACGACGTCTTCGCGCAGGTGTGCTCCGTCACGGGCGAGGTGTTTGAGGCCGCCGCCAAGGCCATGATGGTGCACTTCCAGCCGCTAGGTTTCGCGTTCGAGGTGTTCGGGCTGGATTTCCTCGTGGACGCCGCAGGGCGCGCGTGGCTGCTGGAGGTCAACGCGTTCCCGGACTTCAAGCAGACCGGGGACGACCTGCGGGACGTCGTGGCTGAGTTCTGGCAGGGGGCGGTGAGCAGGGGCGTCGCCCCGTTTGTAGGAGTGGAGAGTGGTAGCGGCAGTGGGAAGGAGGATAGGATGGTGCTGGTTAGGGATGTTGACCTGGGAAGGAGGTGATTTGGTGGTGTGATGCTACGATGGGGCCACGATGGTGATACTGAGGCTGAGCATGTCCGGTGAGCACTGAGGGGAAAGCCATGCCGCCGGCTCTCATCCGCGCTCGAGCACTGGCCAGGCGTAAGATGATGTTGCCACAACGCCTCGAAACCTTGGAAGTGTTGTGCTTGGTGGTGATGTTGTTGCTGGTGTTCAAGGGCTAAGCATGGCAGCTACAGATGACCCCTGCCACGGACGTGGGGACCGGGGAGCGGCGGGCTTGAGGCGGACCGGACCTGGCAGAGTGTGTTGGCGATGTTGGCGTCGACTGGGTCTCAAGCTTCGGAAGATGCCTTGTGGTCAGCGAGACTAGCAGGCCGTGACGACTTGTTTGGGGCTGTGTGTTTCAGCCAGAGCGAGTAGGACACTGTGCGACGGCGTCAATCAATATCGCAGAGAGAAAACTTGCCGTACCGCGACTATCCGACGGTAGCGAGCCATTACGTGAGATTGTCAATCACCCTTTCTGCAACCCCTTGGCAAGTAAGCAGTAGTACAGTAAGTCATGCGTTCACCACCAGTGGTGGTGATGATACCTGGGGCAGATGAATCGTAAGTGCCACAAAGGGTGAGTACATCGTCGTCGCAAGACGAACCGCACGTGAACTGTTTTGTTGTCCATGTCACATGGCTGGTCAATACAGTTGTCACGGAGAAGCTAGTCTTCACTGCATGATTCCTCTGAGATCACGCGCATGTTTCTTCATCACGCATATCCGCCACTTTGTTCGGAGAGTCGCCGCATACGGTGAGAGAGCAAACGATGTCCAATTAGTGCTCTGTGCAGCCAACCGACCGGGATACGGAGAATCAGAGAATTGAATGACACCCAGCGGATTGTTAGTGCTGTCCGCAGGGCCGTCTGCACCTTAGTCAGTGCCGCCATTTGTCGTAGTCGGTATATGCGCTTATACGTCGTAGAGTAGACTAGAGTACTGCGCCTGTGTGGGGGCTGTGAGAAGTTGTGCCTTACATATCGCCACGGAGGGAGACGTTTCAAGGATGGGTCGATCATGACAGCCAGCTGTCTGTGGGCTAAGACCTGAACAAAACACCTGGAAACAGGTGACAGGGAACATTTTACATGGACCCTGGTTTCGAGTCGTTGTTTCGAGTCGTATCCCGAAGCCCATGATCGTCCTGTCCTTTGGCTGTGGAGAAGGCGAAGCTGTCAAAAGTCAAGCAGAGCAGAGGGGACAGTGACTTGTTCGGATCTTTGAAAACAGAGCGCCTAGCGAGGTGCGCCCAATCAGGTCTTGCACAGCCTCAATGTACCACCTGAGGTGCTTGGGCAAAAGACAAGCCCACACAAGCAATGTCCAAGAGGGCCCGTCGATCGTCAAGCTCTTTTGCCACGGGGCTTGAGGTAACCGGCGAGCTGTCACCAAGACGGCCGAGACTTTGCGGCATGGGAGAGCCCGCGAGCTTATTCAGAGGGGTGCGCAGGCAGGTGGGTGCGCCAAGACTTGCTTGGCCACAACAGCAGCTGGTAGTTCCGATGAAATCGCTTCTTTTATGAATTCTAAGTGTAGATAATCTGAATGATGGATGGTACGCCAAAGTTGCTGGCCGGTGGTGATGGCAGTTTCGATGATAAGTGATAGATAAATAGTAGGTCCAAGAACTAGACTGGTTTTTATCCGGACTGTGGGATCTAGCCCAATCGTAGGGTTACAATTTGTTCCGGCAATGGGGGCAAAAGTGGTTTCGCTAGCCCATCTTGCCCGTGCTGCCGTGTTCTGCACTTTGGGGACATCCAGGTGGCTGGCTACACAAGGCAGGCTTGAGCAGTGTAACGCTTCGTGCTTGAGCTACAGTTTTGGTCCGTCCTGTCACAGCCGAGAATGAGCCCGGCGTGCACAAATAGCTGGTCTTGTGATGAGTTGGTCCAGGCTGTTGGATTTTGCGACACATGGCGACGCATGCGTTCCTTCGGTTGTCTAATACGGGAGCAGGAACGGTACCACTGAAGGCCGCAGAGGTGCAATCCTCATAATCCAACCTAGCTGACCCGGAAAACCCTGACTGTGAAGGTGGTGACGACGGTTATTAACGCGTGGCACGGGCAGAAGAGGAGCGTGGGAGCATTACGAGTGATTGCCAAGGTGTTTTGATATCGGTAATGTGCCCAGAGGTTGCAGACAGAAAGTGTTTCGGGCGGGTCGCCGGGTGGGCCCTCCTCCGGCGATCAATGAAGTCGACCAGCCCGGGTCGGGGGCACCCCCGTTAGAGCCAGAGGATAGAGCTTCTAGAATCTTGTCAAGCACACCAGCACGGGGGCAACACCAGGACAGACTCCAGCGCCAATGCTGCAAGCGGGCACTCGTGGACTTCGGGCCTACTAGGCGAGCAGCAACCGGAAGAGCCGTCGCTTAGGAGGCGGTCTGTGGTGGGCGCGTGCGAGTTGGAGGCAGCGTGGAGGCGGGAGCTTCAGGGGCGCAACCCGACTAGTCGATTCGGAGTGTTTGGGGCCTCAGGTGGTTGCAGGACGGCCTGGACGGCTGGGCGGACGGGAGGCGGAATGCGAGGGGTTACTGGGTAAGGCGCCAGGTCTCCACCGGCCGGAGATGAGGGTCCAGCAGCAATCACGGCGGCTGCGTGGATGTCATGCCCTGAATCGAGGGCAGCTAGGTGGAAATTGGGAGCAACAACAAAGAGTTACCATGAAGCTCTTGGCCCTGGAGTTTCTCAAATAACGGTGAGATGCACTGGCCGACTGGATTTGCAGGGCGCGCTCTGGGGAGCCCGTGCTGGCGTTGCCGGTCCCACGACGACGATATCAGCAGAGCAGAACTGCGTAGAGAGTAGAGTGATCATCGGGTGATTTCCTCGCGGGTGGTGAGTGCTGTTCTTGGCGGTGCTGGGGCTTTCGGAGGCCAATAAGGGAGATTCGTATACGCACGCAGTCATTTTGTCATTGTGCGCGGCGGCCCATGAGTTGCAGCACAATGCTGTAGACTTGACTGATGGACCGATGATGACGATGGCAAAAACTAATGGGCCGTCCGTGTTCGTGGAGTCCCACCAGGCGGATGCTGGAGGCCTTTTTTGGGTTTCTGGCAAGGCCCAACAATCATCTCGCCTCCTCACCCGCACAGTCACTCAGCCAGCGAGTCGGTATTGTAGATGACGAGACGAGTTTTGGCCTGAGACTGACTGGCTGGCTGACTCCTTAGGTCGATCATGGTGGCACACGGTTGCGGCCTCCGGGTGGTTGTTCATGGCGCAGCGCCAACCGCAGCAACCCGTCAGTCAGTTAGTCAATGGGTTGCTTGCCCGCTCGCTTGTTGAGGAGGCGGCGGCGGAGGAGCACGAGGTGAAGGGAGGCCGTCCAACAATTTAATTGCTCTTTGTCAAAGGCGACGTCAACCAGACCGTCTACTTGCGCCTCGAGTCGTGGATGGACCCGGGCACGGATGGATACAGGCCGTATGCACGAAATACAGTTGGGCATCGGGTACGGTACGGTTCGGTCCTCAACGGCCCTGGGAGGGCGACAGAAAGAAGCACAAAGTTCCTCAATGTTGGCGCCAGAACCAGGCCTGCCTGGCCATGCTCGTTGCGGCCCTTTGCCTTCGAGGGCAACTGCGAGCAATGTGCCAAGAAGGCACGCAGACGTGGTACCTAGGTACCAGCAGGCCAGAGCTCCAATCATCAGGGATCTCCTGCAGCCAGCCCTGCAAGAAAGTGCAAGCGCGGGCTGGGCATTTACACAGCCACGCGCTAGGGGGAAGGATCCATACTCCATGCTCCTTGCTTCCTGCACCCCTGCTCCGTGCCCCATACCTTTATCCCTGTCGTGTAACTTCTGCTCGCTCATCTTGTCTCGTCTTGTCTGCCCTGCTCGTTGCCCCAGTGTGCATGCTATGTGAAATGTAGGGTAATCTGTAGTCAATTCTCTACTATACTACTACTACAAGCACCCACTTGGTGCTTCCTTTCCCCTTCTCGTCTGTTTGTTGCCCTGCCTTGCCCTGTACTGCCTGGATGTTTGCCTACAGACAGTCTCCTACATAGGACAAGCCCACCCAACCTCCTCCACCCAAACAACAGCCAGCCTTGCTGTGTTGACTGAGCTTGGTACTACTCCGTCCCGGAGCAGCATGTTACTGTAGGCCGCACCTTGCATACCACCGGTATCCAAGTGCGAGCTTCCAGCCGCCGACGACAACAACATCCAACATGGCTCCCGGTAGGCCCAGAGCCCCTACCATCACCATCGACACCACGGCTGTCAGTCCCACGACCCAGGCCGACGACGCGGATAATGATGCTGCGGCCGCCACCCAGCAAGGCCGCGGCCACTCGCCAATCTCTCCCTCCGACACCTACAGCCCTTCCACCGTCGTCGATCAGAACGTCCAGACCTGGTCATCTCAGAGAATCACCGTAGAGTCTTCCGATGGCCACTCGCGCACACAGGTAGACACGGAGCCGTCCTTCGAAAGCAGAGAGAGCCGTCCCACCAGCCCTCACAATGTCTCCAGCCCCATTTCCCGTGCGAAGGACCAGTCTCAGAATTTCCTGGCCGTCCCGAACCATGGCGGCCCCCGTTCGAGGCAAAACAGTGTCGACTCTGCCGACGAGTCCCACCCAAGATCTTCGACACAGGTTGACACCAACACGACTCTCTTCCAGAGCGAGCAGGGAGACGCCAAGGGCAAGGTCTCCGTGGAGCTTGACCACGCCCAAGTCATGAACGACCCTAATGCCCTCAAGCCTGACCAAGGCAAGGAACAAGAGTTTGAGGTGGACAACAACCCGTTCGCTTTTAGCCCCGGCCAGCTTGGGAAAATGTTCAACCCGAAGAGCCTCTCGGCTTTCTACCGCTTAGGAGGTCTGGCAGGAATTGAAAAGGGACTGCGTTCCAACCGAACAGCTGGACTTGGGGTGGACGAGAAGCACCTGGATGGTACGGTTACTTTCGAAGATGCGACCGGCGCCGACAAGCTCAAGACCGAGGGCGCGGAGCCCACACCTCAAACCCCGGCCGCCGGCGCTCACAATGACGCCCACGATCGGGACCAAACCTTCGGCGACCGGAAACGTGTTTACAAGGACAACAGGCTCCCTGAGAAGAAGGGGAAGAGTCTGTTGCAGCTGATATGGATCACCTACAACGACAAAGTGCTCATTTTGCTGTCTATTGCTGCTGTTGTATCTCTGGCCATCGGCCTGTACCAGACCTTTGGAACTCAACACAGTGCGGACAACCCACCAGTTGAGTGGGTCGAGGGCGTGGCGATCATTGTTGCCATCGTCATTGTCGTCATGGTCGGCTCTCTGAACGATTTCCAGAAGGAGAGGCAGTTCGCAAAGTTGAACAAGAAAAAGCAGGATCGGGTCGTTAAAGTGGTCAGGTCCGGAAAGACGATTGAACTGAGCGTTTTTGATATCCTCGTGGGGGATGTTCTCCATCTCGAGCCTGGCGACATGATTCCGGTCGACGGTATACTCATTGAGGGCTTTAACGTGAAATGCGACGAATCTCAGGCGACCGGAGAGTCGGACGTCATCCGGAAGAGGCCAGCGGACGAGGTGTATGCTGCCATCGAGAACGGCGAGAGCCTCACGAAAATGGACCCCTTCATCCAGTCTGGCGCCCGTGTCATGGAAGGCGTCGGAACCTTCATGGCCACCTCTGTCGGTATCCACTCGAGCTACGGCAAGACTCTCATGGCTCTGAACGACGACCCCGAGATGACTCCACTCCAATCTAAGCTGAACGTTATTGCCGAGTATATTGCGAAGCTCGGAGGTGCCGCTGGTCTCCTCCTATTCATCGTCCTATTCATCGAATTCCTCGTCAAGTTGAAGGGCCAGGGCAACCTGACCCCCACGGAAAAGGGCCAAAACTTCCTCGAGATATTTATCGTCGTTGTTACTATCATCGTCGTTGCTGTGCCTGAAGGTCTCCCTCTGGCAGTGACGCTCGCCCTTGCTTTCGCAACAACCCGCATGCTGAAGGACAACAATTTGGTACGACACTTGAAGGCTTGCGAGGTCATGGGCAATGCCAGTACGATTTGTTCAGACAAGACCGGCACTCTCACACAGAACAAAATGCAGGTCGTTGCGGGGACAATCAGCACATCTCACAGATTTGGCGGTGCGCCAGCCAGGGAGGGCCACGAGCCTGTACCAACTGGAACCTTGGACGTCAGTGCCTCGGAGCTTGTCAAGACGCTGAGCGCAGATGTGAAGGAACTGCTCAAGAACTCGATCTCTCTCAACTCCACGGCCTTTGAGGGCGAGGTCGATGGACAAATGACCTACATTGGATCCAAGACCGAAATGGCGATGCTTACCTTCGCCAAGGAGCACCTAGGAATGGGACCCGTTGCAGAGGAGAGGGCGAACGCCAAGATCCTCCAACTCATTCCCTTCGACTCTGGTCGCAAGTGCATGGGTATTGTTGTGCAGCTCCCTGACGGAAAGGCGAGACTCTATGTCAAGGGTGCCTCCGAAATCGTCCTCGCGCAGTGTTCCTCAATGCTTCGCGACCCATCATCCGACTGCCGTACTACTCCCCTGGGCCAAGAACACAAGGATACTATTATGAGCCTGATCGAGCACTACGCCACGCAGTCTCTGAGAACCATCGGAATTGTGTACAAGGACTTGGACAAGTGGCCACCACCGAGGGCCCGACGTGTTGACGGCGAGAAGGACGAAGTCCAATTCGAATCGTTCTTCAACAACATGGTCTTCCTTGGCATGGTCGGTATCAAGGATCCCTTGCGCGATGGTGTCCGAGAAGCTGTGAGAGACTGCCAGAAAGCTGGGGTTGTTGTCCGTATGGTCACTGGAGATAACAAGCTTACGGCTCAGGCCATCGCTGAGGACTGTGGCATCTTGCAACCAGACTCCATCGTCATGGAGGGCCCCGAATTCCGCAACATGCATCTATCCGAGCAGGAAGAAGTACTGCCACGTCTGCATGTTCTGGCCCGCTCGAGCCCTGAAGACAAACGTATCCTGGTCGGTCTGCTGAAAACCAAGGGTGAAGTTGTTGCTGTCACCGGAGACGGCACCAACGATGCACCAGCCCTGAGGCTGGCCGACGTCGGGTTTTCCATGGGAATTGCCGGTACCGAGGTCGCAAAAGAAGCGTCCGCCATTATTCTTATGGATGACAACTTTAGCTCTATCGTCAAGGCTCTCAAGTGGGGCCGCGCTGTCAACGATGCTGTCAAGCGTTTCTTGCAATTCCAGTTGACCGTTAACATCACCGCCGTCGTCTTGACATTTGTCTCGGCCGTTTCTAGCAACGACGAGAGCAGTGTCCTGACGGCTGTGCAACTGCTATGGGTCAACCTGATTATGGACACACTCGCCGCCTTGGCTCTGGCAACTGATCCCCCACAAGACAGCGTCCTGAACCGCAAACCCGAGCGCAGGACCGCGTCCATCATCTCTACAACAATGTGGAAGATGATCATCGGCCAGGCGATCTACCAGCTCGTCATAACGTTCCTGATCTACTTTGGCGGTAACTCGGTCATTCCCGGTGACGATGCCAACGACGCGCAAATCCAAACACTGGTTTTCAACACATTTGTGTGGATGCAGATCTTCAACCAGTGGAAGTAAGTGCATGAATCGTCTCCAAATTACGAATCAAGAAGACTAACAAGAAAACAGTAACCGTCGTTTGGATAACCATTTCAACATCTTTGAAGGCCTCTTCAAGAACTGGTTCTTCATCGGCATCAGTATCATCATGTGCGGCGGACAGGTTCTCATCATCTTTGTTGGCGGCAAGGCGTTCAACATTGCTCCCGAGAAACAGACCGCCAGCATGTGGGGGACTGCCATCGTTCTCGGCTTCATCTCGATCCCAATCGGTATCGTTGTGCGACTCATTCCCGACTCGCTGCTTGAGAAACTCGTGCCCGAGGCTATCAAGCGCAGGGCTCAAGCCAAGGTCCCAGGCGTCACTGTCTCTGACGACGAGGAGCGTTTCCAGAACTTCCCGGCCGAGTTTGCTGAGATCCGTGACGAGCTCTACTGGCTGAAGCGGTTCAAGGGCGGACGTGTTAACAATCTCAAATTCGCCATGAAGCATCCGAAGGAGGTCTTCTTGCCCAAGAGGAGCATGTCGCGACAGAACTCCAAGCAGAACTCCCGTTCCAATTCCATCAAGCAGCCGCAGACGCCGACTCGGGAGAATAGCTTCGGCTCGAACGGTGGGGGCGGCAGCAACGTCGGTAGCAACGTCGGCAGCAACATCGGCAGCACGACGCCCGACTCTAGGAAGAGGTCAAGGTCCATGCGGTCCCGGTCCAGGTCCAACTCGGTCCTCGGGGCGGCGACCTTGATGACGGGCATCGTGGCGGGCAGTGTCGGCGCGGCCGGTTGGTCACCGATCGACCGGGCGGGCGGAGACTGGCAGCAGTTCCCCCAGACGAAACCGACGCCCTCGCCTCTTGGCGCATCCTCTACGAAAGGAGACGACAAGGAAGAGGGCAGCGGCAAGGACTCATGAGTGACTGTAAATATGGGATAGGCGTTATCATAGACAAGTACATATGTAATTGCATGACTATAGCAGGTGTTAATTATACTACCTGCTACCAACCAACAACAACTTATTCTTCTTTTCCCCAATGTTCGCACCATGTTCCTACCTGTGATTGTCTGCGTTTCACTCGGGCTGCCGCTTGCGGCCCCGCGAGTTGAGGCCATCCAGATAATATCATTGTGGTTTTGCATCATTGCCGAGACCGCAGGCTATCTCGGAAGTGCACAAGCTCTCATTTTAACAGCATAGGCTTCCTGTAGAGTCTCCTGTTTGCTTTACAGTGACCGCCAACGATCTCACTCAGTGCTTTGGCCTGCGTGGCTTGGAGATTCTTTGATAGATATGATGTGGGTAACTGCTTAATGCCTCTCTTGTCCTCTCTCTATAACTCCGTGTGTCTCTGTTTGTGTTTGAATCAGGAGCCCGAATCAAGGGTTTGTGTAACCGCTGTTGGGATTTGCATGTCTAAGTATCCATGTTGGTCAACGGAACTCCTGGCAAGTCGGGTGATATGACACAGGAAAGGTCCAATATAGGGTATACGTAGACTTAAAGTGTTCGACTTGTCGTTTCATCCATCGGAATGCCCTTGATGCTTAGGCATGTATAAACGACGGACTTTCGTTCTGGCGCCCGGTGAACTTGCACGAAGCAGTTTTCGCAATATAATAACATGGTGATATGCAGATCTGTGTAACAAAGATGCTGAAATCTTTCCAAGTCCTTGATCCACGGGCACGCATGCCTTGCCGCAGACTTTCCGGATGGCCTTGACACGGCTGGCTTCCGGCCCGTCGGATGGCAATTCGTTACAAACTCTCCGTTTTTCTAAATAGAAAAATGTGGTGGTGCTTAGACTAATATACTCTTCTCTTGGTGGATAAATCATGAGCAGCGGCCTTTCGTGACAGCGGTTGAGGGCGGTTCTGCCACGCGCACTCTTGGGGTTTCTGGAACACGAACTCCGTCGCTCTCGATATCTGTCTGCCCCGCCAGACACTTTGACGGCTTCTCCTGACCCAGCCACACGCACGTCTAAAAAGCCACGGTTACTGGTTCATCCTACCTGTCGGTGCAACAGCGCCACCTGCAGGCCTCAGCCATAGCCACTTGACAGTCGACGAATGGTGTCATCACTGTTACAAGTCATCTTGCCACCCCGTGCCCCCCGGGCCGGGCTGGTCTATCTTTCCACGCAGTATGACAGCATGTGCAACTGATTATAGACGAGTACACGCGGACGGTGTGCTCCGACTCGGCCACCATCAGCACATTCGTACGTGTGAGGCTATATTGCACAGAGCAGCCGAGACTGTCGCATCTGCCTGATCTTTTTTGGCACTGGCCAAATCAGGGCACGCAGGTAGGTGTGCCACCCCAATGTTCCTATGCTACCAACGGATGCTAGGTCATGGTGATGCGCAGGTTGAGCATGCAAGATCATTGGATAGGCGATAGGCAAGTTCCCTGTTTGCTTTAGTCTGACATGATGCTTCTCATCAACCCGTCAGGGACCTCAGAGCCTTCTAATGGATGATCGTTTTACCAAGTGGGAATTTCCTTGGTTTGATGCTGCTTTTCCAAAAGACCTGTAAGAGAGGTAACCAACAGAAGTAGACATTTGGAATTCCAATATTTGTGACTCATGGACCTATTCCATGGGGATAGACTAGTGGCAATCCATCTTCTAGACTTGAGTGAATGGCATGAGATGTGTAGCCCATAATGGTTCTCCCGGACAGACGGCCGAACTAGTTCGGCATTCTGTGTAATTGGCACTGTATCTGAGGTGACGGCCGTCACAAGTCATGTAGATGTGACAGCTTGACGTCCCGAAACAAGATCCGCCTTAATTTCCTGATGGGAGCATCGCCGCATCCATCGCCCCATCGCGGTATTTCTTTTCTCAAGCTGCTTCGAGGGACCTCATCATTCCATGACGAGTCTTGTCTGGCGGTGAGCGCCACGGACGAAATTGGCAGGATCAGATCCGGTCGCGTTTGTGATATGTGACAGAATTCTCGAGCTCGCATTTTCAGGGCCGAGCAGTACTTTCAGCCCTCTGGCTTGAAGAATGAATAACACCTGCGCTCTAGCTCACCGGTGTGCTAGATCAAAAGCATGTCTCATCGCCAGCGCAGTATGTGGTTCGCATAGGCAGCCGAGGGGCCGCTCCTTGAGCACATGATGGAGGATTGACCGTCATGAAAAAAAGTGGACGGCGATTTTGACGTGCCCAGTTCGAGTGCCAGGCCTCTCAAGCCCTACGTGACTGTCCCACATCAAAATAAGGTTTTCAATACCGTGGTATGGAGCGTGTCGTCCACGTGCTGCTTCTACTGTACGCTGTACACTGTACACTGTATAGTACACTACACCAGGGGCATGCGGTAGAATCGCAATGGCCGAGAGAACATATGCGGGCCCGGAAAAAATGAACCACTCGGGATCAGCCGCCCGTTGACAGCTTTGTACTGGGTAGCCCTGCGCGACAATCCGGTGGGGGTATGGGGAAGCAGCAGACGGTATCGGAACGAACCAAGCCATGATTCACCCTCCCGCTCTGGCAACTGTTTCCAGGCATACCTGCAGTCGACCGGAAATGAAGGGCTCACCGGTGGAGGACCAGCTTCCAATTCGCTGGCGCTGGATGGAGGAGGTGATCGACGGCGGTGAATTCTCAGCTTTGACGACGCCATGGGGTGTCTTGCTCCCAGCACCTGCATTTACTCGGTTTTGAGCACATTCTCCGAATGCCGCGAGGCCGAGCGACTGAGGTCTGACTGCCTGGCTTCAAGACTTCGGACCGACTGTACTGGATGAATAAGTTGGACCACGATGTGAGAGTGTCCGCGATCCTGTCACCTCCATGCGGCTCACAGAGCTCAATAGCACCGGGTGATGGGGCGAAAGATGATACTAAGACGGGCCATGCACACACCGCCGACAGGAAGCGGCACCAGTGCTTTGGACTGAGCAGGAACGAGATCCGGCACGGCACCTGATTGACTCCTTGAGCGGGATGCTCCATAAGCCGGGCCGAAGAAGTGGCTTTTTCTTATTTTTGTTTTCTGTTATGCGATCGCAGTGCCCCCACAGGGTGATAGGGTCCCCACGGCTGGAGACGGCGCCATTATAAAAAAGAAACGGCCGTATTGGGCCACCAGGGTTCCGTGGGGGAACGGCGTTGGGATGCTGGAGGAGCAACGTGATGGTCATGTGCAGAAATCAGCAGGATCAGCCGCCCAAGGCGCATAGATGGAGCAAATAGGGAGAGTCCCGACCGCTTGGCTCATGTGCTGCTGATGGGATCGGGCAAGTGGTCCAGGAGGTCGCATTTGGTGGATGGGGGCGTGGGCAAGCAGATACGCAGGATAAGCACGACACGTAGGACACGCAGGACACGCAGGACATGATAGTAGTAGCGAGAGGCGGAGCCTCTGGACTGTCCCCACCTGAGGCCCTGCCACGAGGAAATGAAAGGAGACGGACAAGAAAAAGAAAAGCACTGCACCTGAACCGCGGTCCAATGCCGACCAGATGCGTCTGAAGGTGGACAGACCCAGTTGACTGAGCTTCGGAGGAGCAGTTGGTATCCTCGGCGGGCATGCGTTCCCTCGGCGTTGCCGGATCCCCACGCTGAGGAGAGGCTCAAAGGCCGTTCCAGACAACCAGACTGGTCGGACTGAGCGCACCTCGCTTAAGAGGAGGCACATAAACATGGTGGTAGATAGACTACTGGACCGTCAGCATGTACTTTGGTAGACTAGATGTATGCAGTCTAAGCGTGGGACGTGCTGCACCCTGCGCAGCATCGAGGCGCATCAAGACAGGGCGTCTCCACCGAGGCATGCGATGCGGGTCGGGGCCTTTCCGCCGGCCTGCAGAGGCCAATTGGCAAGGATGGGAAACCGGAGGAAGAGGCAGATGGCTTGCGTGTTCTGCCCAAGGGCTTTGTCACTGCATGGTTGTCGCATGAGTTGATGATGTCTGTGGTGACGAGGAGGGGGCTGACGAGACTGAGTTCGTGAGGTGGTAAAGACAGCGTGTGAGTGGTTGCGAGGATGAGTATTTAGCCCGCGATCTCGGGGTACACACCTGGGTACTGAGGTACTTGATACTTGGTCTACAGTGCCATTGGGAAGCCTCGCTGAATCATCATTGGCCCGACTCCGTCCACGCCTTCCCCACAACGGCCACCACCCTGGACTGCCATTCTGATTCTGGAAGCTCTTCGCTTGGGCGGATCTCGTCATCGGCCACCAGCACCGACCAGCGATATCTGAACGCCATCCTCACTTGTTGCCCGCGTGCTGCAGACTACTGTACTGTCCTGCACTGCAAACCCTTCCCACGAACCTATCCTCGACTCGCTCAAGAGGCTACCTGGGACACCCTGCATACCTTTGATCTACGTAAGTAAGTAGATGCCGGTTCAACCGCAGCGCAGCACAGCACAGCTCGGAAGGCAGCACACAGCCCCCCGACCCCGAACCGGCCGTGACGCATATCTCGAGTCAAGGAGAGGCGCCGGATACCACTTGTCTTGACATCCTGCAGTCCGGGGTCGCATCCACTGCCCTCGCTACCTGCCCACACATCCAAGCACCGACGCATCCACTCGTCCACTCATCCACGCACCCACTCACCCATGCTGCGTCTTCTGCTCGCCAGCCGTTATTAGCACTGAACCTCATACAGCACACCCCAGGCGTCCTGATTGCGACCTTGGAGATCCAAATCTGCCCTTGCAACCCGCCAATCGCCGTCCCGAGCCCACTCTGCCGTGCTCCCTGCCTGTCTTTCCACGATATCTCGAGGGGCCCGTGGGCAAGCAGGGCCACCACACGAACTGCTCGACACCCAGCCGGCCAGACGAGGCGAACTACTGCAGCCGCCTCATCTTGACGCGGGGACTTAGGCCAGCCCTCCAGCCCAAACCCACAACCCATAACCCATAACCCACTTTGCTTCTGCCGGCCCATTCCCGTGCTGTGCATCCCGAGCCTCGACCAGTCTGCAACATCCCTGCGCCGACCTGCTTGAGCCCCAGCATCGGAGCATTCTCAGGCCTGCCCACGCGTAGCCACCCTTTGACGCTTTCAAAATGTCGATAAAGTCAGTCCCCATCTCCTTCCTTCTACCCTATCTCGTCCGCGGGCCTCACCTGCATACTCGCTTCATCCTCACATCTCAAATTTCTTCTCTCTTGCTCCTCCCTCCTCCCCCCTCCGCCTTCCGCCTTCCGCCCTCCGTCACCCCACTAATCAGGACATATCCCCTCGTCTTGTCTTGATCATATACAGACTTGCCATCCTTACTCTTGCCCTGACCCGTTCACCTATCCCTCATGGATCTCTACCAGGGTACCCTCCAGCACCAGAGCATCACGGCCCAGAGCCAACCTCGAGATCCTTGCCTTCATGAGCACGACATTAACCATAAGCGCAGCTGGGTTATGCTCAACCAGCAGGGCGAGATACAGCCTCTGGATGACGAGCAAATACTTCTCAAGACGCCTGGCTACGTGAGCTTGGAAGTATCCGTCCCCAAGGCGTTGCGAACCTCCAATCCCAACTTCAACGTGAAGTGTGATTCCGGCGTTGCATATGTCACCAACAGAAGGGTGAGCGAGCCCTCACCTCCCTTTGTGGCACTCCAGTGATGCGCCGTAGCTAATTTACCATATTCAAGATCATCTATCTGGCCGAGCAGCCTACAGAGGCATTTCAGTCCTTCTCAGCCTTCATCCTGGACACATATGACCCGCAGCCACGAGCAGGCGGGCTGCTTGGATTCGGGGCCTGGCGATGGAGAGCCGAGGCTAAACCCAGGGCTGGCGGTGGGATACCGGGCGACGTTCCTCGGATCGAGATACTACTGATCTTCAACCATGGCGGAGTAGAGGGCTTTCACTCCAAGTACAGTCTGATGTACGAGCGCCTGTCTCATGCTCGAGACGTTGCAAGAGAGACGGGAACGCGCATCACAGTTCATGACGACGACTTGCCCCCATATTCCGCTACGGGAGCCGGCGGTGCGCCTGAGCAGTCGCAACCCCAGCAGCCTGTACAGACGAGTTCTCCATCCCAGAGTCAGACTCAGACCCAGACGCAGCAGACTCAGCCGACACCGAACGAGCCACCACCTGATTATGACGAAGCGCAGGCCCAGGCGGTAGAACAGCAATTCGAGGAAAGGGACCGTCAAGACGCTGAGAGGGCTCAGTAGGGTATGACGTCCTGCTGTGCGCGATATCATCATCCTCGCAAAGCCGGCCCTCCTTTCTCCAGTCAACCGGAACTTCACTCGACAGAGACATCACGATCGTTGATACCCACGACATCTGGTCATATGCACAATACAAGCACTTTTTTTGTTAATGTTGATGAGAGCTTGGAGTTCAGGAGCGGGACGAGTCATATCTGTGTTTTGGTCCACGAATGTTGACGGATAGAAACTCATTAGTATCTCATGTGTTAGATTGCCCGGTACATATTTATTCTTCTTATTCTTGAAAGTCTGCACAAGTACCGTGAGATGTCCAAGACACCATGAGCCTCAGCTCGGCTCCTTTTGCATGCCGCTTCTGCCGTCACTGTGTGGTTGTTGTCTGCAGGGTTAGGGCTGTCCAGATTAAATGGAGGACAATCGCCATGTGTAAAGCTCTCTTGGACAAACTCTCCTGGGACATGCTCTACCGGACAACCTTCTGTATGTTGAGCTCTTGTAGGATAATCTCCTATTTTCTCTAGGATCACCTCCCCTCCCTTGTAGGATAACTTCTTCTCCTCTCTAGGATAACCTCCTCTTGTATGGCCGCCTCTGAAGGATCGGTGAGCGGTCTGAAGGCTCCAAGTTGCATACACAACACATATGACTCTGTGTTTTCCAAAGGCTTTACTTGCCTTTCACATGGATGTTCAAGATATGTATAAAGTCCAAATTTATATGCTCAAGTAGAAATGCTGTTCTGTATACACACAGGGTCAGTGTGCTTCCGCAGTGGACCCACTAGTCTAAGTGGTGGGACGGGATGGTCCAATCAGCGTGGCCCAATTACTTCCCGCTTAGAAGTCCTTCCGGATTTTCTTCTCAAGCTTGAGAGCTTTCCCCGGCAGCCCGTCAACGACAACCGCCATCACTCCACTCCACTTCACCGTCAACACTCAAGCCATTGACCCCGAACTCAGCCCGCCAGCGCCGGTTGATAAAAGACACAATGGGTTTCTGGGACACGATCGCCGACCTGGCCGAGTCGGTCGCGCCATGGAGCGTCGCCGAAGCCGAGGCCCCTGCAGCAGAGGACTCCAAGGTGCGTCAATAACCACAGGCCAGACCGCTGCCGACCTGCGGACGTCCATCGCAAGCCCTTCCAAGCCATATCTACCACATGTCACATCGACCAGTCCCCCTTGGCTGACATATCACGCCCACGTCATAGGCAGAGGAAGCACCCGCCGAGGACAGCAAGGACGAGTCCAAGGAGGAGTCCAGCTCCGACGACAAGTCCGAGGAGGCCGAGGAGGAGCCTGAGGCCGAGGAGGAGGAAGAGGAGGAAGAAGAAGAGGATGACGAGCCCAAGGACCCCAAGGAGGAGCTCGAGGAAGGTGAGAGATGGATGCCCACACCCGAGATCGCCCGACAGATCGCGGACGACCGTCACACCCACAACCCACAACCCACGAAGCGCAGCGTCTACAGTTATGGCGATGCGTCTCGAATATTCTTGAAGCCAGCGAAAACTGCAAGATGGATGGAACAGCTGCATGAAGCGCACATCAGAGGCTGACGTAATGATTCCCACAGAGTGCAAGGAGTCCAAGCAGTGCGCCCCGGCCAAGCACCACTACGATGAGTGTGTCGAGCGCGTCACCTCGCAAGAGGCGGACGGCGGTGCCAAGGAGGACTGTGTTGAGGAGTGTAAGTCCAATTCCGAGCGGACATGCCCGTTCCTCGGACTCGGAGAGGAGTGGCCTCGATGCGCCTCACCACCACGACACCGCCGCCCATGCTGACAGTACACAACGTCCAGTCTTCCACCTCGCCCACTGCGCAACGGCGTGCGCCGCACCCAAGGTGTGGTCGAAGCTCCGATAAATCAACCCCGTCGAACCCAAACCACCGAATCAGCGGTAGCAGGCCCCAGGGCCCCCTGCATGGTTCGGCGCCCGCGAGAACGGCACCGTGTTTTCACTACTACATTGGTCATGAATTAGAGGAACAACAAACCCACCGCCTATAGAAATGCCGTGCTTCGCGAGCACCGAACCCCTCGAGGGAGATTCCGGGGTCACTGTCACCGGTCCCAACGCGATTGGGTGGAGTGGACACGTAGGAGACGAGGAAAAGACAGAAAACGAAACAAGACACGGCACGTTGTCCCTGTACAAATGCGTGACGAGGTGACGATGGTGGGTTTTGAGAGGACGGTCGGTCTGCTTCAGTCACCTGTATCATATACACTCAAAAAGACTCCCCGAAACGAAGACGAATTTTTAGATTTACACTTGCGTAACTCCCCCGTGGCTTTGTTGCTTTACTCCCTCACCCTCGACCACACAACCTACAACCACACACAAGAAAGAAACCGGGCGGCCCTCGTCTTTGGCGGTGCTGCTTTGGTGGCTGCTGCCCACCTTGGAGTTAACTTAGATGCGCAGGCTATGTCATCGCGGCTACAGTTGCCACTCAAATCGGCCCTGCTAGACAGGCTAACTGACTCTCGTATGGGATTTAAGGATGGGGGCTCAATATGGATTCCGCGAGCACCGAGCACCGCCCCTCCGCCTTGGACAAGCTCCATGTGGTCTCTCATACGGGTTGGACCAATACTTGCCAGGATGGAGCAGGCTGGGGCATCACCACAACAAACGAGGGCTGATAAAGCCCACGTACGACTGGAATACGATCCGACCTTCAAAGAAGCGCTCGCACAGATCTCGATTCATGAAGCCGGCCAGAGAAAGAAAAGGACTCCTATCAACAGATGCTTTCAGCCGTCGTCATCTCCGAGCCACCATCAGCCTCAAGGTCTCCAAACGTGCCATGACACGATACACCCGTCGCACGACATCGAACCCTCTGCCTCTCTATATGTCGGATAGTGTTTTATGTTCAGGGAGCGCCGGGAATCGTGCCCATGCGACGGCATCCCGCGGCCGCCTTCAGACAGGTTGAAAAACCCGGACGGGTTGAGTTTACGGCGCTGGTGATGCCATGGCTAGGTTGACAGCAGCAGATGAGACGGGGGCGAGGCGTAGCTGTTGGGACGTCTACCTGGGTCTTCATGCGTGTGAACAGACTGGCAGTTGGACCTCAGGGGGGATACAACTCTACCAGGCGCTTTTTCTTCGCATGGTGGATTGCCTGTCTGGGTAGGTGTTGTGTCGGTGGGCCGATGAGGGAGTATATGTTTGAGGCACATAGAAGCTTCTGTCTAAGTGTCGGGCACAGTGCTGGAGTTGGGATCGTTGCGTGGCTGTGGGATGAAGATGGTGGATTCCGTTCAGCTCAGAGTGATCATGAATTACACGATTCCCGACCAGAGAGAGCATAGGATCTCTGGTACATTGGCAACCCAATATCACGATGCTAGACGGTGGGACCGAGCTTGAGGCTCGAGAGTGTTGTGCCTTCTGCCACCGCAATGCAATGCGATGCTCCTCAGCTTGACTATGCCTACCTGTGTTTACGCAGGCATAATAAATTTGATCGATCGGCCCACAGCTTCACGTCCCGTCGCCGTCCTTCGGCAGGCACAGTAGCATCAAATGGTAAATGCAACGCAAAGGGGCTCGTGGTGCTCCGCATCTCCTCCGCATGTCAGCGAGGCACACGGGCTGTCCGCGGGCGCCGACTTTGTGATAGATCCGGCCGGATCTGCATCGGGCAGCGTATCTTGGCTACCCCGGGCTGCGGGGAATTAACGAGCCTTGGAATACTAGTTTCGGCCTGGAAAGTGGCTATTTTTGAGTTCAAGTCAGGAGCTTGTGAAAGATAGAGGGCCCCATGATTTGATTTAGGTGTCATTGCCAACCGCTCAGTCTAGTTGAGGGGTGAGTGGCCCTGGTTGTAGTGGTGAGGTCAAGAAAACCTGAGAGAGGTGGGGAGATACAGGTGAAGTGCTGGATCCACGGGGGCAACTTGACAGCTCACATGTTCCCAATATTATGACTGTATGACATTTCAGCTTTGAGCGGTTGAAATAGACCACGCAAGCAGTTTTGGTTTCGCATCCTGCGTGTGCGCCTTGTAAACCCGGCGGACGCAAATGAGAGGCGGCTCAAACGGCCAGAGCAATTTCACCTTCATGCAGGCCATCCTCCCCTCAGGGCTGGCCCATGTCCTAGTTTGGTTCTTCAACAGCCCACTAAGAGGGACGAGGACCCCTTACCGCGGGAAGTGGCCCGACAAGGGAGTCCACAGCGGGAGGGTGGACCATCAGACATGGCGTTTGGGGTGTGATTGGCGCTAGGAACACCAACGTGCCTTCCAGTGTTCCCAGGCCTGCTCGAATAGGCGTAACTTCATGCACCCTCGAGTAGCCCATGCCGCCGTCCTTTCCCATCTCATCCAGCCCAATCTTCCATACATAACATGGCTGAGGCAGGACACCCTCTTCACTTGCCAATTCCGCTCCTTGTTCAAAATTGACAAAAAGACTTACATACATACACTCACTCCTTCTCTTTCAATTTCATCTCAGTCTGGGCGTGGTCTGGTCCGTTCTGCCCCTGCCACGCTTGTCCCAGTGATGGGCAGTAGCACGTGAGTGAGGCGACAACGGTTCTGTAACCGCACGACATCAGCTCACACCGACCACGACACCCGTTCCTGTCCTTGGGCGAGTGAGTTTTTTGCCCACTCGTAGCCCAGTGGAAGTCCAACCAGCTGCGGGATTCCTTTGAACTGTCACATCAGGAAAGGCGGAAGGCCTTGTACTTCGGCCTCGACCCGTTAGATCCCCAGCCTAATTTCAACCTCAACGGTTTGCAACGGCTGCTGCGCTAAACCCTCACGCGCAACCGCCACCGACCGTTACTTCCCTCAGCAGTGGGACTCGAAATTCGAGACGTTTCTGCCAGGATGGGGTCCGACGCCATCGTCGGAGACTGGAAGGAAGGGCACATGCGCATAGAGAGCGATCCCGTCCTCGACCGCGGCTCTGGATCGAAGAGTGATGATATCGAACTGCCAGACAGAACCCAGGGCAGGTCCAACAGGGGGCCTGGTGGTCGTCGATTCCCACGTCTTGGTTTTGACGCCTTGTTCCACGAGTCACGCCCCTCCCAAGACCTCACCGAGGATGGCACCGTCGAGTTCTTCAAGGTCTACAAGAGGAGGTGGTTTGGCCTAGTTCAGCTGACCCTTCTCAACATTGTTGTGAGCTGGGATGTAAGTTCGATCTATTCCATAAGATCTTCCAGTTTTATCCGCAGGACGCCATGTTTCTTCGGCGAGATAGCTTGTATTGGGGCTGTGGTCTGGGACTGGTCTCGTTCGAGATGCTTCGTTGAGGCTGAGAAACAGATGCACTTTTGTCGCCCCCATTCTACAAGGCTTATGCAGTGTTCGGGGGTGGATGAGTGGCGTTGCACCGTACCTGCGTCGAGGAACATAAGGCTGACCTCTCATACCATCCTAGTGGTTGACCTTTTCGCCCGTCATCTCCAGTGCCGCCGAGTTCTTCAACACTACTGAGAGCACCGTCAACTGGCTCTCCACCACCTTCCTCTTGTGCTTTGTTGTTATCTCCCCCTTGGTCATATATGTCCTCCACTGGGGCCCTAAGCCATCCATCATCACCTCTTCGGTGCTCATCCTATGCGGCAACTGGATCAGATATGGCGGCAGCCGGGCTCCAACTCCCAACTTTGGCGTCGTCATGTTTGGCCAGATCCTCATTGGCTTCTCCCAGCCCTTTGTGCTGGCGGCGCCGACCAGATACTCGGATCTGTGGTTTACCAACCGCGGCCGTGTGGCTGCCACCGCCCTGATGAGCCTGGCTAATCCTTTTGGTGCTGCCATCGGGCAGTTAATCATGCCTTTCTGGGTCTATTCCGCAAGGGACATACCCAATGCCGTCTTATATGTGGCTATCATAGTATGTTTCTCCACCATCTCCCCCTTGTCGTGTGGACTGCGCGCTTACATGACATCCAAGGCCACTGTCTGCGCACTTCCCTCACTCTTCATCCCCGCGAAGCCGCCCACGCCGCCCGCACCCTCGGGCGAGACCAAGAAGCTCTCTATCCCCGACTCGGCTCGCATCCTTAGCCGCTCGCCGGAATTCTGGATGCTCTTTATCCCCTACGCCGTCTACGTGGGCTTCTTCAACTCTATCTCCTCGCTGCTGAACCAGATGATGGAGCCCTACGGCTTCGACGACAGCGAGAGCGGCATCGCGGGTGCCATCCTCATCGTGGTTGGTCTCGTTGCCGCGGCCATCACCTCTCCCATCCTGGACCGTACCAAGGCCTTCATACCGGCCATCAAGATCGCCATCCCCATCACGGCCATATCCTATCTCATCTTCATCTGGATGCCGGCTACGCGCGACATCGCGGGCCCGTACGTGGTGCTGGCAATCCTGGGCGCCGCGAGCTTTAGCTTGGTCCCCGTCGCCTCGGAGCTGCTGGTCGAGCTCACGCACCCCGTCAGCCCCGAGGTGACGAGCACGCTGGCGTGGTCTGGGGGCCAGCTTCTTGGCGCCATCTTCATCATCGTGTCGGACGCGCTCAAGGACGGCCCTGACGCTAACCCGCCCCGCAACATGACGCGGGCGCTGATCTTCCAGGCCGTGATCACCCTTGCCATCATGCCGATACCCTTGTGCCTGGGCCTATTTGGACGGGGCGACAAGGTTCGGCTGAGGCGGGTCGAGACCGATCGGGACCGGCTTGCTGCTCAGGAACCTGCTGCAGCATCAGGGGCCGCTGGGGTTGGGCAGCCATGATGGAGAAGGGAGCGAGCGGGATGTTTCCATTTCACAGCCGTGGTAGTGCCTCGGCACAATCGCATTTATTTTGATGCGTCTGAATAGTTAACGACCTTGCTGATGACTGTGCTATTGTCCTGCAAATATTATGATTACTGTATTTATTATTTTGAAGCTGGTCATATACCCTTTATGTGCATGAATTAGAAGCCAGTCTCTATCGTCACATCGTGAACGATTCGGGTTGAAGTAACCGCTGGTTGATATAAGCAACCTCCTCTCGCTCCCGCGAGAGGCTCGACATTTTAATCTCATCCCATAGCTAGGTGTGGCCGTTCAGACCTGCCTCTTTCATCCTCACCTCCCACTCAGCCCTCAGCCTCTCCATCTCCCGCCAGCACAAGGCCCCGGTCTCCTCGAACTCGACCCTGCTCTCCTCCGTGACTACCTGTGCCCCGCTCTTGCGGCCCTTGATCTTCCTCAGCACGCCCGTCGCCCCGTCGTCGTCATCGAGGCCCTCCACCTTGCCCGTCCACCCCCACCCGTCCACCTCGGTCTTCTTAACCATGGAGTTGCCGCGGATGTCGCACGCGGACCCCCACTTGACCGATTCCGCCCGGGCCGAGTCCAGCGACCCCTGTGCAGCGAGCGCGAGCCACACCATGGCCGCCGCCGCATTATACGACGTATTGGTGTGCCAGGCCGACCCTATCCACCGCGCCACGTACGCCGCGAACGTCCACAGGTACTGTAATATGAAGGGCAGCGGCAGGATCGTCGTCACGACGATGCCCGGGTGGCACACGTAGACCTTCGGCTGCTGCTGCGGCTGCTGCTGCTCCCTCTCCTCCCCGGCCGTCGGCTCCGGCAGCCGCCAGTACGGCGCGCTGTACGCCCGCGCCCCGGGGAGCCCCGACGTGAGTACCAGCAGGTCCGTCAGCCGCTTGGTGCTCTCGTAGGGGGCCTTTGTCTCTACCGCCTGCAGGTCGCCCACGCGGAAGTGCTCCCGCGATGCCTCGATGCTACCCTCCCAGATCAGCCTGCCCGGCGGGATGTCGGCATCTCCGCCGTCTTGCCGCCTGCTGAGCAGGGGCAGGATGGCATGCGCGAAGAGGTAATGGCCGAACACGTTGGCGCAGAAGATCTGGCCCACCACCGCCTTGTCGTCCCCGTCGCTGCCCCCGGCCTGCTGTTTCTGCTGTCCCCGCTGAGGCAGCGGGTTGACCGTCCCGCCTGCTGTGGCGACCTTGAAGATCGGCCACGTGGTGGCCTGGACCCAGCCGGCGGTGAGGAAGTTGCGCGCCGCCTTGAACCAGGCGACGCCCGTCCAGCCGCCTATCCCGGCATTGAATATGACGGCGTCGAGGCGCGGGACGCGGACGCCACCGTCGTGGCCGTCGAGCGCGAGGGTGCCGCCCACGAGCTGGGAGGCGGCCGCGTGCACCGTCGCGAAGTCGCAGAGGTCGAGCTGCAGGGAGAGGACGTGGACGCGGGCGGCGGTGTCGGCGGGCGAGGCGCCCCTTGCTCGCAACCTGGACGAGGCGGCGGTCTTGTGGAGGTGGCTGCGCAGCTGGGCGGTGGTGTCGGCGGACTTGCGGGTGTCGCGGGTGGTGGGGATGAGGATGAGGTGCGAGCTCAGGGAGCGGGTGGTGAGGAACTCGTCGATGAGGCGCTGGCAGATGCCGAGCCCGACGCCGCTGTAGGTGTCTGGTCTGAGTACATGGGTCTTCTGGACGGGGTTGGGTCTCGTTGGTACCTGTTTGCGCCCGTCACCAGGGCGAAGAAGGTGTCCTTGGCAGGGACGTCTGCCCACGGTGCCGCGGCCATTGGGCAAGCCTTGGCTGGACAATTGTTCGTAGATTCTGGAACAGTAGACTCGATGTCCTGACGAATGCTTCGAACGGCCCAGGCCTCACTGTTTCCGTGGTCCCTGAGCTCCTTGGGGTGTTGCAACGTCGTTGGTGGAGGCGTCACCTGCCGGCGGTAAACTTTTTGGTCGAGGTAGCTCGAATGCTAAGCAACTGACGGTCGTACAAGCTCAACATGCGACTTGACGTGTCAAGGGTCAAGAGAGTACAGTCTCAAGTGGAATGAATGGCCAGTCCAATTGCCTCCCCAAAGTCAAGAGAGGTTCGACCAAGGTGGGGCAGAGTGGAATGGAATACAGGACGACGAGGACAAGGTGGCATGGATGAGCTGTTTGGCGGTGGGTTGGGGACGGGAAATTGACGTCGGTGAGCTGTGCTGGTGCTTTCCCCGGCCCTCGGCACGTCCGACAACAGCTCACAGCCATCGCGTCGGCTGGTTTCTTGATTGAGACTTGGGCGTGGTCACACATGCGCTCCCGCTGGCCAAGATTTTGCGATGGTAGGAAGGTAGGTAGGTATTCAGCATTGGAGCTGGCTGAAGGCTCAGTCTCACAGTAGAATATGTTGGTTTTGTCCTTTACTTGGCTCATACATCCCAATCGGGTTAGCGAGCCTTCATACACATACCTCACCCACGCTCAGCGTATAATCCACCACTCGCCCCATAAGATATAAACTGATACCAGCCCGTTCTTTATCCTAAAACAGGGTTCAATACCGCTGATGAAGAATCAATATGTGCGGGAGAGGTAAAAGACCCGATTGCTGGCGGCCTTTAGCCAAGTAAGGTGCCGCCCATCGCCGGGCTGCCACGGTCTCGCAGTTGCTGGCTTGATCAGCTGGCCCCGCTGTATTGTGTTGAATCCACTACCTTAAATCCTGTGCTCAATTGGTCACAGTTACTTCCCCTTCTTCTACTTCATATGGCCTACGCATTTGTTTCGAGACGCCCTGCAGCGGGCTTTGCCAAGGGCGATTCAGCTGGACAGGGACCGGAGAATACGATGACAGCCAGCTTCTCCAGACCTCTGGCGCACATATGTCGGGCTCCAGTGGAGGTGGGCAGTACAAGTATGCCGCTCGCGAAAATTTGGATTTCGCCCGTGATGTAAACTCCCCGCTCTTGCACATGTACCTACGTGTTGTTGTACGCCTACACTTCAATAGATACATAAGATCGACGGCAAAAGCTGTCTAGAATTCAGAAGATACCAAAAGGAAGGTTGATCCATCAGACTACTACAAATTTTCTCGGGCTCTGACAATCCGGCTTACGATGTCACTTACAAGTCTCCTGCTTGACCGCCCGATTCCGCGCGACTTTATCCAGTTGGGCCGCCTTGTGTTGGACCCGAAATATCCAAATCAGGATTTCTGTCAGCCCTTGTTGCAAAGTGATGTGGCAACTCAACGCTTCGAGAATTTCCAGGAAACCCTCGAACGCTCGCGAAATACGCGGCTGGAAGTCAAACTACTGAGCCTTCTCTCCCTAACGCCCTCCGCCCCGAGGAAATCCTCGACGACCCTCACCAGCAGGCTCTGCGTTATACACCAACTGCGTGAGCCCAACGCGTATTTCAGCGGTGCTTGCGGCGAGGAAAGCGTGCGCAGTTGGCTGGAGGAGGGTTCTCGGAGCCTATACGACAATGTATATTTAGTCTGCGGTTTCAAGACACTCACAGACGCCGAGATTACAGTGTCACGTTCGGCCGGCACCGATGTTGACGTGTCCGCCGGTGTTTCGGCCTCAATTCTCACGGCAGCAGCGGGAGTACCTTTGCCCATCTTGCCAGACTCGGGACTGGATGTCAGTGTTGGGTTTTCTTCAGCCAACGAACGCAGCGGGACCACTGGCTACACGGCGACCGGTGAGCACGTCTATGCGGTGCAGTACCGGAAAATCAAATTCTCGATGTTCTCCTCTCGCAAGGTCGAGAAGGCATATTTGGAACGTGGGAACAGATGGAAATCTTACGTTGGCGCCAGGGCCGGTGATGATGTCGACGACGGCATCGATGTGGAGATCTCTGAGCCCATTGGTCTGCCAGACTTGATGGGTGAATATGAGAGCCTTGAATTGGATGATGGGGAGAAACTTCTGTACCGAGTGTAATAGGCTTAGGTTGAAGACGGAAAACAAGTCTAGGGCCATGCACCTGGGTGCTACAGTACAAAGGTTAGTAGCTTTTGTGCTCAGAGGGCCGGATTCTCATTTTGATATCCGTCGTCTCCCAATTGTCAGACTCAGTAGTGCAGTCCCGCACAACATATGCTGGCCGGGTCATATCAAGTTCCTGCAACAGCCTCCGTAACCCATCCAGCGAAGAAATTTGTCCGGCACGATCCGGAGCCTCAAACAGACCTGGAAGCTGAAGTGAGTCCATTACCATTTCTGGATGGCACACCATAACTTTGAGTGTATCGACGATAGATTTGCCAGCCTTGGCTGATTTCAGCTGACGCCCGGAAATCGCCGTGGCGAGCGTAGTCGTTATTTCCTGGCCGACCTCCAGTGTTTGAAACTTCCGCTCCACGGGGTAGACTCGTTCGACGCTGAAGTCTGAGCCGCAGTCCAGGATCACGCACCCCAAGGGCCGCTGCGACTCATTCTTTACTGTGATGCTGAACCCTGTTTCCGCCTCAACCTCGTAGGCATGTTCGTATGCCTCGTCTTCCAATTCGGTCAACTGAGCCGGCGGTATCGCCTGCCCATAATAGCCTGCCTTGCCTGACGTTGCGTTGCGGACCTTGACCGACGCGAGACGGGACAGGCGCGGACCGGGAAGTATGCCGAGTTCTTTGATCACAGAGAACCTAGCTATGTGCTCCAGCTGGCGTAGTAGTTCGGGCATGCTGGTGTATGGTAGTGGCTGAAGGTCGTCCCATGGCGTAGTGTTGAAGTTCCCCGGCGCATGGCGAATTTTCAAATTCTTTTTGGCATCGACTGCAACGATGAATGATGCGTCTCTGCTGTCATGGCTACAAAGGCTGAGCCACGTCTTGTCCCCCTCGTGTGTGCCCCATGCTTCTTCCAAGGCGTCAATCGTACTCCTCTTGTTATCATGGCTGACGAAACCAACCGTGAATTTCTCACAGTCTGGCAGCTCCTGCAAAATGGCTGGACACCCTATGATAATCTGCTTCCAACGTGCATCGTCCATCTCCTCGACCTGTGCTTGGGCCTCCCCATCCGTCATTCTCCACACTCTGACCTGAGCAAGAACATCTTTTTCCTGAAAGCCCTTGCCAAAATTGAAGCCGTAGGGCAGGATGGCGTATCGGGACTGCAGCTTCACACCGTGCAGCTTCCCGCCTTCCAGTCTCACGAATCGATCATGTACGGACTTCGAGATGTCTGTGGAGGTGCTGATGACGCTGAGAGGGTATATCTTGGAACCAAGAGTTTTACTGAAGAAGAAACGACCTTCGCTGCCAACAAGGTACGGCATCTGGTATCTGTTGCTGTCCTGCACGCTGGCACGAATCCGCTGGTAAAGAGTTTGTGTTGAAAGACGTCGAGCTCGGTGGATACCCCTGAGGGTGTTCAAGAGGCAATATGTTAAGAGGCCGTAACTGTGGCGACCGTCGCGCTTCTCCCTCGCCAGTTGAGCCTCCAGACACGCAGCAAGAACAACAACGCCGCTGGTGTTGCGCCGCTGGGGGCACACAATATTTCGGCCAAACTCCTCTATGCGCTCGAAGTTTGTGGGTTCATCCCGTTTCGCTTCAGATTTGTACACGCCCTTGATACCACGCGGGCTTCCCAGCTGTGGGTTGTCTTCCCCTCGCACCGCGCCACCTGAGTGACAGCAATCCAACACCACCGTGACGATTAGGCCAGCGGTTTCCAAGTCTTGTAGCAACATCCCCAACTCGAGATCTCGGATGTAGTTTCCGCCACAGGCGATATCCACCGGGACTAGAGCCTCATCCAAACCGCTGTTCTTAAGGTTGCTGTCGAAAATAGTTGTCGCGCGACCCCCGTGACCTGAAAAGTGGATGTACATCAAATCGCCTCTTTTCGCGCCGTCCGGAACTTTCAAGGCGTCAATGATGTTGGCGTAAGTGGGCTCGAGATACTCTTTGGGAAGCTCTGAGATGTAACTTCGTCCGGGTGTGGGTGCAATGAGCCTCTTGATCCTGTCCCGCTTGATCTTGATGGTGCCCACAAGATACTTCTCGACTGCAAGCACATCATTGACGCAGCCGTCCAAGTTGCTGTACTGTATTTCATTTCCAGAATCATCATGCCGTGGCTTCCACTTCGCCGGAGGTCGTCGTGCGGGCTCGTAATGCTCGATGCCGATCAAAACAGCCCATTTCTGTTGTTTCTTGTTCTTCCGGGCCGACATCTCGAAGACTTGGCTGACCTAGCCCAGCCAGAGGTGCAATTTGAAGGAATCTCTACCACCGTATATGCTATTGCTCAGTGAAGAATGTTCAGTCCGTGACCTGGTTGTATTCTCCGTTACTTTTAAGAGAGTGAGACTGGGTCAATAAGCTTAAAAAATATTACGTGAGGGTCTGCCTGGGGAGGACGGGGGCAGCGGGGAGGTTCTGAGAGGTTTTGACCTGCTACCTGAGCATTCAGTCACTGTGAGTGCACGCATCTACTTATAGGGCAGAGAAAAGTGCGTTCTAGTACAAATGGCTAAGCGACTGTCTGCCCCACGGTGACCACTGTCGTATGTTGAGGCTTGTTGGGTAAAAAGTCCCCACGCGACGCAAGACGCTCCGACGCATTTTTACCTCAGATGAATGCCCCATTTGGCTGAGAATCAGATTGGCCGTTGCGGTCGACCCAACATTTCCCTCTCATCGACGCCAGCGTCAAATGCCCCATTGGAGTGGTGTATCAGAAAACGCTCAGCTCCGCAACGAACGGATGGCCAACTGGCAGTGACGTGGCAGTGGCGACGACCAAAATAGGTATGCATGTATGCACCTACCTTGAAGTTGAGTTACCATTCTTCCAAGGGGATCCAGGGGCTTCCAAAACTGTGGCCAATAAGTGGAAGGAAGAAGACCGCGTTTTGCAAGCTGCACATGTCACACAAGCTGAACTCCAGGGTGACAGTGTCTACTTGTATTGATAAAGGCACTTGCTACGGCGAAATTCATCGGATAATCTAGCAGACATGTCGTGGCACCCAACTCTGCTCCTGATATTTCAAAGTTGATTCTCAACAGAAATATCCCATGCGAAGCTGCATCTACTGTTTGCATTGACTCATCATTTCCCTTTGCGGCCATCTGGATTCTTCATGGCAAACCTGAACATGACAAGCCCCGGGGATCCAAAGGGCTATCTCGAGGAGCTGAAGTACTACAAAGAACTCGATAAGGACAACGAAGAAACGACGCAGTCTGAAATTGATGAAGCCGCACGAAGCATCCCTTTTAATTCCGACGACCCTGATTTCGCTCCCCGTCTCAAGACCTTGGTGATCCTGTTACTGAGAAGATTTCGACGGACAGCTGAGATAAATGATCTGCAGCAGGCGATCACTCGAGCCGAGGAGATGATGGTGGCTACACCTCCTTGCCATCCTGAGCGTGGTGCTCGAATCGAAGACTGGGTCGAGATGATGCTGTTAAAAGGGGACCGCAAAGGATTTCGAAAAGGAGAGCTTGAATATTTTGTCGACATGGGCCAGCAGGTGGGAATGAAAGTGGAGGTCAACAGGACTCCGAGGACACACGGCTGTGCTATCCGTGTGAGCAAGCTACCTTGGGCAAGTCTTGCAGGCCTCGCCACAAATTGCTTCTTGATCTGACAATTCATATTTCACAGCCAGGGCATATTCGCGTGCCCGAAGGTGCGCTTACAATTGCCGAAGGACCTGTCACAACACCCGCTCAATACGCCGCCTGGATGAAATTGATCCACAACGAGGGAATTAGGTCTGTCAAAATTGGAAAACGCTTGCTCGAAGAATACACGAAGACAGAATCCGCGAATGATCTCGACAAAGCCATTGAATTTTTCGAAAAGGCAGTCGAACTCATACCCCGCGACGATGCTGACCCGGACGTGCGATGTAGTCGCTTGACTGTGCTGGGCGGCGCTTATGGGTTAAGATATAAGCGCACAGGCTCGACGCGTGATCTTGATCGTTCCGTCAAACTAACGACGGAGGCTATAGACTTCATGGCCAACTCACCTCTCGTCTCGGATTATCTAGACTTCGTGGCTGCCTCGTATTCCGGTTTGGAGTGTTGGCTGAGTGAACGCTTCGAAAGGTTTGGTTCAAGTGAGGATATCCACAAGGCTGTCAACGCAGCGGAAATGGCCGTCAACCTCACTCCACCTGACAGTCCCGAATGGTCAGGCCGTATGAAAAACCTAGGGCAGCGTCTGGGCGAGCGATCAGAACACGATATCAGCAGAGAGGACCTCGATCGGGCCATCGAATGTCTCGAGATGGCGCTGGACGCCGGGCCATCCCCAAGCTCTGACCCTCAAGCCATTGAGCTGAACAATCTCGGCAGCCTTCTTCGTAAACGGTTCCAATCCACAGGGGCGTTCGACGACCTAGATCGCAGCGTGAGGGTCCTGGAAAAGGCTCTCGAAAGGTCACCACCAAATCACTCTTTGAGGCGCGGCAGCTTGACCAACCTCGCGGTCACCCTTGTGGAACTCTATGAGCACCATGGGACCGACCAAGATCTCGATCGTGCTATTGATTTACAGAGAATAGCGGTCGATGAAACTCCCGAAGGCCACCCTGATGGTGTAGCCCAGGCCGGAAATCTTGGAGTCTGGCTCTCTAAGCGAGCTGCGACGACCGGTTCAATGGAAGACATCAATCGTTCCGTCGATATCATCCGGATAGCAATCAAGGCCCTTCCCGAAGGTCACACTTCACGGCCTCGTCTACTGATGGAACTCGGGAACTCCTTGGACGCGCTATCGAAAAGGACGTCCTCGGTGCTCGACCTCGAAGATGCCATCAAAGCAGTAAGAGAAGCAATCTCATCTACCCGTCCGGGCCACCACATACACACTTCCTCTTTAAACAACCTTGCCTGCATGCTTGGTCGACGAGCCGCATGCTACCCACTGTCTCCGGGGACACAAGACTGTCCAGATTCCCCATCAAGCGACCCGTTTGCAGAGGCCATCGCGGTTATGAAAGCGTCGGTCAACGCCACCGAAGAAGGGCACACTAATCGACCAAGTCGGCTCAGCAACCTCGGAGACCTTTTTGGGAAGCGCTTTGAGAGGAATGGTTACACGAATGCGGACGACATCAATGCTTGTATAGAAGCCACAAGGCAGGCGGTTGATGCAAGTCCTCGGGCAAGTCATCAAAGAGCGATGTGGTTGCAAAATCTCGGCTTGTGGCTTAATGCTCGCCACAAATACACCGGTGCAATCGAGGACGAGACCGAAGCCCTCGATTGTTTCAAAGAGGGTTGGGAATTACAGAACGCTGCCCCCTTCGTTCGTGTCAACCTGGCACGAGGAGCTGCTGAGATTCTCGCCGGAAGGTCGTATTGGAAAGAGGCAGATCAATTGCTGGAGGAAGCGATCAATCTCCTCCCCTCCATTACATCTCGATCTTTACAACACACCGATAAGCAAGAAATGCTAGCAAAGTTTGACGGCTTGGCTTCCACGGCTGCCGCCATCGCTCTCCAGGCAGGGAAGAGCGCATATGGTGCCCTGAAGCTCTGGGAACTAGGACGTGGCGTTATTGCCAGTCTGTTGCTGGACATGCGGGGGGATATCTCGGATTTGAAGGCACAGCACCCGTCCCTGGCGACTGCGTTTCTCTCCCTCCGAGACGAACTGGACTCGCCGCCAAACGTCCGAGTCTTAACGAATACTGCCCGTGACGTCTCCATTTTGGAGTTGCAATACCGGAAGAGGCGTGAGACAGAAAAGAAGTTCAGTGAGATTATTGAGGAGATACAGTCGCTGAGTGGGTTCCGCCACTTCTGCGGCTTCCCGGACGCCGGCGAGTTGAAGGCTGCGGCAGGTCCAGGGCCCATTGCGGTTATCAGTGCGTCCTATTACCGGAGCTATGCAATCCTGATCCAAACAGACAGCATCAGAGTCTTGGAACTGCCTGATCTGAACTTTCAGGAAGTCCGACAACGCCTCGAGACTTTGCGGGAGTCTCCTGCAGGGCATCTCGCCGACATGGCGGCGATGCTGGAGTGGCTCTGGACGTCAATCGCGCGTCCGTGTCTTGACGCCCTCAACTTCACCCGTCCGATATCAAGTGAAAATACGGCAGGATGGCCACGTATCTGGTGGATTCCCACTGGACCGCTCAGCCACTTCCCGCTTCACGCAGCGGGCCGACACCGGCAGGGCGAAGGAGAGACAGTCCTCGACCGGGTAATGTCGTCCTATGCGCTGTCAGTAAGGACTTTGATCCAGGGGCGTCGTTATCACCTTCCTATCGGACAAGTCAGGTCTTCAAACAATCGCGCCCTTCTGCTTGCCATGTCGACCACCCCTGGCCTGGGGAGAGACGGGAGATTGCGCTGGGCCCAACAAGAAGTGGACATGGTGGCTGAGCTCTGCCCGGAGCTTCACCTGCAGAAGAGCACACCGGAGCCGCTCAAGAATGAGGTCCTAGAAGACCTGCAGTCATGCAAGATCTTCCACTTCGCCGGCCACGGACAGTCGGATGCTGCGGAGCCGTCCAAGAGCTGTCTGCTTCTGCGAGACTGGCAGACCAGCCCGCTGACCGTTGCGGACTTCCGCGACTCTCGGCTCCAAGACCACAAGGCGCAGCCATTCCTCGGGTACCTTTCAGCCTGCTCGACGGGGGCGAACGAGGCGGCGCGGCTTTCCGACGAGGGGATCCACCTGATCAGCTCGTTGCAGCTCGCAGGCTTCCGGCACGTGGTCGGCACGCTCTGGGAGGTTTCGGACCAGCACTGCGTTGACGTGGCCAGAGTCTTCTATGAAACGCTCAGGGACGAAGGGATGACAGATGAGGCCGTTTGCCAAGGGCTGCACCGGGCGACCAGGGCGCTGCGGGACCGTTCTTTCAGCGGAGAGCTAGGGCAGAGAAAGGCGTTCTGTGTAGATGATGGGATCGCTAGAAGAGATTTGATGGATTATCATTGGGTCCCTTACGTTCATTTTGGTATATAGATTTGACCAAGGAACTTGGAGGAGATAGACAGGGCAACGAGTAAAGCGTACACAACTTTGTGCTTGCCCTAGAGAGGGGCCTTCTGACCGCCGGGTCGCATATAAAAGATGCTGTGACGGAATCAGGAGATATAGACTGTAAATATAAGTAGGTAAGTGTCAAGGATTAGTACTGGCTCAGGGATCAGTCTTATAATAGAGTAAAATACTATCTCACCCTTAGCTAGGCTAGCTTATTTATGCTACCAGCAAGAGTAACTTGTATTTAGACAGCTCCTCAATTACTTAACCATTTGTTTTCTTATTTAAAAGGTTAACTTATTCAAGTAAGGAAACATTGGCTCCAGGAATAAATTCATTTTTGTCCTAAAATCGCTTTCCGCTCCACTTCTCAAGCAGCATCTATAATTAGATATCAACCGCCTCATCAATTTTCTGGTTTGCAACATGGCAGGATTTCTAATGGCATGTAAGTCTATACGCGTGTCATTTTTCTCCAGTATTACAGTACCACGACAGTGGTGGACCCAGATGCCCCGGTTAGGAGCCCATTATCCACCATTCATCCTACCATCCTCTGTCTTCCACCAGCTTCGTAAATTTCAGCCTCTGCTCTGAGCAAAGCTGCAGCACTTCCTTGAGAATCGGAACCCACCATTTCTCACTGCTCTGAAACTTGTGGCAGAGCTTCATCGCGAAAGCGTACTCTGCGTACTCTGGGAAGAAGCCGCTCCTCTCCCAGTCAACAATACCTGTGATCTTCCCGTCTTTGACCATGATGTTGCGCGGCGAAAGATCGCCGTGAGTCAGCACGAGCTTTCCCGAGGATTTGCGCCTCTCTTTCTCCAGCCAGCGCGGCCATTTCCAGTGTGCCAACCCAAGAACCCCACAGGGACTCGTTCCAGACACCAGCTGTCGAATGCCTCTTCACTGGGAAACGGCCCACAATAGGTCGTTGGAAGGCGATCATAGAGATTCCGGGTCGGCCGGTTGTTTATACGGCCAATGTAAGGTTGTGTGCAGGCACGTATGCGAGCCATCTGCTCGCGCAGCTGGGCCACCATGCTGGACTTTTCGGTGTCGCCGAGTTCATGCCAGACGTCGAAAAGAGGCACGCCTGGGACCAGATCGCTGAGCATAGCGCATCCAGCAGGCCTGATTGGATCGTCTGTGTATATGTCATAGAGCGCGCGCACTTTAGGAGCTAGCACCCCGTTTGTCGCGGCGTAATGCATCATGTCGGCCTCCGTCCGGTTGCTACCTTTCGGATTCTGACGATCCGGCGCCATCACCTTGATGGCTATCGATTCCCCCGAAGGTGTTTTGTGCTCTATCACACGTCGGCCAAAATAGGTGTAAATCTCATCGCCGCAGACTGGCTCAGCTTCATGAATCACATTTGCTAGCTCCGAGAGCTCTTGGGACTTTGCACCCTCTTCTCTAGGAACCATGTCGCTCATTGTGCAGTTATTCAATTTGAAGTATAAGGTGTAGCAATGATTGCGCCTTTTAAGAAGGACTATGTCTGCTACGAGCAGCCCGTGATAGAAGTTGGTAAGGGAAGGAGCCCAGTGACCCGTACTCCTAACCCTGATTTATATTTCACATCCGTCATTTACATCTGGATCGGGGCTGACCACGATATTAACCTTACCAACTGGAACTTTACAGTTCACCAGTCGACGATGCTCGCATCCATCCTTTAATCCTCCCAACTCATAAAATCTCGCTCCAAAAAAGCAGACACTGAATCAAATCCACCATGTGAGCATAGTCGCCATGGGAAGGCTCACTATCATCCTCGCCGGTGCCCCTGAGGCCGACCGGCTGGACTGGAGCACACCCGACCTCCTCCAGACCTTCCAGGACTCCATCGCAGCCTTTGCCATTCTCCCTCAGCAAGCGAAACATGCTCCTCAACCCTCCACAGCATCACAGGATAATTCGCTCCTGGACATGCCCGTCTGGCGCTCCCTCTCCCTCCAGCGAGCTCACGTCCCCACCGGCTTTTCCCAGCAGCACGACCTGAACCTCGTGAACCACTTTCCCGCCAGCGCCGACTTCCTCACCACTGTCGGCATTTCTTTCGAGGCCGCTTCCCAGGGACTGAGCCAGGACGACGCAGCCGGCCACGAGAGCAGGCTACTGGATGAGTGGTATGAGCACTCGCTCGCCCTGCATGACGACCTGGCCTCGTCGCAGCTCGTCCCGCATGATTCTCAGGGCCATCACGGTGGTGGCGGCAACGGGGACGAGCCTTCCTCAGCAGGCGGTACCGACTACTCCAAGTCCGTGTCATTCGCCACAAGCGACGAAGGGGATACAACGACGATCCTCACCGCCGACGACGACGCCACCATCGTCGTCAGGACCCCCCTGCAGCCTGGCCGCCAGCGCACTGGCGCTGCGGACCACCTCTCAGACCTGGAGGACGTCCCGCCCGCGAAGTACCTGGAGTCGATTCGGCCGCAGACCATGACGGTGACGCTCATCGCAGGTATCATCAGCATCGCGACGCCGCGCATAGTGCAGACGCGCTTCGGCACCGCCAGGTCGCTGGTCGAGGTCCTCATCGGCGACGAGACAAAGTCGGGCTTCTGCGTGACGTTCTGGCTGTCCGCGGCCGAGTGTGGCTCAGACACGGGCCCGCTGGCCGGCCTCAGGGCCCAGGACGTCGTGCTCATGCGCAACGTCGCGCTCAACGTCTTCCGCGGGAAGGTCTACGGCGGCAGCCTGCCGAGGGGCATGACGGGCGTGTATCTGCTGCACCGCGGGCGCAAGCTCGACGCCGGAGACGACGGGGGTCACTATTCGGGGGCCGACTTGACGAAGGCGGGGAGGCGCGGGGCGAAGACGGTTCACCCGCAACTGGAGAAGACCAAGCGGGTGAGAGACTGGGTGCTGAAGTTTGTGGGCGGTGGCAGGCCCGCCGGCGGCAATGTTGGGGCCACCCGGAGGTCTGCGCGGACCAGGAAGGGGAAGCAGAGGGCCGCCCCTAGGGATTGGAATCAGCCTCCGCCTTTGGACTCGCAGTGATGAGGGACTTTTTGAACTAGGACATTGTCCCTGTATACCTGGCGCAAATTTTGGGATGGGCATTCTTGGGCAGGACAGACTTATTGCAGTGATACCCAGCGGCTAATTTGACTTTTCAATACAGAATCAAATACGTCTAGTCTTCTCTTATTCTTGTGCACACCAACTCATCGGAGCAGAGCAGTTCAGACAACAGGTGCTGTTAACCACATCCTAGCACTCCGTCGCGTGCCGGTAAAAGAAACGATTCACATCATCAAACACCATGACGTCCCACCCATGAGGGTGAGGAGAGGGGTGAGGCGGATGGATGTGTGAACAATACGGGCATCCTCACATTCTCTAAATGCTGACATGTAGTATATGGCAGCATCAAATCCCATTCAAGGCTGGCTAGGTGGGCCACGACGCCGCCACATCATCAAAAAGAGAAACGCCACCACGTCTCTCCTCACGCGCTGCCACCTCGTTCGGTGCTACAGCGCGTCCCTCCTTTCGGTACTTCCTTTATTTGGCAGGAGCTCCGGGATATTTCTTTGCAGTGGCTGGCCCCCACCTGCCTGTGTGTTTATTGACGTTACGGTGGGCACTGTGTCTGGACTCATGGGCGGGTTTTGGTTGTTTTAGGGGAGTTGGACTTACTACCTGCCTGTGTGTTTATTGACTTTTGATTGGCTGCCAACTTGTTTGTCTTGTCTGTGTTTTTAAAACTTTCTTTCAAGTCGCTCGCTTTACCACCACGCCAGCTCGCCTCGTCGTTGCGTTGTGGTAGGTCTCGTGGGTCTATAAGGTTGGGACGGCGGGTGAATTGGCGACGGGTTGTGTGGCAGTTTTGCAGAGCTGATGGAATGGCATGTGCAGCTTCATGTGTCGTGTCTGGAGCACCTGGGACTGGAACCAAGTGACGCCTTCCGCTAGTGAGGCGTCTCGTTGTCGATGGTGGTGAGGACTAAATGGCTCATGAAATAAAAGCACGGTGACCTCCTCCCCTCGCATGGCGAATACGCACTACTCGCCCAAAGTTCTTGCAAGTTATAGAGGTCAACATTCTTAGGTAATTCGTGGTCTATGTCATTGAACTTGCTATGCATAGGAAAGCTAGAGATGTAACATATTTACCTTCCACCGAGGGACAGACTCGAGGGCGGGGAATGGCTTTATTCTCCCTTTGGCGGACTTGCCTACAAATTGTTCCCGTAAGCGTCCGACACCGCGAACCCGCCTCTCTGAGCCATACAGCCGTTGTGAATGAGGTGGGCGCGGACTTCTCCGGATGCGGACCTTGCTGCGATCTTAGTACAGAGTGATAGTCCCATGCATGACCTCTTCTAGCACTCCCCGTCTCCAATTATGAGCTTGTGCTGCTCTTCCTGTGTGCTCGCGTCGTCGATGGCTCATCCTTATTCATTATCGTCTTCAGCCTCGCACCGTCCATATTTTACAATTGGGCACCGCAGCGCTGAGTGACCCGCAACCAGCGCAACCAGCCACTGTCAGATTCGGCCAGACCAATATCTCGGGGCTGCTGATGCGATGGTATAGCATGATGAGTTGGTAGTCGTAGCACAAAGGATTCGAATTGTATCGAGATCCTACTGTCTGGACATTACTCCAGAAGAACAGGTCGATGTGGATGCCGTGGAGCTACATCTCGAGGATGTAGTCCGGCGAAACCATTAGGCTCGTAGATGGTAAAAGAGTAACCGCCTTGCAGAATGTGGTGTCAAGGAGCCGCAGCGGCCGCGACTCTATTTCCGATTCCTAGTCTTCTTCTGGGTCTGCGTCGTGTCCTCTTCTTCCTCATCCTGGCCTTTCTTCAAGTCCTCTGTCAGGCCCCACTCCTCTTTGTCATACCAGTCCTCGCCGTCGGACAGTTCTCCGACGTGCGCCTCGGACTTGGACCACTCCAGCACAGTCTTTCGCATGCGGTCCGCCTTGAGGAGGCCGTGATACAGCTTTTCAGTACCGCGGCATACCTCTTCCTGTTTCTGTACGTACAGCTGGAGAAGTCGGCGCACGTCCTCTGCCTCCTGTTCTGGGAGCCCTAGATCGCGGTCGGGATGAGCTGGCTTCGGGGCAAGAAATATCGGATGGATGAAAGGGTCGCCGACGGATGCCGCTGAAGGAGACGCAGCTCGGCTGCCGTTATGATTTGAATGCGCACCGAGACGAGCCGCAGCGCTACCATCCAACATGGCAACGTCCTCGTCTGCTGTATCTTGTCTGGTCCCAGATTGCTTCCCTTTTTGTTTCGCCGAACTGCCATTGGTCGGGTTCAGCCCAGGCTCGTCCGCTTTGTCGCCATTAGTGACGAGTGGTACGGCCTTGTCTGCTCCTTGCTCCTCGTTGACGGCGCCTGATGCTTCATGACTGTCTTTGACGGTTCCGAGCTTGTCCACCTTGTTGCCCTCGCTGTTCGTCATCACCACGTCTTCGGTAGATGTACCTTGTTTCTCCTCCGTCTGAGCCTCCTCATTAGCAGCTCCATCAAGGTCTCCGTTTACGGAAGGCCGAGCTGTGCTGCTGCCATTGATATTCGGACTTGAGATGCCTTCCAATGCCTCTTCCTGTGATCTCTTGCGCTTCATTGTACGCGATCCCAAGCCATTCCTGAACATTTCTTGGTCGTCGGCAGCCAACATCATCTCGGGTGGCACCCAGGTATGGTCTCCACTGAGTCTCGTCAGGAGTGGTCGCACTTTCCACAGCGCAACATTTTCTTTGTGCATGAGATCACATGCTTGATTCGTCAATTCTTTCAGGGCCGTCGATTTGAAAGGTCGCGAGAGTGTAGGATGGGCGGGCAGGTCTGTAACTGCCGTGAGGGGCGCGAGGAGCTCTAGGAGCCAGTCAGTGATCGTTCAGAGACGCAGTTTCCTGCCTCGTGCGGCGGCGTGCTGGGCGCTACATACGCTCAAGATGAATTGAAGAGTAGGGGTCAGCCTCAGCCGCAGCGGCGACTGCGTCTTGAACGTGCTGGTCGTCGTCGTCGCTGTCGATGCTGTAGCCGTCTTCGTCGATGAGCGGCGGGTTGCGACTTATTACGGCACGCTTGTATCCTGCATGTTCGACCTCCTGAGTATGCCAATTAGTATACTGTCATGGTGACTCGTCGCGCTCGCTCGCGCACTGAGGTTGGAACGTGCCTCCTTGTAGACTGACGGCCCCGTCGGTGGCCCCAGTTTGCCCTGGCGAACAAATCTTGCCCTCTTCTTCAACTTGTTTCCGCGATTGGTCGTCTGTTGGATCTCGGAGTCGGAGTCGGATTCTGGTCAGGGCGCGTGTCAGCAGCGAGGTTGTTGACGGTTCTTGGCATCGAAGACTCTTACCGTTGGCTTGCCTGGCCACGGTCTTCTTCATGGCCTTGGCCAAGTCGGCAAAGAGGACTTGTTCGCGTGTTAATGACATGTTGACGGTGTGCGGATGTTTGTGTTGAGAAAGCAAAGGCTCGGCGCAGCAAAGACTGCACGCGCCGCTCGATCCCGGGAAAGTGCCTGGTTGCGATCGCGACCCAGGACCTCGGGAGCTGGATAAGGAGGACAGCTACGGGGCCCAAAACAAGTGGATGATTGGGAAGGAATTGTGGGAATATGTTGGTAGCGCGGATGATGTCGATCAAGCGGACCTATTATCCAGGTCAAAGTGGGAATGTAGCACTTGTTTCTGCCATTGTAGAAAACATGGGGGCGAGGGGTGTATTCTGCGCGAGGAGGGTGGGTGATCGGCGGGCGCTCGAGTGATAGTGTATCCTGGACGGAAGCGAACGTTGCTACCACAGGGACCAGAGCCACGGCAGGCACTTTGGCTTCGAAAGACATTCTGCTGCCACACATGACGCCAGACCGGCAGTACTCCTCACCGCCTGCGGCTCATCCCACCTCGAGCTGGGGGAGAACTGCCCCTTGGCCGGCGATTGGAGTAGAGCTATCTAAGTATCTCTCTTAACCCGCATGTTCATACCCTGTCCCTTAGATGCTGGTAGGGAAGCAAACGAGCTGGTGGATCATCTCCTTTCTTGTTTAGAATGTTATAGACGCTGGTCAGGGGCTTTCAAATGTCCTCTCCAATGCCGGCTGCCTTCCCCTGTGAGTTCAAGGCTGCTACTGCTATACCCTGTACTCTCTGCACGCGCCTGGCGGGTGGGTCAGGGTCTGGTGAGAGCTTCCACTGACAATGGCTGCCAGTCCCTCTCGCCAACAGCTGCCAATGATACCCCCGTGAACAGACAGGCTTGAGCAGAAGGTCGACATCTGAACCCTACGGGCCAGTCCTGGTGATCTGCAGTGGGTATCTTCGCCCAGCATGGACGAGTATCCCCCGTGCAGCTTGGACCATTGTTTGCCCTTGGCTGTTGTCCTTGGCCTGCCATCCAAATACGCCCAGGAATCCTCTCTTGACTACCAGTACAAGGACGGCGCCACACTGATACGGTCAGAGCCGCCGCCGGTGGAGGGTGACCAGGTTGGCGCTCTCATACAGCACATCCGGGACACCGATGCGTCCGGGCTCCCTTGGAACGGGCGGGATACGAATAACGTCAAGTACAAGTTCCGCTTCAGGACCACTGGCAGGGTACGCGATCTGTTAGAGTCGAGGTCGAGGGCTGCACCGGCGGCTGTGTGATGATACCTGTGCTGACCATCCCAGACTTACCTGCTACCGCCGAAGCTTGCCCGCCTTCCCGACGATTTCGAGATCCCACCCTCGCAGGCCGTCTTACACTCGCCTTTCTCGCCCCTCAGTCCCACAGCGAACCTTTATCCCGATGGTCTGATAGATCAGTCATGGCTCAAGAAGCACCAAGAACTTGTACCGAGCGTTTTCGTGTGCCTGTACAGCCTCACGGCGGATGCTACCTTGGCGACCCTCCATGACAACAAGATCAAGACAGACATAGGCGTTCTCAGAAATGCACTGGCACAGTCTGGCTGTAAATCGAAATTGGCTGTGATAGTACTGGTCGACAACAATCACGGAGTACAGGAGCGGCTGGAGAACATCCGCAGGGGCAGTGGACTGGATGCGAAGTCATTCTTTGCTGTACCGACTGATGCCTCTTCCGATGAGCTCGGCCGCATAATGGATAACGCCCTGACGACTCTTTTCGCACAGTCCATCGAGTACTACCGCGACCATGGCAGGCGCGTCAAAAAGAAAAGGGGTCGTGGCGCTGCCCCCCAGCCCACTGTTCCGCCCACCTCCGGTACTTCACAGACACTGTCCCTTCCGGGGTGGCATATCCGGTACGACTTCAAATCCGCAGTGTTTGCAGAGTACCGCCAGGAGATGGATGCGGCGTTGCGTTCCTTTGAACAGGCGTATGAAAATCTGTTGAGCTCTGAGGTCATGGAGATCATACCCAGCTGGAGCCCAAGATGGAATCAGGCTAGGTTTCTGGCCGACGTCATCGCTGTGCGGTGCATAAGGTGTCTTATGTGGAACGACCAGCACACAGCGGCAGTCAGGCGTTGGGAAAGCCACCGGGAGAGGATGGCGGATTTCGTCGACCGACAAGGGCATGGGACCAACAACTACGGCTGGGAGGCCTGGGAAGCACGCTGGGCCGTGGTGATGGCGAACCTCATCGAGAAAGCCGACATTCCCGACTTTGATCATTCTGCCGTAAGCATCTACTTACCACCGGAGAAGTCTGCACAAGCAGAGAGACTACAGCCATGGGAAATGCTGCATCACCCAGGTTACTGGTACCGTCTAGCGGCGCGACACACCTTTGCGCGCCGACGGTTTGCTTTCAAAATGCCTGAAGATGACAGGAGGTCACCGAGTGAATCTCCAGCCTCCAAGTTGGCGTCAAAGGCCTTCAGGTACGACAGCTACATGTGTCCTGAACCCTACGACGAGCTGCCCCTGGCTCGGTCAGGGATCAACCACTCTCAAATAATTCTGGATTACCTTCTTTCTGCACAGTCATATTTCATGAAAAAGCAGCAACAGCGCCTCGCCGCCGAGGTTTCCCTCGAATGCGCCAAAGAGCTGGCCGCAGTCAAGGAGTGGGCAAATGTGGTCAAAATTTTACGTCCCTTCTGGGATGAATTGTCATTTCGACGAGATGGTTGGCCAGAGATTACTGAAGACATGTGTTGGGTGTTGAGAGCTGCAGCAGTCGATATCGCGCAGGCTGATCTGGTAGTGTCTATCGATTGGGAGCTGCTGAACAATAGTAAGGCCACACACACAGCCCCCACGGACATATCCGTTAACAAATCTTCACAGGATTCAAAAAGCATCCCAAGTGGCACTACGACTTGACAAAATCTCTCGACGGCGTCAAGGCGCCGAGGCCGTCTATAGATTTGAATGACGCCCTGGGCACATCCTTCATCATGCCTTCGTTCGTCTTCCGGCACGAGGAAGGGAAGGCCGGACTCACATGCCAGGCCCAGCTGTCCATAACATCAAATGCGGTCTTGGGGTCCACGCCAATCGCTTTGGAGAGCATTAACCTGAAGTTTGACGGTAGTATCAAGCCGATTCTGCTAACCCACACACAGGACGGCGACGCTGAGGCGTCAAGCCGAGGACCTGTGTCTTTGCATGTTGTCCCGCTGGCTGAGGCCACGACGGAGGCCGATCAGGAGACTTCAGCTTCTGGAGATCTAAGTGGTCAGTTGCACTTGAGTGGCACGAGTGACTTGACCATGACCCCCGGGCGCACATCCGTTTTTGAGATGAACATTCCGTTGAGAGAGCCTGGCGATGCTAGCGCTTCATCACTCAAGTTCACTGTCAACTATGATGCATTCGCCTTGACATATACTACCAACGTGCAGAAGGCGGGCAGCGGGCACGCGTGGCACACTGTACGATCAAGCAGACGGATCGCGCGCACTCATCCTCAGTCCATCCGGGTCCTACCTAGGCCTCCCAAGATGGAGATCAGAGAGGTGGAATTTCTGGAGCAGTACTACACGAATGAGGTCATTGAGCTGCCCTTTGACATCATCAACGAGGAAGAGGTTGATGCAAACGTCAAACTGGATGTCACAGTGCTCAGCGAGGATCCACCAAATATCAAGCTGAAATTCGGCGATGGTGAAGAAAAGCGGGCTTTAGCAGACGGCGAGGAGTGCACACTTCATGGGGCGCCTCTCGGGCTGATCAAGAGCTCGGAGTCATCGCGGGTCACGCTGGTTCTGACGGGCGCAGAGCGGACAGCGGCATATACTCTGACCTTGAAGGCGTCCTACAGCCTTGTCACCGACGCTGCCACCTCGATCATACAATCTGCTACTTTCCGCATCAATGTCGCCAGTCCATTCGAGGCAAATTACGAGCTCCTCCCTCGCCTTCACCCGGACCCCTGGCCAAGCTTATTTGACCATGACGGAGTCCAAAATCCCTCGGCAGGCACACCGGGACCGACCAACGGCCTTGCACAGGCTTGGTGTCTCGTGACTCGATATGCCTCATTCGCCTCTGAGAACCTGACGGTACTGGACCTCGATATCGAGGTCCAACCTGCGCATGGTATACAATGCCAGACGTCGAAACGAAAGGCCCTGCCACCTGACGGTCTGCAGGTCAGCCCCAAGACAATCGAGGAGACGCAGTTTGACGTTGCTGTCAAGAGGGCAAGTCTGGATGAGCGAAATCCGACCGGCCTTGACGTGTCATTTATAATCAGATGGGCCCGGCCAGGTGCTGAACCCGGCGCGTCCAACAAAACCCTCCTCGCGGTCCCTCGCCTTCCCGTGTTCAACACGGAGCCCAGGGTTTTGGCGTCCGTCTCGTACGCCAAGAAGGGCGGGCAGGTGGAACAGACCGTGCTGCTTGACATCACCATTGAGAACGCCTCGAACCACTTTCTCACCTTTGGGCTGACGATGGACCCCAGCGACGAGTTTGCCTTCTCCGGAGCGAAGCAGACCACCCTCAACCTGCTCCCGATCTCCAGGCGGACCATGACGTATCGGCTGATCCCCCTGGTTGCGGGCGACAGCTGGATCAGGCCGACCCTGACGGTCAAGGACAAGTACTTCCAGAAGGTGTTGCGGATTATTCCGACCGACAGCATGAAGACTGATAAGGATGGTGTCTTGATCTGGGTGCCTCCAGCTGCTGAGGATGGAGACGAGGCTTAATGTCTGTTGAATGGCGGTTGTCTGTGCTGAATATTTCACTCTCTGGTTGTCATAGACCATTGGCAGGTATCTAAGACGTCTTGTCCCAATGGATTGCCTAATGAGACGTCGCTGCTTGATTTTCCGTTCTCCGAACATCAAAGTGACACCTTTGACCAAGCAGTCTTATGCTGCACATTTCTTGGAGGCCCCACATGATCACTGATCATAGATACCTCACATTTTGTTCTGATGTGTCCCGCAACAAGCAACGCTATGTCCGTGGCATCGACTTCTCATGAAGCATATACCTACCGCCCGAACAGGCGAAGGCTCAAATCTACAAATCAGGAATCAGTGGTGGCTTTTCCCAATACGAGGCTCTCTGAGACCTAGGCTTGCTATGTGCATATAAGCTCAGCAACGCGCGTCTCTCAATAGTGCTGAGTGGCTGCGAGCCGAAACACTACGAAGTGGCGTGTCCCGCCAGACATGGGCACACACGTGGGCGGCTCCGATACCTCTATCATCCGGGGAAGCAGGCGATATAGGCACCATTTGGAATGGACACGCCAGTTAAGCCTTGCCTCCCCCGAATGTCTGCTGAATCGCTCGTGATCCTCTGCCGCACGCTTGCTGCCATCGCCCAATTGCCGCTCACTACCAGCGACGCCCAGTTGCTGAGGATCTCGACAAGCCTTGGGGGCCGGCTCTCGGCCCACGGGCAGTGGCCGCTGGAGTCGCCTGCCGTCGACAATCCGGAAGGAGTGATGAGGTGCACGACGTCCGAGTCCGTCGTCTCGGGGATCACGTACAGCCCTGCTTGTCTGCCAACTGTGAACTTCCCCATGCCCCAAGGTCTGTCGAACGGCTGCATGTCGATGTTCAAGCTACGCGAAGTGTGCTGGTCGACTAGCACACCCGCTGGCAGGAGGAGGGATACCCACTCCGGGTCGTCTGGGTCCTCCTGGCCCAACGGAGTGGACCTCCGGATCGACGTGGGATCTTCAGAGGAATGTGCTTCCTGCAGTGCCTTGGTGGAGAAGGCTGTGATCCCCGGCGTTACGAATAGGAGTCCCGGTTTTGGTGCTCGTGAGAGAAACTCTTTGACGAAACGGCTGATCCGGAAGGAAGACATCGTCTCTTGACTGAGCTCCAGAGGCCCAAGCCTCTTCGGCGCATCGCCAGACCCAGGCTGGCGCGCCTCGATGCCACAGAGCAGCTGGCCCCAGGCCGCAAGCGCCTCAGAGAGGTCCATCTGGGTCCATGAACGCACGCTGATGGAACCCTTGGTGAGATCCCAACAGTACTTCCCCGATTTCCACTTGGCAAGCGCATTCCACAGCACATCTTCGGGGGGGACCCACTACTCATCCGCAGGGAACGGACCTGGCGTACAATGCCGGACGGCCGTGCCCGTCTGCACTTTGAGGAACAGGCCGCCGTCCACGGGCGAGCCGGCGTTATTCTGCCCGTAGAGCAGGATGAGCTCTGGGCACGCATGCACGCTGAAGGCCTCGCTCTAGAACAGGACCTGGACTGGCTGGTACATGTGTGGCGTCGGCAGGCCGGGGCCATACTGTGGGCTTGTTGGTGTGGTCTTGATGAGTGAAAGAAAGCGGGAGACTGGCAGGTTGTGGAGGTCTGGGGCCTGGGAGAGCTGGATTGAGGCTTCTAAGAGCTGTGCAAATAGGGTTGTTTCTGTCGTGGCGGCTGGGTCGTTTTCGATGGCTTTTTACAGCAGCTTGTTGTGCAAGTCTGTCCATTGTTCTGGGGAGAATTCCATGCTGGCGAGATAAGCTGCAGGACAGATTCTATCCTCCACTCAGGCTACCTAGGTGGTTGGCAATTAGATAGTCTCACGAACAGTATACGGATTGGCATATGCCAACAGTACAGGAGCACCTGTATCGAGGGAGAGGGTGTGAGCTTTGTATCGATGAAATTTGAGCGACAGGAATGGCTGGCTGTGACATTTTTCAACGTCCCGAGCTCCTCGACCGCCATCGTGACAGGATGAGCTCTGCTCAGGGTTCAGATGAAAGTGTTTTCTCAACCTCTTCTACCAAGATGAACTGATGTCTGTTTTAACTCGGTTGCAGACCACTTGATGTTGCCTGGAATTGGTCAATGTGGTCTGCACTGAGGTACCGCACCGTCTCTTGGCTCGGGAGTCTGTCGAATCCCGAAACGAATTGAACTCTTGGATAATCCTGACCACGACACTGCAGGTGAGCATTTGCTCCTTATGATGCTGTCATCGACAACAAGAGCAGCCCAAATTCCGCTGCACACATGCATGTACCTGCAGTCGATTTGGAGGAGGGGGGCTGTGTGGGAAATGGATGCAACCCCCCGCGTTTATCAGTGAGGGCAGCCTCCCAGGACTCCCAGGCTAGCCAGGCTGACATCCTCACTGCCCTCCTCCCCCTCTCTTTTCGCCATGCGTTGTCTAGCAATTATTGGCCAATTTCCGTGAGTCACGGGAGCCTTGGGTGGTTTTTACATATCTGCCCAAAGGACCAGTATGCACCCCAGATGCCGCGCCTCCTCAGCCTGCTGCTGCGTGCTACTGGTGCGTGCGCACAACCAGTCTAGAGCGGTACCCGGCATGCACTGCTTACTAGACAAACAGGCTCGGGGAGCACTGGCAAGAAAAGAGGCAGCCAAGAGTGCGGCCAATCCGTCCACACACACCGTCTCCCGATCACACTGGAATCTTGTCACAAGCACACGCACATATGCAGCAAGACGAATGAGTCGCGGGCACAGCATCAACTTGTCCTGTCCGACTGGTTGCTTATTAGTGGCCCCTACCCGGCGATGTGACTCTTACGCTGGGAGGGCCACAGGCTAGAGGCTGCTAGGCGGGGCCTTGAGCCTGTGTGCCTATCTCTTGTGCCGCGAGCCTTGCCATATTCCTTTCGCCGTGAGGGCTGGGCCAGTGCTCTTGGCTGCGGCTCAACCTGCAGGCCTGTTCGGTCTTGACCGGGTCTTTTTGAGGTCAAGGCTAGTTATCCGCGCCGCGAGCTGCAGGCGAATCGCTGGCGGACCAGGGTTTGCCTCACAGCCACGAGGCCAAACTACCTATGTCACCGCTGCTCTACACGACCGTACTAACGTCCTGCTGCCTGACACCTCGCCGGGGTATTCTCACTCGGCGACAGCACTCACTGAGAGGGCTGAATGTGGGGCCCAAGCGACGTCCATGCAGGTCCTACAGATGACCGTCTCCCCTATATAAGCAATGTTTGCTGTGTCCAAGAGATGAAAGTTCACTCTTGCAACAACTCTGTCTCTTTCCCTCCCTGGTGTTTGTATCTCCTGGGGTTGGATTCCATCTTGGTCGCCATACACATTCGACAAACGGGTGTGGCGCCTTGTACCTGGAGTACACCTCCTCCATATATTCCACCATATCTCCAGGTCTATTATCCCTTTTCATACAATCTTTCGTCGGTGGAAACATGGCTTCCATCAGCGGTTGCCCAACATCAGGCATGTCTTCGTGCTCGTGTCCTTCATCCTCACAGCCCTCCATGGACGCATCACCCTCAGGGGGGTTCGCAGCCCCCGCTCCTCAGTTCGCCCTTCTCGATATGTTCTTTCCTGGCTTCTCTGTATTCTCAGGCGCCGTGGAGAAATACTTCAAGGTGGATCTGAACCTCTACATACCTCTTGTTATCTTCCTCGGCAGCGTCACCTTTATGTGGCGTTACTTTTCGGACTACTTCTGGGAGAAATTGGAAGCCTATTTCATGAGCACGGTGGACATCCGAACCGATGATGAGATCTACAACATGCTCATGGCTTGGGTGGCCCAACAGAAGTTTGCAAAGGGAGCACGGCGCTTCGTTGTCAACACAAACCTGAACTCTCGGGCATGGTACCTGTGGCGGTGGGACGACGATGACGATGATGGGCCTGAAGACGGCGACGACAGCTCTGCGTCACACGGAAAGAAGCAGAAGCAACTTGCATACACACCCACCTTTGGAAGCCACTTTTTCTGGTATAAAGGCCGGGTTTGTATCTTTCGCCGAGACAAGGGCCGTGATCAGCAGGCGGGCTACATGCTTGTGAGCGAGCGCGAGGAGATCTCCATCTCGTGCTTTGGCCGCGACCCCTGGCTGCTGAAGGAGCTCCTGATGGAGGCGCGCACCCAATTCACCCAGCGGGATGAGCACAAGACGCTCATCTACCGTGGAACGATTCCTGCAGGGACCACAACTCCAGCCTGGCAGAGGTGCCTTGCCCGAGCTTCAAGGCCTTTCTCGACCGTCATTCTGAATGACAAGGTTAAGCAAGATCTTATTGATGATGTCCAGGACTACCTCAATCCGGCGACCAGACGATGGTACTCGAATCGCGGTATTCCCTACCGCCGTGGCTATCTACTCTATGGTCCTCCTGGGACTGGCAAGAGTTCACTCTCTTTGGCCCTGGCTGGGTTTTTCAAAATGCGCATCTACATCGTCAGCTTGAGCAGCGTCACCTCCAACGAGGAGAACCTGTCAACACTGTTCGCAGAGCTGCCGCGGCGGTGCGTGGTTCTGCTGGAGGACATCGACACGGCAGGGCTGACGCACACGCGCGAGGACAGGCCCTCAGACGCCAGTAACGACAGCAAGGATGACGATATGGAGCCCGGGCAGCTGACCAAGGGTGCTGGCCCTACCAACGCTAACAACAACAACGGCCGCCTGTCGCTCTCGGGTCTTCTGAACATCCTGGACGGCGTCGCCTCGCAGGAGGGGAGGGTTCTGATCATGACGACCAACCATGTCGACAAGCTTGACAAGGCTCTCATCCGACCGGGGCGAGTAGATATGATCGTCAAGTTCGACCTGGCTGATACGGGCATGATCAGCTCCATCTTCCGCGCCATCTTCGCACCCCTCGAGGGCGACAACAAGCCCTCGGCGTCGGAGGCCGAGGCCGCGGCGCGGGACCCCGAGGAGGGTAAGCGGCGCGTGGAGGCTGACAAGGTCCGGCGTGACGAGATCACGGTCGAGATCGAGAAGCTGGCCGAGGAATTCGCGGCCAAGATTCCCGCGCACGAGTTCAGCCCCGCGGAGCTGCAGGGTTACCTGCTGAAGAACAAGCGGGACGCCGAGGGTGCCGTACGCGGCGCCGAGGCGTGGGTCGTCGAGGCGAGGAAGGAGAAGGCCGCGAAGCAGCTCAAGGACGCGGAGGACAAGAGGAAGAAGGAGGAGGAGGACAAGGAGGCCGAGAAGAAAAAGGCCGCGAAAGAGGAGAAGAAGAAAAACAAGAAGAGCAAGAAGGGCGGTAAGTCCAAGAAGAAGGAGCACAAGAGCAAGAAAGAGTCGTCGTCCAGCGAATCCGACTCGGACTCGTCGAGCAGCTCGTCCAGCTCGTCCGAGTCCGAGTCCGAGGCTGAAACGAAGAAGGACAAGCGGCACAAGAGTAAGGGTAAGACCGACATCAAGATCAAGGTCGACGGTGTTAAAGAAGACGAGCAGGCTCCAACGGCCCCGGCCTCGGCGAAGTCGGACGGGTTCATCGATGTTGAGAAGGACTGCTCCGACGACTTGGAAGGCAGGCCGCGGAGCACGGATTCTGGCTATGGCACCCCTTAGGGAGCGGGCGTGATAGCCTGAGAGTGCGAGAGCTGACCTGCTTGTTGTTCTACTTGCCGCGCGGGGCTTGGGGGTTGAGATCATCAGGCGTAACGGCGTTTGGGTGATACCTTAGACAAAGTACGTTGGTATGTAACTTGAACTTAGTGTACTTAAAAGTCTTGACAAGTCAGTCATCGTGCCACAGGCGGGAGCGATTGGCTATCAACTCGCGGAGGCGGCAATGTTCTAGACCTGCGTCGCACCCTAGACAATACATTTTTGGCTCTCACTTATGTTGCTGAAATAAATACCTTACCTGAGAGCACACTGAGTAGACTAGAGTCCGTCACCAGCGCTAAGGCATCTAAGATCATCAATATGTGAGTCCGGAGCGACACAGGCGCTCCATCAAGGCCCCTTCACTATTGTGCGGCTAACGACAAACTCCGTTTTGAAATTGGTCGAAAAAAGATATTACAGGAAATGCGAATACTCAAATAGCCCTCGATGTAAACAAAACAAAGTGACCATGCCAGACCTAAACCAATACCCACATTGTACCATACTATACTGTCCACATCTGACTGAACTCCCATTTCCGCCACATCAAAACTCACCATGTCATCCCAAATAAACACCTTCTCGCCACCACCAGACGCCGTAGTCTGCACGGCGGTATTCACCTACATCGTCGTGGTCTTCTTCCTCGCCAGGCTGAGCATCGACGAGCTCGGGCTCGAGGCACGGCGGCGCGGCCGCATCCCACCCAGCAGCTTGCTCTACCTCGCATGCACCCTGCTCTGGCCCGTCACCGTGGGCGCCTTCGCGAGTGTTCTGGTCCTCGGCCTGCTGAGCAGCGGTTTTATCGGGGCACGCAACCTCTCGGCCCGGTGGGTCGAAGCGTGCCGGCGGCGAATCACCACTTGCTTGCCCAGCCGGCCGCGGGCCGAGGACTTGGAGATGGCGACCTTTGTGCCGTGTCGCCTGGAAGGAGTGAGCTGCGGCGACCCCGCGGCGGATTACGGCCGCTCGCAAGCTGAGATAGCTTTTCGAAATGTGGTCGCAGCCCTCAAGAAAGAGTGCGGTCTGACGCCCGGCGAATGGGGCCGGGTATCATGGCCCCGGAGCTTGGCACCGCTCCGATGAGCCGGAACAGCACGGGCATTTGGATATGCAGAAATTCAAGACCGGGCGAACTTGAAAGAGTCCGAAAATGGAGGCCAGCACTGCAGAGGGTCGACATAGGGGCTTCTCGGACCTTGCCCGAATACTGTCTTTGTCATGCCTGGCGCCAGACTCAGCACCAGGCAATTCCTCGGGATAACCCTTTTAACACCGAGGCCTGACCCGATCGTGACACTGCACCACTGAGGCAGTTCCACAATATCACGGTGGTATTCGGAGGCCTTTGGGAGGAGACGAGCAGCAGCTCCGGAAATGGACCGTCAGCCTGGATGATACAAACCGGTCTCGGAAGCCCAAATGGAGCGGGGCTCGAGGAAATTGGTTCGAGGTGCGCCTTGCGCAGGTTTAGTGTTGTTCAAGAACAGGCAAACGGAGGAGAGGCTGGGGGGGGGGGACATGATTGACTCGACCACTAAGCGAGCAAGGGCGACTTAGACCTTTCCAACATTCGACGGCCAAACCAGGGATAGAATTGGTAGCCACTGATAGCTTGAACATCAGATCGAAAGGAATGAGATATTTACAAAGTGAGACACCTTCTGTGAAAACATTAATGATTACCTGCGAGCAAATACTCGGTGAATAGTTGAGAATGTGATGATATGTAACTCCCCGTAGTGCCGGTCATGGCCCTCTTGGCTTTGAGCCTCGGCCCAGCCTTTTGATGAAGGGAATCAGGCTGAGGGTGTCCAGCAGCTAGTGAACGGCAGGCAGGCAGCCCTGTTCCAGAATGGCCCGAACCGGAGGGTATCGGATTGAGGTCCGCCGCCTTGTGCGACCCCGGGGTTACCTGAAAGAGGTGCTCACTCCTGTGTGCTCGGAGGACTCGTCGGGTTGGCAATGGGCTTTTCGATCGCCCCGGGCGTGGAATCTCGTGGAATCCTGTCCTGTCGGGAGTAAGCCCGGGGATGACCGGTCTTGTCTCTTTTCTCCTTCCTTTTGTCGATGGTCGTCGTTACCTGTTGCCAGGAAGAGGAAAACAGGAAGAGGATCCGGCGCCGCGGGACACGGCACCCTCTAGCGCGCGTCGTGGGCCTCGTTTTACGTAGGCGTGAGCAGGTTTGATCCACTGGTTTGATGCATGTTGATGAGATTGATTAGATTAAATAAAATCTGATAATTCCGATGCTTGTTGCTGTGGCCCCGAGGACAGGCCTGGACGGTCTATAGTGCTGTCCCTTGCGGCAGAGTTTTCTCTTCCGTGGGTCGGATCTGGCGCTTGATGCTCGTGTTGAACATATCGCTCACTGATGGGCTTCCAGATTAGGAAGTGCCCGGCCAAGAGCTGTGCACATGGGTCTTACATGGAAGGCAGTCGGGGAGAGGCACGAGGACAAAGCTCCCAAGCTGTCAGCTTGTGCTTCGGGTGTCCAGGCGAGGGGCGACCGAGAGCTCAGCCACCACCTGGTGTAAGCTAAGCAAGGTGACGTCGAGAACAATGGCCGTGCTGCCATGATGCGTCCCACACGTGCCACCTACTGTCATTGCCGTATAGGGACGAAGCTACTGCAACGGGAAGGCTTTAGAGAGTGTACTACAGCCTGCTGTGGACCACAGTTCAACGGCAGCACTGCATGGACTGCCTGAGTGGTTGCTGCAGCAGCCTCTGACGCTAAAGTAGCGGCGCTAGAGGGAAATAAGAAGAAAAAAAGTTTGGGAGATGCTGTGTAGCCGTATGACGAACGAGATCTTCAGAGGCGAAGGAGATTGCGAACGCTTAAGTGGCGCAGATATCTTAAGCCGCCTACAGAGACTCTCTTGTATATACAGGGCTTCCTGCATTAGAGTGTCCCTGTCGGTACAAGCCCCATAGATGATGTGACGCTCTTCTCACCAATCATAACTTTTAATTTATCCTTTTTTTATTAAACTTATACTGTTACAGCGAATACGGGATGTAATGCTACAGAAAAGCTACCTTTTTTACACTTAATTTTGCTTTGAAAAGCTGGTATTATTATTGTGGCACGCACAGACAGGACAGGAGAGTCAAGGGACCCTTCGCCAACGCCTCAGAAGTCACGGACTAACATTCTAATGCAGGAAGCCCTGTACAACACCATTGCCAAGGTAGCTAGGTACCTTGGAAGATACCTACGTACCTCGAACTCTCGATTCGACCGTCGGGCTGACGGGGACGAGCAGGTCTGCAGGACCCGGGCATACACCAAGGAGGCTGGCAGGGGTCTGATAAGCAGGGATCTACGATATCGATAAGAACTGGCTTATCAAATCGTACCATCTTGCCCCTGCTGCCATGCACCCTGGGCACCTCCCAATCCGCGTCCCGCGTCCCGCGTCCACGCTGAGTAGGAGCACTGCAGCAAGGGCAACCAGTTAGCGTTTTCCCGCTGTTCCCATGCCGCAAATTTCCCAAATCGACCAAGCCCGACCCGTTCCTGTTTCTGGCGTGAGCCGTGACGATCCCGTGCTTTCGTTTCGCGAAAATGGTGCAGCCTGCCGTCATTCGAGCACTGCCTGCATCTCGAGTGCCGGGAGGAAGGTGTTCTGGACGGGCAGACGGGTCAGCAATGTTCACAACCCACTCGGGACACCCAGGACAATCAAGCCAAGAGCTTGAGCGGGCTGGCACGACTGGTGCCACACCCACGGGAACAAGGCGGGTCGGGTCAGCTCGACACCAACAAGTACAGAGAGTGGGATTACTATGAATCTGTTGGAGGTGGAGGAGGCAGCAAGCACGGTGTGCAGTAGACAATCCAATGTGCAAGTCAAGTCAGTCAGTCAGTGTCCACACCTGCCAGCGGGTTGAAGCTTGGGCTCCACCCGTTCCGCACCGTCCTGGGATCCCCTCGACTCGCACACGGATGGCCAGACGGCCAGACGGCCAGACTCAAAGATAAACAATCAGACGAAGAACACGCCCCCTGCCGCCAGAGGACGGACGTCCGGTCCCTCTTTTGACTTGTCCCCAGCTGGTGGACCGCCTGCAACCAAAGACCAGATCATCCTTTTGTGCAGAATTCGCTGTTCCTAGAACCGTGGCTGCGAGGCCAGAAAAAAGAAGGTCCGAGACGGGTACCTGGGTAAGTAGTAATAGACTTCCGACAGCCTGGTCGAGGGTGGCTTGGAACGAGCCTGGGACCAGAATCATAAGAAGGGGCGGTGTACTATAATGTGCCAATCCCGTCCAGCATTGTTGTCGGTGTTAGTGAGAATAGGTGAGGTTGAGGCGGCAAGGGAAGAAGGGTGCCCCAGGGTCCCAACAAGCTGTGGTGCCCGAGTCGCATGCAGGACACCAGGGGCTAACAAATTGGACCCCTCCTCCGTCCATTCTATGTGTAGTCTACGTACCATCCGCCCACCCACACCCACCCGCGCTTGCATTTATCTGCCAGAGCCCACTCCAACATCGCAATTTCTGCCGCCCGTACAACTATTCCTCCCCCCCAGAACGCCTTCCTCACTATTCCCTACTCTTCCCTTCTCTTCCTCACCCATTCGAAACACCTCCAAGTCCTCATAGCAGTCCCCTAGCTCTCAACATGGCTTCTCGTCCCCAAAACATTGGCATCAAGGCCATTGAAGTCTACTTCCCCAGCCAGGTATGTGCCCACCACGCGCCCGACTCCCCGATGTCGCATCTTGCGCCCTGTTATGTCTCCCGACCCAAACCACCAATTGTTCACCTTGTCTTGGACCTGGAATCGCGCTGACAATTCCCCGTGGGAAAACAGTATGTCGAGCAGTCCGAGCTCGAGCAGTTCGACGGCGTCAGTGCCGGAAAGTACACAATTGGTCTTGGCCAGACCAAGATGGCCTTCTGTGATGACCGCGAAGGTGAGAGCCTGTTCTCCTGATCTTCTGCCTGACTGTTCGGGCACATGCAAAGCCGATCTTGGACGGACCATTTTGCTAACAAGACCGCACCTAGATATCTACTCCTTCGCCCTAACTGCCGTCTCCAACCTGCTCAAGAAGTACGAGATCGATACAAACTCCATTGGCCGCCTCGAGGTCGGCACAGAGACCCTCTTGGACAAGTCCAAGTCAGTCAAGTCTGTTCTGATGCAGCTGTTTGGCGACAACACCGACCTGGAGGGTGTCGACAACATCAATGCCTGCTACGGAGGCACCAACGCCTTCTTCAACGCTATCAACTGGGTCGAGTCCTCTGCCTGGGACGGGCGGGATGCTATCGTGGTTGCCGGTGACATCGCCCTGTACGCCAAGGGTAACGCCCGTCCCTCGGGTGGTGCTGGCTGCGTTGCCCTGCTGGTCGGGCCCGACGCTCCCATTGTCGCCGAGCCCCTGCGTGGCTCTTACATGCAGCACGTTTACGACTTCTACAAGCCTGACCTGACCAGCGAGTACCCTTACGTCGATGGTCACTACTCCCTCAACTGCTACACCGAGGCTCTGGACGCGGCCTACCGTTCCTACTGCCAAAAGGAGAAGAAGCTGCAGAACGGCACCGCCAATGGCCACGCCAATGGCAACGGTGTCGCGGACGGCCCTGCCAAGACCCCACTGGACCGCTTCGACTACGTGGCTTTCCACGCTCCTACCTGCAAGCTGGTCCAGAAGTCTTATGCTCGTCTCCTGTACCACGACTTCCTCGCTGACCCTGACAACACTGCTTTCGCCGAGGTGCCCAAGGAGATCAGGGACATGGACTACAAGAAGTCCCTGACCGACAAGGTCGTGGAGAAGACCTTCATGACCCTCACCAAGAAAAGGTTCCAGGAGCGTGTGAACCCTGCCATCCAGGTTGCCACTCTGTGCGGCAACATGTACTGCGGTAGTGTGTGGGGCGGCCTCGCCAGCCTTGTCTCTCACGTCCCATCCTCCAGCCTGGAGGGCAAGCGAGTTGGTCTGTTCAGCTACGGCTCCGGTCTGGCTGCCAGCTACACCTCCTTCCAGGTTGTGGGTAACACGGAGAAGATCTCCAAGACCCTGAACCTCCCTGCCCGCCTGGAGGCCAGGAGGAAGCTCGCTCCTGAGACCTACGAGGCTGTAAGTTCATCAACTGCCGAAATAAAGAAGTATCTCAAGTGCTAATCAAGTATGCTAGATGTGCGATCTGCGCAAGAAGGCGCATCTGCAGAAGAACTTCAAGCCTGCAGGCGATGCGTCCACTATCGTCCCAGGCACCTACTACCTCGAGGAGGTTAACGACATGTTCCAGCGGTCTTACTCTGTTAAGGCTTAAATGACTTTTACACCTTTTTTGGTACCAAGATGGTGTCTTCTACCACGCATAGAATGGGAGGCGTCTGCTTCGGGGTTGGGTCTTGACCCGAGAGAAAAGACGGAACCCGGCGCAAAAGAACTTCAGATTCCTACTGCTTTGGGTGACTAGCGACGCGCGACGAACTGCAGGCCAAGGGCCGTACTAATTAATTACGTCTCATGAAGGCCAGTTAACGACATATATGGCCGGCATGTATATATATGACGGGATTGTCTGATTGTTCTTGGGGAGCATCTACACTAGAGCATAGACCCGTTATGGGAGGCCTGGGACTTATCAGTACTCAGTAACTCAACCATTTTTTGATCCCCAATGCCTTCCTCTATCTGTACTTTTATGATGAATTGTTTCCAGCCACTTCACCCAGGCTGAGAAATTTTGTGGCTCTGTCTAAATCTATTAGGTGGTGAAACGCCGACGCAACACACACATGCACACACAGTGGGCAACTCTAGTCCGTCCGCCCGCTCAAGCACGCTCATTCATACATCCTCGTTTCATTCCTCCCCCTTCCACTTCCAACCAGCATTTCTGTGCAGCATGTAATCACGGCTCTTGATGCTCTTGTAGATGCCGTAGATGCCCCCAAAGGGCCACACGCCCTTGAGCCCGCCCCCGGCGGCGGCCTTGGGGTCGACCTTGACCTTGACCTTGTCGTAGACGGTGGGCAGCCCGGCCTCGTCGGCCTTGTACTTGGCGCGCAGCGCATCGTACCACCCGCGCCCGGCATACATGTCCCAAAACTCGGGCTCGTCGTAGTACGTGTGTGCGTACAGCCACTTCATGCCGCCCAGCTGGCGGACCTTGGCCTCGAGGGCGCGGTTCGCCGCCACGAAGTCGCCGCGGTCCGAGGGGCCCCAGCCCCAGACGCCGATGTTGAGCATCATGTCGTCCTCCTCCCCCTTGCCCTCTGCCACCCCAGGCGTCGTCGTGAACGGGTGGAACGTCGGAGGGGCACGCCGCCTCAGCGGGCACAGCCACAGCGGCCAGATGCCCAGCTCCTCGGCCGTGTAGTCGACCAGCTCCGGGGCCGTGGCGAAGGGGACGGCGATGTCCTGCACGACGAAGCGCGCGCTCTCACCCGAGCCGTGCAGCGCCCTGTACAGCATCCGCGTGTGCAGAAAGTCGTCGAGGAACCAGCGTGTCAACCGGTTGAAGGGGACCAGTTTGAAGTATGTCCACCCGGCGCGCCCGACCCAGAACCCGGCGCGGTCGTAGCGGAAGAGGTACTCTGCCAGGGGGATGTACTCGTCCTGGTCCTCGGTCTCCTGCGCTGTCGTCGTCGTCGTCGTCGTCGTGGATTCGGATGGTGGTGACGGCGGTAACGCCGTGCGCTCCTGCACATGCATGTAGAACCAGGGATCCCGGGCGCGCGAGAAGGTCCTCACCGGCGCGGCGGCCGGCTTCTCGTCCGTCATCTGCCCCGTGATGACGACGCCGTGGTCCTTGGAGAAGAGGATGCCGTCGACGTAGTCGTTCTCGGCGCGGGCCGTCTCCTCTTTGACAGCAGCGACGGCCTCGGCGACGCTGCCCGTGCGTCTGTAGCGCGTGCGCACGAACTTCTTGGCCTGGACGAGGTTCAGCTCCAGCAGCGTCGTCACGCCCAGGGTCCCCACCGCGCCGGCGGCCCCGCGGAACAGGTCGGCGTATTTTCCGCCCGCCCCGGCGGCGGTGTTGGGGTTCGCGGCGGTGACGACCTCGCCGTCCGGGAGGACGAGCTCCACGGACGCGACGGTGTCGTCGAAGAAGCCGTGCCGAAACGACGACGACTCGCCCGCGGTCCCCGCGAACCCGCCGCCCGCGGTGATGCCCGGGAACTCCATTACCACGGGCGGGACGAGCCCGTGCTTGAGCGTCGTCTCGACCAGCCGGTCCATGGGCACGTTGGGTTCCACCAGCGCCGTGCGGCGCGCCACATCGACTGAGAGAACGTCGCGCAGGGCCGAGATGTCGACGACGCGGGCGCGGCTGCCGTGCGGCTGCGGCCGCGTGCTGTTGGTGCTGCCGTGGAAGATGCGGTAGGGCTCCTTCGCGGCGTAGAAGGCCCGCACCGTCGACGAGATCTTCTGCACCAGGGCCCGGTGGCGCTCCATGTTGCTTGTGGTGGGGGCGTCAGTGTGAGTGTGAGTGTGATGCTCTCTCTTCCTGACCTCGTCTCTCTTCCCAGTGTGTCGCACCAGCCAGGCTGCCTTTCTCAATTGTAGCACGCACGCCCTCCCTGCTAGTCGGCTGTCACCACTCCTCAAGCGACGCTGACTGAAGCTCCGGATGATTCGTCGGGTCGTTTGCGTGTGCAAGGGTGGCAGAAGCAAGTTTAGGTTTTCGGCACCTGGGCCGGACGCGAACACGAAGTCCCCCGGGCGCCTTCGAAAATCCCCCGAGTGAGACCTGATGCACCCCACATTGGTGGCACCCGGTCGGATCCGAACCGCTAGGACTTTATTTTCTTTTTCTAGAAACTTACGAGGGTGGATGTGCATGATTTGCATGTGTAAATATCTTCCAAGGGCCCTGCAGCCTTCGTAATCGGGTCTCATTTCTCCGGTCGGCCTGCTCAGCATGTGAAGGCAGGTGGGTTCATCGCGTCATAAGATTAAGCTCAACTGCATCCCATCACCCTAATAGCCAAGTATTCGCTAAAATTGCAGGCAAGCGCTTCTTGTATTATCCCGTCCATACATCCGCTGGTGGTTATTATTCTCATACCGGGTATATCAAAGTTGAGAAAGCCGTCTTAGAAAACGGATGAAGATCCATGCAAATACCCAACCCTATCATGAGCCATAAATCATGCAATAATGATGCCCTCACATTTATCGAGCACTCAGAGCTTCGCAGCCACGTCTGCAGGTGCCTTTGCCGGCGCCCTGTCCTTGCCTAGGTTCCTCAGCCTCTCGCGCAGCTCCGCCTCGGTGTAGGGGCTCAGCTTGGCGGGGTCGATGTCGGCCTCCTTGAGCGTCTTGGCCTTGATTGTCCTGAAGCCTGTCTCAACGCTTGCGGGCCCGTGCTCCACCACGTCCTTGATGAAGCCGGTCCAGGCGTCGAAGCATCTCTTCGACACCGGGCTGTCCATGAAGACCATGGGGAAGCAGTGGGGCATGGCCTCGAACTCCTCGAACACGATGGGCACCTTGTCCGAGTGCAGCTTGACGGCCATGTACTTGTCCTCATCGGCCAACAGCTCCCACCCGCAGGAAATGTACACTGGGGGGCAGCCCGCCCAGCTCTTGGCGGTGATGAGGGTCGCCAGCGGGTGTGCGATGAAGGCGTCCGCGCAATACAGCATTTTCCGGGGCGGTTTTGCGGGCCACGCCGGACAGGACGGTCGCTCCATCTTCTCGAGGCCCTGAAGCATTGGGAGATAGTCGAAAGGGGCGTTGTTTTTGCAGGATGGTGAGGAATGGGTGAGGTCCAGCCACGGGGAGCTGAGGGCGAGGCCTCCCGGGAGGTGGGGAGTGACCTCCTGGCCAAACCATTGGATCTTCGTGTTGGTCCTCTGAAACTCGAGCAGGAGCTGCGCGAGGGCCATACATAGATTGCCTCCAGCACTGTGTTTCTGTTAGTCCGACCGCTTTCACAAGCAGATGACTGTGACGAGAGCAAAGAGATGGCTCACCTGTCACCTGAAAAGACCACATGTTCCGGCTTGACGGCCTCATGGAATGCCCCCAATGGCGGGTACAGTAAAGTCAGGTACGACTGCAGCGCGTCGATGAGTGCTGCCGGGAAAGGATGTTGTGGAGCTAGCCTGTACCGCACCGAGTAGCACCGTCCGCCAGTCATTTTGGCGAGCTTCTTTGTCCCTGGTCGATGGGTTGCCGGGTCCATCAGGTAATACGCTCCGCCGTGAAAGTACAGAATAGTCGCAGGACTCTTGACCTCCTTCATCATCTCCGTGTACTTTTCGGCCTCAGTGATGGGAGGTAGCCTTGATTGGGTAGTAGCACCTGCTCGGTAGCCTTGCCACTCAGCCTCGACGGGTACAGTCTCGGGCCACTCAATATCCTTCAGCGGTGGCGGAGGACTGCCGTTGCTGCTGGGCTGGCGCATGCTCTCCACGGCACGAACGACAACATCACGCAGACTAGTCTCCTTAGGGCTGGGTGCTGTGTACTTGGCCACCCAGATACGGCCCTTGACGCCGGGGTCCTTGTTGAGGAGCTTCTGGGTCGAGGATATGGTGGTGGGTTTTGAGGGAGTGAGGAAGGACCGGATAACGGCTACCGTCAACTCGGTCCTCAGGTCGACATATTTGCTCGGCGGCGACATTTGTAGCACATGCAAGAGAGCCACGCGTGCCACAAGAGGCAGCTTGGGCAGGATCTGCATGTACATCTTGAGAGTGTCGGCGTCCATATCGAAGAAGGTAGGCTTTTCGTATGAAGACATTTTTGAGGATCAACGTCGCTGATCGGAGTGGACAAGAGGGCTGGGTATATAGGGAGAATGAGAGTGTGGAGGGCCAAGAGGACGGCCAAGGGTCTCAACAGGCAATGCCTGTTCGTCGTGGAGAGAGGCCGGTTCGTCTTCTTTTTTGTAGAGCCTGGCTCCCTGTCGTACCTGATAGGATCTCCTTGTAATGGGTAAGAGAAGAATGAAACAATGTAACAAGAACCCTAACAGAGAAGGTCGGATGCGAAGCAAGGCGTAACTTTATTTATGCAGTAGCAGCGGTGTCGATCAGTCGGCGAAGACCTTGTGGAGAAATTGAGGAAAGAAGAGCAGGGTATACTGGGTACGCCACGCATGTAACGTATGGACTCGCACTACTGCGTACCATACAACGTGGGAGGCAGGGTCACCCTTCCTAGAGATTTTCTTCCCCCAACGGTCTTGTTTGCGGGTCGGTGACCAGCGATGAACCACGCTCCAGCTTACCGCCTCGAGGGTCTGGGACGGCGGGTTTACAGGAAGCAGTGATGGGGAGAATGACTTTGTGTGTGAAAGGAGAGATAGTCGCCCCTTGGGAACCCAGGCCATGTCAAGCGCGTGCTGTCTTGTAGGAGATTACTGCACTGGAGGGGTTGTACCTCGGCAAAGCTGCTCCGAGAGGAGGGTGGCAATCGTGCCTCGTCCGGCCCGAATGCGAGGGCCATGCGGCTAACGAAGTAGAGCTTTAGTGTGGTGTATCATATGCCGGCATCCATTCTTTGACGTCTAAGTCGCAGCCAGAAGAGCCATATATAGAAACTGTATCATCAGTAGCTACGGCCTGTACTGCATAGATGCAATGAGGCCTCTAGAGCTGGCTCTTGGGCAGGAGAAAAAGGACGAGGGTCGGAAAGGACTGCATGATGAGATTCCTTTCTTCCCCGGCCAGCATAGCAGAGCAGTGCGACCCACACAGTCGAGACTTGTCGGTCTGATCTTCAGCCCCAGGTGGCGTTATCATTGTTTTCGCCGGTATTATCATTATAGCCCTGGGGCAGCTTAGAAACAAATGGAAACAAGCTACCGAGTGCGTTGTGTGTGCTCAGGTAGAGAGGGTGGACCCCTTCCCGAGAAGCCGAGCGGCTGCCCCATGGCCCAGTTGGAAACTGTTGAAGCTTTGTTGGAGTCGGACCGCTATGCATTGGGAGTGTCGTCTGGTGTCCCAGACGTGACATCTCGCAAGGTGGTCTCTGAATGCTCTCTAGCTCCGCGAGAGATGAGACGACGAGCCCGCCGCGAGAGCGCCAATGCGCTTTGCGACGACAACGGCAGGGGTCCAAGTGCCAAGGCAAAGTCATTCGACAGACTCGAACGAAAAGAGCAGAAGGGCCAGCTGATGAGCTGTCGAGGCAAGGGTCTGTCTGGGAATAGACGGTCACGGCGACTGTCGCTGTCATGGGAAATGGGGATGGACGGCTTCACAGCACAAAGGCGGACACCAGCCGATGCAGTTTGGAGATGAGGGACAGCAGTCGCGACTGTCGCCCTTCTAGGACTAGCCACGCGGGTCCAGCCGCACCTGCCCCAAGACCGTGCACTAGCACCAGCACGCTGGATCCGTGGGCCAGCATGTTAGTGCAGCACCGTGCTCTCTTAGAACCCATGTCGACTTTCAACCCATTCGTCCCATCCCATCAACGACGATGGATCCCATCGCGACTAGAGAACGGCGACGCCTAGCAGTGGCTTCCATCCAAGCTTCCACACCTGTTCGCCCACCCCACCACACCTCAGGCCCTATCCATTCCTCGCCCATAGGAACGGTTCTTGGCTCAGGGAATGAAACAATCTCCGACCAAACAGTCATTGCCACTGGTACCAGTGCGGTTTGCAACGCGGTTAAATTCATGCTTGTTGGCCCGCGGTTCGCCCATCACAACCCGTCCCACCACCTTGGGAACATGAACAACAGAACCACGATTTCCGTGCGTAGCAGCAGGATTAGATGAGCATATAGATGGGTACTCCCGGTCGCACTGGTCTACGAGGTAGCAATCCGCGTTTCAGCGTCGCAATGATCTGCCTCGCGTATCGCCCGTCCTAACAAACCTCGCCTCTATGGACCACGCCCAATCCATGCAATCCCACCAGTCCAGTACACTACAGCTCGTCATACACCTAGTGAATTCCTAGGCCGCCACAGCTCTTTACACGCTTCAGTCTACCTATGTGTCTGTCTCGTCACTGAGCTCCTTACTCGAGCACAACGTGACTCGCCGTCCGACTTCGGGCACCAGTCTTGAAGCTCGACGCTCGAAGCTCGACGCTCGTGTATAGAAAAGCTAAGTTGCGAGAACTACAAACAGCCCAAGTAGGGCGAAGGGCGAAGGGCGAAGGGCGATGATACTGGAGATCCTTCCATAAAGCCGCGACATTTCGATTCAGAGTGCTTCAGCATCATTCAAACCCTGCCCAGACATGACCAATCGGTTGTTCCGGCAACTCAACAGCCCAAAACGAAGATCGATCGTCTGATGCTCGGTGAAGCCTCGCGATCTTGACGTCTTCGAGAAATGTCCCGGTTGTGAAACATTTTCTCCTCAGCCCAGAGAAGGCGGCCCCGTCTTGCCCGCCAATGCGTGCCGAGCCTGCCTGACCACGTTGGCCGGAGGACCAATCGCGGGCCTCGCGAGCTTGCTTGCGCAATACAAGAACGGCCAAGGGAAGCTGACTGAGGTTGGGGAAATCTGACAGCTCGTAGCGTAAGACGCTACTGTCTCCCCCGTGAACCCTTCTGGGAGTCTCGCGGTTGGCTCATGAGGCTAAAAAGCTAGACCGAGCTGGACACATTTCGAACCCCTTGAAACAAACAAACAAGGTCCCTTGGCCTAGGGCTGTGCAATCGCATCCCCGATCTGTGTTGCTGCGCTCGCGGGCTGATGCGTCTGGTGCCGGTTGTGCAATATGCGTTCACATCGCTTTCGAACCCGACTCCATCACTTGTTGCCTACTTACCCTCGGCAGCTCGTCAAGCAAAGGGCCCCGATGATCCGGCCCGGACCCGCATTGGGGCCTCGTGACAGGCCCTGATGATGTCCTACCATGACAGTGGAGCCGAATCAGGTCTGCATTGCGATTAATAGCTTAGTCTGGGGGAGCCCTTCTCGTTGTCTTAGATAGTGTACAAGGTGGTGATAGCCACAAGGGCACCGGACCTTTGCCCAGGCCTCGTATTCGTCTATCATTGTAGTCGCCACTGGCTGCTTGGTTTGAAGGAGCAGAGGTTGCTAAGCCCGTTGACATCGCTCGGCGTTCACCTACTTCACTTGGCCCTTGAGTCTGTCGACGATCAAACCACTTTCTTCTCAGTACGAGACCCTTGTCAGCGCGGAAACCCAACTCATACGTCCTGCAGCTTACAGTGGGTCGATAAGCCGCCTGTGCCTTCTGATATCTTGTCCATGCTGCATGACGGTGTAAGTCTTGAAGGGGCCGTCCTGTGATCACAGATTTCTAAGAAAGCCTCGGGTTGCGTACGATTTCTAAGTGTGGCTTTCCTTATCAATTCCACAGACCGATTGCAGCTATGTTGTCTTGCAAGTTTTCACTTCTACTCATCTGGAAGCCTGAAGAAGCCAAGAGCTTCACAAGCCGCTCATAGACTTTTTCGAGCATAAGTAAGACGCGTGTCTCGACACAAGGCCACACATGACTGTCTCCAAAAATAGCTAACCTGACAAGATTGGGTCAAACCACCCCCTGGAGACCTTGAAAGCGACTGCGGATTTGTACATACCTGATGGCCAGTCGCTCTAATTAAATAGCGGGATATCATGAACTTCTTTAGACGTATTCACCATGCCTTCACCCACGTGCGCATGGCTGAGTGTCCAGAATTGGGTTTTGTGTCACAGCTCTCGCCGCAGGTGATCCATAACTGACAGCAAGCATGAAAGATCACAGCGGACTATGTAACAAGAACGAACAAGACGTGAGAAACGTTGGACTGATTGCAAAGGTGCTGGCTCAGGGTGTGGGTACCTCATTCCACGCACTCTGGGGTCTGATACATCTTCGCGTCGCCGCCCGTCAGCATTGTGCTGCGGGAGACACAATGCTGACGGGCGGCGAAGTGCTGCTGGCTTGTAATGATCCCAATCTGTCGAGCGTCAAATTCAATTTGGTGTGCTAGCTCAGAGGATCTGTAACTATGCTTACTTGGTTGCACCACAGCTCACAGGCTCATCAAGATATTCATTTGCTTGTCGGTTGTTGGACATCGTGAATTTGCAGGATCAATTCAATTCAAGCACTGACTCCCAAGACAACCTTCTCATCTACGCAACAACACCAGCACCTCATATCGACCAAGCACAGCGCAGACTTCCCCAAAAGAACGTCACAATATGATACCCGCCAATTCACGCCGCGAAGAGTCCTGCTTCCACAGATATTCTCTCGGGGCTCGCACGTGATATCAGACCGTTCGAGCCTCCAGAGGATCGCGTTGATTTGGGTTCGAGCTAGGTACTGACTAGGTAGTCTAGTGCGTGGTTCTCCGATCTGTAGAGCACAAAAGAAAAAGGGTTCAGCCGCGTGAAGCAAGACGCTGAGTGAGTGGTGTCAGTATGTCGGCTCTTTCTGATCGACAAAGAGTGTTCTCATCTTCGCCGAAGCTCAGTCTTGACAGTGTCTTTCATGACAGAGCACCCACCTGATTGCATTCACAATCCAGGAGCACGAGTTGACACGAGAAAAAGGATCATATCTGCTTGGGTGGTTCCGGCAGAAATCGATTTCGCTGGTCCGGTGATATTTGTGGGATGTCATGTATGACTGACGATGATGAAGGACCAGAAAGCACTGAAAAGCTGGCAACTTCCATGCCAGTGCAAATGTCCAACTGAGGTCAGAACATACTCGACAAGTGTCTCGAGGATGAGGGTAGCGGTGCAATGATATGCGAAGCATGAACGTACGGGTTGACTTGGCGATGTTGGTGAGGACGCCCGCCGTCGACAGTTTCCAGAAAAGGCTGACGGACGAAAGAAAAGGGGACGGTTCTACCAAGATCAACTTGGGTATTTGTATATCCCATGAACCAAACTCCCCAGATGCGACTCCCATCCTCGACAACTCCCGTCACCTTTTGGACAAGCAAGAAGAATCCAGCAGGCTGATCTTAGAAGCAGCAAGCACAAACCCGCGTCTTCACGTCATTCATCACGAGACAGCAGAGACAAGAGCAGTTGCGACTGACAGTCTGATGGGCCAACACCAGTCATGTTCTTGTACGCATGAGGAAGATCAGGCGCTGTCTGCATGGTAAATGTGCACAGAGCGCTTGATGGCATTTCCGCTTCTAACACAGAGAAGTCGCGTTATGCTTGTCATGGGTGGAAATTTCCCGCATCGGTTAATGTAAATAATATCATGGTAGGTGAAACTGATCACTGTGATGTCTCCGCAAGTGATAGCACTTTCTTCGCTACGTCTTATTTCATATAGACAACGCTTCTTGACTGTATGAGCAGTGGGCATGATACACTGTACTTCTTATCCAAACCATAGCCTCCACAAATCACAACACGGAAGCCCTCTTGGTTGCGCCTCCCTGTACATTAACGGACTAGGCACGGAAGAAGAGGAGAAGAGAACACCACGTCTTTGGGTCCTTTCGTCTTTGCGCTCCTTATTGCACAAACAGGAGCTTGTGGTCTTCGTGTATCTCTATTTATTTTGTACCTCAGTTAATACCTGACAAGCCTGTACTCGTAAACGCGATGGCATTTCCAGACCGTGTCGTCACAATGAACTGCCTCACAGGTTCCCGGGATACCTACTCATACATAGGTATCGTGTATTTTATAGCACATATATCGGCAACATTGGTGAAAGCCGTTGCCTCGATTGTTGCCCTTCGGAAGTACCTATAACTTGGATATCCAGTTCCCACGCTACAAGTAGAATAATGAAATCCCCAAGAAGGAAGGCAATGCGGGACACAATCTAAAGCTCCGCCTCGTCTTTGTGGTTTGGCCCTTGTAACCAACCAGCTACACAGTTGTGTAGAGCCTGTTTTCCATCTAACCGTTTGAAAATTGACAACAATTGTTGCCCACCTCAAACCTATCACTCGGCTTGAAATCTCATCGAAACTGTTTGTCGTAACAGTGTGTCCTCCAGCAGTTAGCCGACAAGTGCGTCGATGTGAAGCTGATAGCGAATCCCGGCCTGTCTCCTCGCGGATGGAATGAACACTGGTTGACACCATTATATGCGTCTGGAAACCTGTGCGTCTGGAAAGCGTTCAGACAACCGTATCGGCCAGGTCTGTGCACTCCCCATTAAGATAGTGAAGACCTTGGCCAAGCATTTCAGCACTCAGGAGAGCCTTATCACGCACAACTTTGACAAGAATGCATTTATTTCATTAGGACAGACACACTGAAACCTCTCTCGGTCAACTTAATAATACCGAGGCGCCGACCATGGTGACAACATTTCCATGCACCAGGCCGAATGGCGGAACGACCTCTGCTTACTCATTCTTGCCGGCTTGCACTGGTGAAGTTGTACCCCTGCAGTTCCATGCCGGCGCATACGCCTTCCGAAACAGGCATAAAGTGAGTAAATCGGGGTCGTTGAAGTCTCCGGTGCTTTGTGAGCAGGTGTCAATATATTGCTTTCACAGCAGGGCAAATGAGAATGGGAGTTTAAGGTCCGGCTTCGTATCAATTTGACTTGACACTTTTGAAAGATTCCCACATTCTGCCCAACGCTCAAACCAACCAATCCAACGTAACATGCCTCCCGCAACGCCCACTTCTACCGAGACAATCAACATCCCTACTTTTGGAGATGTGAAGGGTCTCGTGTATCCCAGTGGAGCACGTCAGTTCCGCGGCATACCTTATGCCAAGCTCACGAAACGATGGACTCGGGCTACGCTGAACACATCTCTGCAAGATGGCTTTCATGACGGAACACAGCACGGGTGAGAATCAAGACTCTGGATGCTTGGGACAGGCTGTTCTGACGAGAGTAGACCAATATGCCCCCAACCCCCTGAATATACCTGGGGCAGCGAACTGGTTCCTGTACCACCCATCCCATACTTCAAGGAGGACGTCGAAGATGAGCTGAACTGCCTCAACCTTAACATTGTCCTGCCGCACGCCTCAAAGACCAAGAACCTCCCCGTCATGGTCTGGATCCACGGTGGCTCGCTCCTGTTCGGCTCCTCCACAAACCCCTGTTACGACATGGTAAAGCTGGTCGACTACTCGTCCTCAATCGGCGCCCCCATCATCGGCGTCTCCATCAACTACCGCGTCGGGCTCTTCGGCTTCCTCGCCTCTGAGGCCATCGCCAACGACCTCAAGGCAGACGGCCTCGCGGGCGCCGGCAACTTCGGCTTCACCGACCAGCAGACGGCCCTGCACTGGGTGCACCGCTACGTCGGCAGCGTCGGCGGCAACCCGGACAACGTGACCATCTTTGGCGAGAGCGCGGGTGGCATGAGCGTGGCTGCTCAAATTTGGGCACGCGAGCCTGCGCCGTTCTCTCGCGCTATTAGCATGTCGGGGACTATCAACACGATCCCGGTGTGGTCGCTCGAGGAGCACGAGAGGCGGTTCCGGGGCCTGTTGAGGCACCTCAAGATCGAGGGTGCGGCCGACAGTGCGGCGCTGGCGGCGCTGCGGGACGCGCCGCAGGAGGCGATTGCTGCGGCGACATGCGAGATCGAGGGATCCATGGGGGCGACGGGAAACCCGTGTGCAGATGGATGGTACCACTCGTATCGACCTTCGATGCAAGACGGGGGCATCATCTCACCGCCGGAGTGGCTACGGGGGTACATGACTGGCGATGTCAAAGACGAGGCTGCCATGTTTCGTGGCAGCCTGCACGACCAAAACTACGCATCCATCCTGGGTCACTTCAGTGGATTTCTGGGCGAAAAGCATGCCGCGGATGTGCTGCAGACGTACGGCATAACGGATGACCTATCGCACGAGGAACTTGATCTGCGCTTCGAGAAGATGGCGACTGAGGGTCTCTTCTGGTTGCACACCTACTTGCACGCACATGCGTCAAGAGTGGAGAGAACATATGCATACCATTTTGATCAGGTCTCACAACTAGAGACGTCATTCAAGGGCCTGGCTCATCATGCGGTTGAGCTGGTCTTTGTTTTCCAAACCCTGGAAGACAAGATGACGGATGAGGAGATGAAGTTGTCGCGGAAATTGGGGACGGATTTCATTCAGTTCGCGCATGGGACCGATCCTTGGAGGAGGTTTGGACAGGGAAATTGGATGGTCTATGGCCCAGATGACAAATGGGCCGTCAAGACAGAAGATGAGGATAAGAACGTGAGGAACTATGCACGCATGGTGAGCATCTTCGATGACGGCTTGTTCCCAAAGTGGGCTGAGGCGATGGACTACGTGATCAACAGAAGATGGTTCTTGGGTGCTGTCCTGCCGAGTAAAGACATATAGCGTGCTGCATTCCTACACACTCATGGATTCCCCTATAAATAAACCAAATTGAAATGGGCTTCATAGTCCGTAGTGCCAGCCCTACAAGTAGGCACTGGGCAGGTTTGGGTTATTAATTTTGTAGTGGCAGCATTCGACACGTACAATTTCCTACCCAACCCGGCTATCTGGTGCTCGTATCATCACACAGGACTTCTCAATTCACTGCAGGAACTTTGAGAGCACAGTCTGCCAATCTTCACTGGTCTCTCGAGCTCCGCTAGTAGGCCAAAACCAGCATGCACATATAGACATAATCTTCGGCAAGGAATATTCAAGGCCACTGCTTAAACTTTCAATAGTCAATTTTGCAAGGACCAATTGCCCACAGAGACCTTGGCCATTACGTGTACCAACAAGATGCGGGTCATCGTCCCGCCAGGCAGCCATCAGCAACATCATATCTTGACCAAACTCTCACCCTGTCTCGGCTCCTGAACTTTGTCAATACCAGAGCTTTTGAAGCTCTCCACGCTTGCTTTGCTCAGCCACTGCTATCTGTATCATTTTATGCAGCCGCGACCCATCGATACAGTCAAATGGGGCTATTTCCATCGAAACACGGGTCTTCGTCTACCTGTGAGCCCGTCGCACTTGCCGCACCTCGTCCTGAAACGATCTCCTCTAAGCAAGATAAGAAAATGTGGCACTTCATAATCGACGGGCTCGAAAGATGGATCTCTGAGGGGACCGATGAATACCCACGCGAGAACCTGCAAGCCTGTTTGGACTGGGTCAAAGAGTATGGCTACCAGATCCCCAGGCACGAGATCTGGGCTTTTGATGGCGTTGCCAGATGTCAGAAGATAGAAGAAGCCGCCAAGATCCGCAACACGATACCTGACTTCTTTGAGCGCCGCCATGAGTGCTATGCAATTGTGAGTTGGGTGATTCCTTTTCAGTAGATGAGGCCTGCCCGGATTAAGGCGCTGTGCTGACTTCCGCATCCAGGATGCTCCTCAATATATGAGTGCAGGCAGCCAGGACTGGGACATCAGTTGGAAGCACGAAGGTTAGCCGATGGGCGCTGATAGTGGAACAGCGAAAAGGAAAGGGGCACTCAAACAGTCATTAGAACGATTGGATCCTCGAAGTCAGCTTGAGTAGCCTACGCAGACTCGCACTCGAAGTTGCTGGAATAAAAAAGGGGACCGAGCCTGCGTTGGGGCCAATCCCACATAGTACACATTCACTGATTTCGGTGACGCTTCCGTCTTCGGTCACCTCATGCAATCGTTGGTGAAACAAATCGGGAACAAGGCTTAGTGTTGCCGTGGTTGTAGTCAGGACGCATCTCCAAGTCTGACCAATAGCATTACACGGATCCGGTCGGGTTGCCGATGACCTCCGGCTGCTTTCGACTTCGCAGGTGAGCAACAGTAGCCTCGGTCAGGGCTGGAATAATTATAGAAGTCACGCTTCAACAGTTGATTTTCCATCAGTCGCCCTGAGATAAGTACTCCCGGTACTGTGGTGTTGTAGAATATTATTTAATGCCAGATTGGCACTTCCAAGACTTGAAGATCATAGCGGTCGATGCCACACTCAAACGCCTTAACCATTTACGGCAATTGTACGCGCCGCGGATACACAATCAAGATAGCAGGACGAGGCGCATCTTGGATCTACGCCTACAGATAACAGTCCGGCTCGGTTCCCGGAAGCTGGGAGATTGTAACGGCAGTTTCCAGGTCACTGATCAATCATGTCTCATTCTCCTTCTCCGGGCGATTCATTTACCCAAGAGCTGCCTCCCAAACTTCTCCCGCACCTGGAGCACCTATATCGTTTCGTTGCAGATTTGGGTGGCGACCCCGTCGAGCCGCCCAGTTCAAGTGGCACCGGCCAAACCATATCCGCCGCCAATATGGCCCGTGGTGTTGTTACAGGGCCGAGGGTGAACGGCAAAGTGCTGGACAACAGTGGCGCGGACTTGGCGACCCGAGTCGATTCGGGCGAAACAGCAAGTTGTATTCCAAGCACTGATCACTAACCACTTTCCCGCCCCAGGCCCTCTGACCCGATGTGCAACTAGAAAGTTTACATTCTCGAATCTCGTTACACCATCCTCACAAATGACGAAACCCCCATTGTTGTGGAGTCAAAAGGGCTTTTCAATCTCGATCCCAGCGCCTCATCCTCTGGCGGTGGAAACTCGGGAGGCTCGCAAGACAGGCGTGATATTCTCTCGCGCCTAACCTACAGCGCTCCTGCAAACAGCCCATACAGCTGGATGAATAGCATCGTGGCTATTGGCGTGGTGAATACTTGGGATGGAAAAGTTGTCAATGACGCATACCGTGTTGAAACTACTGGCATATCTTTCGAGGACGCGCGGGATCTGCTTGCTGGAGAAAAGAAATAAGTGCTCCGATTGATACAGACCATCGAGGACTGTAGGAGGAGCCCCAAACTAGTTCTGTTGTCATTACGTAGGGGATTCTGGCGTTGCGCAGAGGTCCTTCGCAGCCAACACACTATAGACACAGCCGCAAATCAAACACACTATACAGAGATGCAACTGGAGGGCAGTAATTTAAATGAGCAAAGCAGGTAGGCTGCTAAAGCCTCATTTCATCCAATCGGCCAGTTACCCGCAACCATCTTGGAACCCAGATTTGCAAGACGAAGCATATTGCAAGTCAATATTGCACAGCTCAGCTCACCACTGCGCTGCTGGGTTTCGTCACCAAATATACTTCAACATCACCCTACCCCTGCGCGGTCATCAAACCACCCTGCTTTTCCAACAGCTCATAATACCGAGGGGCCACCGCCTTCCTGATCTTCTTGCCCCAGATGATCAGCGGCACGAACAGCATGCTGATGGCAAACGAGATCAGGCCCGCGGTGATGAACATGTTCGACAGGCCGCTGTGCTGGAGCCACGGCGTGATGGCAAAGGGGATCGGAATGCCGACGGCGTTGCGCACGAAGGCGATGCCGACGAACGCCTCCGCCGTCAGCGGGCGGTACGCGTCGATGACCAGGGTCAAGGCCGCGTCGCCGATGGCGCCGAGGCCGAAGGCGAAGAGGCCGCCGCCTATCGAGGGGAAGATCCAGTGCATGCCCTGGGAGTTTATTTCCGTCAGTGAGGTTTGTTTATTGTGGAAGGTTGTGAGTGGGAATAGACAGGGTTTGCTTACGCGGTCTGCAGTCGTGCCGAACATGATTATACCACCCGCCATGAAGAGCGCAGGCGGAAACAGCAGATACAGCCGCATCTCGGGCTCGTAGTATCCGCCGTTGCGCCGCGCGAGCCAGCGCACGGAGCGGTCGCTCAGCAGGCCCGAGTAGAAGCTGCCGAGCAGGTTTCCGACGAAGGGGCCGAGGTTCATTAAGCCAATTCCGTCTGTATTGAAGTTATATGGCGGCTGGGTGAAGACGATGGGGATGATAGAGGCCATGATCACGAGCCAGGCGATGCCCGCGGCGTACTGAATGGCGCTATAGAAGACGTGGGGGAGCAGGATGATGTATGCTGGGAAGTATGCGATCTTCCAGAGCGACTCAGACGAGTATGTAACCCAGCGGAGGCGCTGGCGGTAGGTGGCTGGTGGGATAGACTCGGAAATCCTGGCGTCGCTCCTTGTCTGGTGGAGGGCAATATCTAAGTCGTCCTTGGCCTTGTCCTTCTCGTCCTCAAAGTCCTTGTTGCTTGCATCCGAAGGACGGTCTCCGGAGACACCTTGCAAAACCGGGACATACTTCGTCTCTTCGTATGCAAACAGGAAGACAACGCACAGGAGCGTAAGAGATATCGAGAGGGCAAGGTATGACCTCCGCCAACCAGTGTATTTCGCCTGGATACCTGCCGCCATGGGAGTCAAGAAGCTGCCTACCATGACACCAGTGATATAGAAGGCATTGGCCGTGCCTCGTTGGTGGACAAAGAAAATGTCTGCGATCTAGACAGTGCGCGTGATCAGTTAGAAGTCCTTTGCTCTTCATGGAGTCATCGGTCTCAGGCGAACACGTCGGAGGACTCACCGTCATCTGCACAACTGTCTCGTTCGTCGCTCCCGCCAAACCATAAAACAGGTTGGTCAGGAAAAGCTCCGCGTCGGTTTTCATATAAGTGGACCACCAAGACACTGCAGCCATAGCCACAGTCGATAACACATATGTTGAGCGACGTCCATACTTCTTCGTAATTGGGATGAAGAACACACAACCCATGGCCAGTCCGGCCAAGTTGGCCGACTGGGCATTGTTGAGCCGTTCGAAGCTCAGGCCCAACTCGGGAGACATCTGCTGCCAGAAACGGGTTTGCACGGACAGACTGTTGATGGATCAGTGAGTGGTATTGAAAACCAGAGACTGACAAGAATGAGGGAGAAAATGGAACTCACGCTGTAAACACCGCTACTGTCTGCGCCAATACGAGCGCAAAGTTCAGAACCTTGCGCCAGATACTCCAGTTCTGGGACTCGCTATGTCAACGGTCTGTCTCCTCTCCAGGCAAGCGGGATAGATTGGTTTGTTTCACGCACCAGTGGGTCGTTGGGGTCACTGGAAGGAATAGGGAAGCGGACGAACGTGTCGGATTCATTCTCGTTATCTTGTGGTTGTTTGTCAGCGAATTCCGCGTAAAGTGTTGCTCAGAGGCAGACACAAAAGGGTCTTACGATGAACCAAGAGAACGTCTCCAGGTGCCCGGTCTCCTCCAGTACCATGTGCTGGCATGTTGTCGGCTTGGTTGTCTTGAAATTTGATAGCTTCAGACGACAGTGTGTCCCAGACCACAGGCTGTAAAATGAAGCGTACGACAGGCGATAGTAAGGGCGACTAAATGTTCAGAGATATGATGACTGTGTGACTGGAAGTCTATTCCAGGTTCAAGACTGGCATATGATATCCTTCTCACGCTGAGCTGGGGCCCGTTCACTCAAATACACGAGCTCTCCGTCGACGAGTTGCTGTCAAACAGTCTTGAGCTGAGCTTGGTGTGAATGACCTTGACGGAGAGATAATGCGTGCCTCCAACTGGGCGTAGCGACCTTACTGTTCTAGGCATGTAAAGTGTGAACTCGAGCGTGCGCGCGTGATATGGTGATAAGAGGCGTCCTCCTTGCCCTCGAGACGCCTTGTGCCATGATGCCCTTGGGGATCTTGGGATATCTCTGGCATCCCGGCACTGTGGTTTGCCAATCTGTGGGGTATGGGGTACGGGGCATGGGGCTTCACCCGAAAGAGAAATTGTACGCGCCGGCCGAGCTAGATGCATTACGCATGGTCGTCCGCGCGTAGAATGGCTGGATGGGGACTGGTGTAAACCTTCCTAGGTATCAGCCACGCTCGATTGTCAGTGACAAGGTTCTGGCAGACCAAGGGTATAAAAGTGAAAGATGCGATGGCGCTCGATTATTCCATTAAAAACGGCGCGCCAGTGCTAGTCATGAAGGGGTTCAGAATATCCAAGCTCAGTGGAGGTAAGTTTTCTGGTGCTTCAAGAGCAACGCACTGCCTTTGAAAAACTGTAGTTGCCCACCAAAACTTCAGGTCGCAGTAGCTGACGATCAAAACGCAGGTGACAGTAAATCCGTGGCGGCAGTCGCCAGAACACTATGCAGAGCGTAAGATGTCTCTGCCATCACCACACCGACCGTGCGGCGACTGAATTTCGAACAGCTTCTCTGACGATCCTCTTGTACGATGGTTGCGCCCAGGTGCGACGCCATGGGGGGCGCTAGATCCCAGGTCAATATTATGGCAACAGAGAAGGGTGGAGCGGGTCCTGAATCAGGAAGAGGTCTACGTCGCTATGGATCTGGAGCCTGAAGGAGACGAGCAAACGAAGTCGAAGGCAGGTTTCCCGGCAGTGGGTTTCCTCCACCCTCTCAACCAAAGTTGGTGGCGCCGCTTTGCAGCTTTATTGCTGCGACTACGACTGTCAGTCATCGATTATCTTCGACCAGCTGAGGATGACGACGGTGGGAGTATGAGGGTCCGTGTTGTCCAAGATGATGGCTCTTCCAGTAGTGTATCGAGCTGACAACTTGACCAGAGGGTTGAAATGATGATGGCCAATCATCTCGGAAGCAAAACGATGGTGCAGAACATTGCAGGCAAGCCTGCGTGGTATATCGAGGTTGTTGCGGTGGACCCATCGTATCAGAGGAGGAGACTCGGCTCCCAAATGGTAGAGCATCTTGTGAGTCTTTGTCCTAAGGGTCATCCAGTGTATCTGGAGTGCACCGACAGCAAGAATGTTGGATTCTACGAGAAACATGGTTTCAAGGTCGTGACTGAGGTGCGCTTGATAGATCCTTTGATAGAGTCAGACCAGGGCGTGAGACTATGGCTCATGGCAAAGCTATGAACAGTGATGGTGGTTTCCACGGGACGGGCCCGGTGGCATCGCTTAATTTCCATCAGAAGAGAGCGATTTCTGCCCCGTGAGCTCTCATGGCTGCGTCTGCGTCAAAGGAAGCATCGCCGTTCATCTCTGCTTCTTGCAATGTTTCGAAGAGGATCTTCGCATTCAAACTCGGGTCCCAACTCAAAATCTTGTCCCGAAATCGCTTGAGGTCGACCCTCCACTGAGGGTGATCATCAAGGACTTTGAATTCCAAGCTGGCCATCACGAACGGGTAGAGCGTGCTATTACCGACGAGCGAATGTCCGTATTCTGGTTGTTCGAGGCCGAGGTGTACGGCTTCGAGACAGCTCATTAAGCGGAAGACAAGCTGTTCCGTGGATGGCAGAACAACTCCAGGCGGAGGGTCCCTCATATCTGCTAATTTTCCCCTCCATCGCCTTCTGTGATCCAACATGCCAGCAAAACGCCAGGAGTCCCAGAGGTGCGACTGGACGAACTCTCCGACTTCTCCCGGCCAAAGCCAGAGCTCCAGCTCGCATCCAGGCTCGTCGATACGGGCGAATATGTCCAGTAACAGACGTGGTAGGCCCGAGACGGGCTCGACTCCGTCTTCCTTGCAGTTCAACCAATGCCGCTGTGCCTTGCGGAATCGGCGCCAGAAGCCAAGATGTGCTGTTGTCCTGCCTAAGACGACGCTCGGAAGATCCATAATGCCCATGACCTCAAAGCAATGATGCGTGTACAGATCGGCATCGCTGCCTACGCTTTGGAGGTCGCCATGCAGGTTGTACAGGTCAGCTGTGCACAGAAGATGGGATGTCCATCGAAGTCCTCGGACGATCTGTAGGAAAGTCAGTATAAGGCGGATGTGATGACGCAAAGGGGAGCACTCACTGAAAGAGTGCACAGGAGAAGACCAGCTCCCAATGTCCCGGCTTTAATTATACCGTTGCACGCTGAGAGTTCCGCCTGGAATGTGCGCAGGGCATGCTCGAATTGTTGATGAAACCTTAATGAGTGGCCATCTTCCAAGAAGATCTGTAAATTTGCGCAGACTACGAACAGGGCAGTGGACGGTTTTGCTTCCTCTGCGATGAGGGGTTTGACCCATTCATGGATAGTCGTCGAGTAGATGTTATGAATGCCTTTGTCGAGGACTGAGCTAGGTCAGCAGATCCCTCAGCTGAAATATCCCTGGCAGGGGAGGAAGACTGACATCGTTGGAACGCGAGTTGGGTCTCTTCGTTTATCGCTGCGGGACTGCTCAAAGAGGCCGGCGATTCATCCAACTGATATGATGGAAGTGACACAGGCGACGTCTCGCTGGGTGCTGGTGGGGGGCTTCCGATGTTGTCGCCTGCGTTGCTTTCCGGTGTGCCCAGGGTCATCGATTCGGACCCGCTGTTGGGCTTCGAGCTTGTCCGGTCGCCATGGTGGGACGGGGAGGCAACGTTGTCGGTACCCCAGCGGAGCCGGATGCCGTACCCATCGCACTCTATTCCCTTAGCGCGGCATGCCAGACATGCCGGGCGGGTCTCATCGCACTTTCGCTTCCTCCGCTTACACGTTGCGCAACCGCCTCGTGACCGTCGGAATCGAGGCATGTTATGACGGTGTGGAACGAAAGGGGGCGGAAGAGTAATCACGCGGGGTACCACAGCTTCATACATAAGCCGAGGCCCGTGTCCCAGGGCATGACAAGCTCCCGTACTAGAGCGCGGTCCGTGGATCCCGATGCTACAGAAAGCTCAAGGCGTACCGGTATTGCACGTACAGTACTTACTCGCCGGGTGAAAATCACAATCCCGCAAAACAAATAATGTATGAAGAATATCGTGATGAGCATCCGTGACCATCTACATGCTGCGACTGCATTTACAGTACGTTGATGCAAGGTTTCGTCTGATGTCTCAGAACGAGGCTGTGCGCTATGACGCCCATCTGGAGCGTTCCTGGAGGTGTGCATCTACTTGTCGTGAACCATAACAAATGATACATGGATGTCCGCGAGTGGATGATGCCCAAAGCAATTTGTTTTCTCTGCGTGAGAGATTGACGTTCACTGAGACAAATTCGTGCAGATCGTTGCACACGCATTATTGCTTGTATTTCGGACCGAGTGCCTACTGTTGATATAATGCAGCTTAGATTAACCTTTGTAAAGATGAGCTGCCCTCGTTGACACATGATCTGTTTGCGCTGACTTCTTTTTCCTAGCTTGTAACCCTTCCCTGGGAGGAAATGGAGAAGATCAACAACCAAGTATACAAGCCGACCCGTCAGCCCCGTGTCCAATATCGATCTAACTAATCTGCCCCCACCAAGCGTTCACCAGAAGCCTACGTCCCACCGGCAGGAAGAAAAGGCATCTTCATGAATGAGAAAAAGGATATACTTATTTGTTTAAGAAAAAAAAGCAGCGACATCCTAGCCAAACGTCTTCCTTGATTTGGTGCGATAAAATACTCGCAATGCGCAGGCCATCGTGAGCATCACGGCCCAACGGCGCTCCACCAACCCTAACAACGGGGTATCATCTTGCACGCTGTAATCTTGAGGTTCCTCACATGACTCCCGAGCATGGGCCGAATGAACGCCTCTAGCCCCTCGATCGATCTGCTGAGTTTCCTGCGGTAGTCCGGAATGTCGCCGTCACCAAGTCGCTCAAGGGTGTAGGCAGCGGGGTTCTTCTTGGGGACTGAGTCGATGATTTTGAGCTCTCCGTGATCAAGCTCCACGAAAGCGAACGCCAACTCTCTCAGACCAGGGAGAGTTTCCAGCCTTTGGAGGAAGAGGAAGAAGGGTAGGAAGTCCATGTGGCGGACAGACGCGGGCAGAGCGATTCGGCGGATTCTGGGCCTGAAGATGCTGCATATCCTGCTGGAGTCTTTTGGGTCAAGAATTTTCGAGAACTCTTGTACCTTTCTAGGACTTTCCAGGTAAAGAAAGTCGTGCTCGGGTATATACGCTCGATCACGAAATCTCAGTGTAGGTGCACTCTCGTCCGGTTTTATGCCCCTGTGCTTGGCGAGCCACTTCAGGAGATGAGAGCGAACGTCACCCAACTCAGCTTGTAGGACAGGAGGGACTGGTAGCTTGACCTTTCCTGTTCGGACGTACTCTGTACCGGGCGAAAACCCGCTCAAAAATTCGTAAAAGAACCAACGCGGAAGCCTCGGCAGGATGCGCAGGAGGTGCAGGAGGTGCGACCTGAGCAAGTCATCCTCGCCAAATGATATCCCAGGGAATATACAGGTTCCAGGCGCATCGAAGCAATGTGCGAGACATCTCTCGTAGATATCGAGGCGAAGCTCAAGTGGTAAAGTACCATGAGATGCCATGGTGGCAGGATCTCACGGGATGATGGGACAAAAAATCCTGGGCGGAGCTATGAGGAAAAGATCATTCAAGTTCATATGCGGGCAGGTCATACCTCGTGGTTTGCTCAATTTCGCGTCATGAAATATTGTGGAGCCTGGCAGGAAAAGGACGCTCAGAAGGGCGGAGGTTGAGGTGTTGCCTTTTGTGTGGTGCAGAAAGAGGTCTAATCGAGTGGTGGTCTGGCGAATAAAGGGCCCATAATTTGGGACTCAACTGCCGGATCACTCTGGGTAAAGTTTACCTATTTCTACTCATGACGCCTTCGTTTATTTTACTGAAACTCCTGCAAGTGTTAGTCGTCCTTGATTACTTATGCCGACGGTGTATTGGCCTGCCCTAAGTGGATATGGAAATAGAAGTTTGAACATAGGCAAATAGTATACTATGGCCACTACTGGGGTAAACAAAGCAATAGTGGCATGAGAGAAAGTCTTCTTAGGCTTGAAAGAATGCTATGAGAGATCGAGAGGGAGATATGAGTATGAGGACGGAGAGGGTGGGGGGGGGGTTGCTGAACATAATGTCAGTCCGGACTTCCCTGATCAGCCAGGCTTCATGGTCGTCAACACATGGCAGCGATCTTGTTAGAAGTATCTTGGCGCACCATACAAGAACGGCGTGTAGTGTTCGTTACTAATGTCGACGGAGGTATTTCGTGCTTGGCCGGGCCGGTAGGCGGTCAAATTAGCAAACACCAGGTCAGATGACAACCGTCTTCTGTAAGCCTTATCTTGACGCCAAGCTTGCCCAAACCGCGCCGAACCGTCTCCAGTCTGTACTAGGAAACCTTAGGTTGAAGAACTATATTAGCACCTGAGATGAACATGTCAGCTAGAGCGATATAGCAAAACCACATGTTCTGAAGTGCCTCATCCGAGGTTCTTAGTGGATAGACGCATACTCAAGGTACATCCGACCAATCCAGATCACGGATACCATAAATATACATTTGGTACATAGTCATATCCTAAGGGCTGGAATACCGAGACAGATTGACCCACGAGGGCGGATAAATCATTCTCCAAGGTCACTCCTTTGCAGCACTTGAGTGTTCTCTAGCCTTAGCTGTCGCAAACTTCCCATTTTGCAGCTGAAGTATTGCCAAAAATGTCTGCGAAGTCGTTTTTTACGAGTACACGTACGTCTCCATCCAGCCTCCGGAGTCAGCTTAGCAAGACCCATCCGAAGGTTTGGGAACTGGGGATCATTATCTGCTCGGGAGACGCGCGTTGACAAAACGGGATTCTGCTCATGGCTCATGGCATATCCCGAACAGCCCCTCCAACACTTAGATGAAAATTATTGGGCAAAAAACGGCCTACGCGTCAAGGCATGACAAAATAGCCCAATACATCTCATCATATGTCTGAGACTCACTGGCTGAAGGCAGCCCTAGGGACTGCCAGATGTACATCCAACCATTGCGTGGAACTCACCTCAACGCAACGGCTGAGCCCAAGTGCGAAACACACAACTGCCATCACTGCAGGTGTAGTCGTGTGATCATGTGCATGGGTGAGCCAACATGTCCCAGGATTTTCGTGAGCGTCATTATATCGTGGAAAGATAATGTTAGAGCAATATCCGAACAGATATTTATAGCAGAGGTTGGTATCATCATGTCGTGCTCCTAATCCTGTAACAGCCAATGCTTCCTGTCCCTAACATAAACATCCCGGCCTGCAGTACCTCGTAACCAAATATGAACACCAGAAACACCAAGCTCACTGGTCATTAAGCAAACATGTTACTCATCGTCACCCTTCTCCTCGGGCATCCCCTCGCTTGCAAGCTCCTTCTCAAGCTCGTCCGTAACGAAGCCCTCGTAGTCCTCCATGCTCTTCTGGACGTGCATCTTGAACTTGATGACATCGTTGAGCATGCGGGTGATTTCTGTGTGGAGCTCCTCCCTCAGGGCATTCGCACGGATGGTAAGCTGTTCGTAACTGTAAATCAAGTCAGCAAAAAGCCCGTGTAGAGCGATTGAACATGCAGCGACGTTGCTTACTCGATGTTGACGTTCATCTCCCTCTGCTCCATCAGCTGGACGCTCTCCGACAGATTGGACCGCATCTTGGCGAGCTCCTTCTCCATCTTCTCGATCTGGGTGTCCGAAGCCATGCGCTGTGTGTTGGTGACCTCCTTAGTCTTCTCATGCTCCTCCTCGGCCGCGCGCACCCGGTGCTCCAGTGATTCCACCTCGTTCCGCTTGTCCTCCATGGCCTCCTTGATGTTGTCCAGCAACTCATGGTCCTTCATCATCGTGTCCATGGCATGGCTGCGGCGCTCCGAGATCTCCTTTCGCAGAGACAGAAAGGCGTTCTTAACTTGACCCCGGAGGTCCAGGTTGAGAATGTGCGCAGGCTGGTAGCCTGTGTGAGGGTCGGCGAGGAGTCGTTCGTTTTCAAAGGCATCACCAAAAGAGCCCTTAAGCTGTGATGATGTGAAATTCGGTCCTTCGTTGACTGTGACCTTCAGCTCGTAGTCCTTGCCTTTCGCATTGACAGCGGTGGCGGGTATGAGACCGATCTGGTAAGCCAATGTGTTGTATCGGTCGACCGTGCGCTCGAGATCGTCGAGTTTCCTGCTAGCCTCGACTTCTTTTTCTGAGACCTTCTTCTTGACCTCATCCAAGCGCTGACTGGCCGACTCGATACCTTTTTGCAGTCGCTCCCGTTCCGAAGTCATGCGGTCGATATCCGCCATGCTTATACCTTGGTCGTCGACTACTTTCTGCAGGCCTCTCCGCTCATCTTCAGCCTCGTGCAGCTCCTGCATCATCTTCTCGAGCTCCTCTCGTAGGACTTGTATCCGGCTCTCGTACTTCTCTGATCGTTGCATAGCCAGGGTGTTGTATTCCTCGAACTTTACCCGGTCCTCCTCCATGATCCGGTGGTGATCATCGAGCAAAGCCGGGTCTGGCGTGTTTTTCTCCAACTCTTCGACCTCCCGCTGGAGTCTTTGGTTCTCGGATTCAAGCATTTGTAGCTCCTGCTGGTACTTTGAATTCGATCCCTCGAAGGCCTCGGCCATCATCTGCACATGCGGGGCCAGAACTCTCTCGGCCTCTTCGTCGCCAATGTCATCGTCCATGTCGAGCCAATCCCTGTAAGCCTTGCTCAGGAAGTCGAAAATGATGTGGTCACCAGTCACGTCGACTCCGGCCTCGGCGCATGCCTCCTCATAGCGATTGGATGAGTATGCCTCTAGCATTTGCGCCAGCTGCAGCATCCAGTGTAGTATTCCCAGGAAAGTGTACCAGTTCTGCCCACCCACTGCAGCAATCTGACTCTTCGTGATACTCCTTTCGTAGGGGTAACGAAGTTGTTTCAGCAGCGGCGGCACCTCTTGGTCGATATTTTTTAGGAACTTGTAGCTCGGGTCGATACGGTGGTACATCCATTGAAACATGTATACAAAGTCCTTCTGGGTCGGAGACTTCATGACGTTTGGCGAAAGCGAGTAGTTCATCTCCATCTCGAAGTTATTCTGAGCAAGGTAGTCTAGCAACTCCTGCCCTATCCTCGCCTGGTACGCCCGGTCCCTCAGAGGCCGCGGGTCGCGTGGTACACCAGCGGGCTGTGGCGCCTGTTGGAAGAAGCTCTGATGACCCCCTATGTGGGCATGGGTGGAAGTTCTTGCGCGGTAGACACTGCTCCTCCGCTCGCCGCCGCTGGATGCGCGCCCCGGTATGTTTGAAGGCGTGTATGACTTTAGACTGCTCGTGCTTTGGGGCTGGAACGACATGCGTTTGGCGGAGGATGCGCCGAGGTCTGCCAGATTTCCACCTGACGAGGAGCGCGCGAACATGGGCTGAGGTGGCCTCGACAATGCTAGGGACTGCCTAGATCCCGAAACAGAGCGAGAGTGGCTCGATGAGTACGGCGCGCCGCCGAAGGAGGATTGCGATCGCTTCATTGCGGAGGTGGGGTGTGGAATGGCGGAGTTGTGGCTAATGCCACCAAGAGTCTGCGCGACAAGATCGAGGTCAGTATGTTGTAGCGACAATACAGGGTAGCGAGAGGTGGGAAGCGCAGGACTGGTTGAGTGTGTTGTTGTTGTTGAGGACAAAGTCGGGCGGGCGCGAGTGGGTAACAGAGGGTAATATTTGGAAGGGACCTAGACTGACCTCTCTCGGGCGGCGCACACTCCACAGGCCTGTGTCTTGAGACATGACGGATGTCGCAACGTGCTGCTGAATGATGGGGAATTGATACCAGACTGAATTGTGACGTGGAGTTGCGAAGCTAGGATCTGAGAAGTCAGCCAGACATCATGGCTTGCAGGGTCAGATATATGCGCCAGACATTCCAAGGTCAGTGGCTTTCTCCAGCGCCGTGGGGCCCAAGTTCGAGGTGCGTGTTGCCAGGACGCCAGAAAAACAAAAGGCAGTGGCCCAATCAGCAGAGACTTTCAGTCCACTTGGGGAGGTGAGCGAGGGTTGGGGTCGAGGGCAGCGCCGCAGGGGCCGGGGAGGGGGCATGTGAAGTTGGGGGTTGGTTGTCGCCTATCGCCTGTCGCCTGCGCTTAGCAGCAGTCAGTTAATGCCAAGGGCTGGCCTGCCCGCAGCGTGTTCCAACGTACCTCGGCTTCGGGAATTTGTTCAACGGCTGATCACAAGTCTCTCCAATCCGGCAACGGACTTCAAGTCGGCGCCTCTTCCTCTCTTGTTGCTGTCAAGTCATGAAGCAGACCACATAGGCTGCCCATCATGACGATTCGCGAGGACCTTGTGGCCTCCGCAGTAAGTACTTGCCTCGGGCTCTCCAGCCACTTAAGTCCAACATGCTAACGACGTCACGCAGGCCCAGTGTAAGTGTTCACGGCGAGCCGCACAGATTGCCCCCTTCCATCGCTGACGCAGCAACTCGCGACAGTCCTTCAAGACCCCAGTGTCGCGGCATCGCCAGTCGAGAACCGGGTGGCCTTTCTCAAGGCCAAGAACCTGACCGAGGAGGAAGTACACGCCGCCCTCTCCCGCGCTGGACCTGAGCAAGGGCCCGCCCCGTCATACGTCGCACCTCCTCCCGGCGCAGCACCAGGGCAGCAGCCAGCATATTACGGGGGATATCCGCCTTATGGATGGCAGCAGCCGCCCCCAGCGGTGCCTAAGAGGGACTGGAGGGACTGGTTCATCATGGCCACGGTGGTTGGAGGTGTAGGCTACGGACTGTACGCACTAGGCAAGGTATGGATGGTCAATTGTGGAAACAACACACAACAGGACTGACAATTCGACAGCGCTACGTCTACCCTCTTGTCGCACCACCGACACCAGAACGCCTCGAATCCGACAAGAAATCGATCGACGAGCAGTTTGAAAAGGCCTTCTGCCTAGTGGAGCAGCTCTCCAAGGACACAGAAGAGCTGAAGGCCGCCGAAGAGCAACGGAATGAAAAGCTGAACAATGCGCTGTTCGAACTCGAGACTGTGATCAGTGACCTCAAGTCTGCCAACAGGAGGAGAGAAGATGAGGCCCAACGCATCCGGGACGATGTCCACGGCCTGAAGGACTCCGTGCCTAAAGCTCTAGATGCACAGAAGAACCTGACCGACACCAGGCTCCAAGAGATCAACTCAGAGTTGAAGAGCCTCAAGACTATTATCAGCCAGCGGATGACCAGCCAACAGCCATCGGCAACGACAAACCCCATTTTCAATCGCCCATCGGTGCCCGCCCCTGTTTCTTCTCCCGCGCCAGCGCCAGCGACGCCAGGCTCGAACGGTGCGACGAATGGCAATGCCGGCGCTGAGGAAACGCCCAAGCAGAGCAGTGGACCGTCTGTGCAGGATTACGCCGCGAGCACGGGGCGGAGCTCACCGTTCAGCAGCGGTATTTCAGCTTCCACAGTGAAGATACCAGAGTGGCAGAGAGCTAGTAAGTGACGGGTTCCACCTTCAAGATCGATCTCAAATTTTCGCTCTCCTCTAGTCATCATCCTTGCTTCTGGAAATCGTAGATCATCTACTGACAAGTTTCAAGTGGCGACGAAGAAGAGTAGCAGTTCTGCTTTGAATGGCGGGGCTGCGGACGGTGGCAGTGGCTCACAGCCTGAGGCGGGTGGTGGCAGCTCATAAAATCGGCGAGGCCAGCCTGATTTACGCTCTTGGACCGGTGTATCATAAGGACATTCAACTGAGTATTATATCCGCATAGGCTTTGGACGGAAGTCTAGTGACTCGACAAGTTTGAGCGTGTGACGATCATTAGAAGATCCTTTCCCATGTAATCTACGAATCCATTTTGAGGGGTTTGAAGGGTCTATAGCTCTACCGTTTTGCGTAGCTTCACCTTCATTACAAGCACCGTACCGAAGAAACAGACCCTCACGCATGGAGCAAGGTAGCGACCGCACTAGGAGACCATTGAAGTCGGCAAGCTGCAGGGGAGAGAACCCAAAACCGCGGTGACCGACCGAAATAGCACACGAAGAACCTGGAGACGAACAGGCACCACCCGTTGGCCCATGTCGTCCCACTCTATCGATGGCCAAGCTTCGTTGGGTTTACCCCACAGGGCACTGCACAAGAGGACGAGCCTTGGAAGCGTGGAAGGATCCTCAAAAATGGGCGAACGCTGTGGGCGAGGGCCACGCGAAGGATGACGAATGACACGACGCGACCCCATTAGAAAAAGCCACTGGGAGTTCAGCTCAACTTCAGCATCGTGGGCATCGTGGGGTTTTTGAGCAGGGCGCGTGGACTGCCGACACGACACAGGCGGTGACGGGGCACTCTTGACTGTCGCGTGTGGGTTGTCGATACCAGGTGGCTGGGAACAGGCTGACTCAGGATCGTCATCGCTCAGGAACGGCGTCGACTCTCGACGGCACAGCCGACTTCTGGAGCCCAAGGCCCTAGCCTCGAGGCCCCGTTAAATTGAGAGTGCGTCACAGAACGGCGACATCCAGGGCCCAGGGAGGCTCTGCAAGCTTCTGAAACAGCGTCCGACATCATAGTCATCAATTCGGAAATTTGGCAGGGCTTGTTTTAGATTGGAAATGGCATCAGGTCTCCAGCAGCGTGCTTCTTTGTCCGGACCAACTCTATTGTTTCCTGCTCAAGAGGGGTCGCAGGATGAAGTCACAGGCCGTGGAGCAACGGTCAGAATGAGTGGGAGTGGGCAGCCCCCCGGCTGACAGGAACGGTGTGGGGTAGCATCCACTAACAGCCCACCGTAGTAGCTTGCGGTGGCTGGAGATAAGGATTGGATAACAGCGCAGCTGCACCCATGCATCAGCCATGCCTCCGTACTGCAATTGCAGCAACAAGCTCGAGGAGCGGGCCAGGCGGGTGCGCCCCCGTCACTGCGGCAACGGCGACGGGCGTTTTTTATTTGGGGCGGACTGTGGAAAACGGGCAGCGCGGATGTACAGAGTGGATGCCTTGCTTAGCTCTCCAGTTTCGCCCTTGCCCGTCTTGATGAATTGACCGACCCCATCCGGAAGCGCTACTGATCCTATGTATTGATTGCTGCTCTCTCCCTCTCAATATCAATTGGCATCCTTCCGGCGCGTCGTGAATCTCCACACCGACACCGACACCACCAGCATCTGCACCCATCACCAACAGCTTGCTTACCCGGCGTGTTTTGGCCTCCGGGCTTTGGCTTATTGATTCTGAATTCTTTCGAATGCTGCCGCGACAACAATGGCATGATCATACATCACATAGATTAGTGTTCTATTTGCATGCAGCATTGCTACCGTTGGCATATCGACTGCATCGTATCGCATCGCATCGCATCACATCACCGCCTGATTTCCTCTACATCCTGCAGTCTGGTCATCCTCACATGAATTGATCCCAGCCTGCTCGTTCCTCAAGATCCAGCCTTGACACAGCATGGCTGCTATCCACAAAGGGGACTACAATTTCTCGGAACGGCGACAGCAGTTCGAGCAAAACAAACCGACTGGGGGTCTGCGATCGTTTCTCCACAGGCGCAACAACTCTGACGGCGTCAACCTCCTCTCCACCTCACCCAAAAATACTCCTTTGGCGAGCTTTCAAGGACACCAGGAAACTCGCAGCGGCGAGAACCACCAGTCAACCGCCATGGCATTCCCGAAGCTCACAATTGGCACCGAAACTCCTGAGCCACGACACTCACCAACCAGGGCAAGTCGAGAGAGCGCCGATACCAACACCAACTCGAACGACAGACTGCAGCCCCCAGCTTCTCCCACCAAATCTGGACTGGGTACTTTCTCTTCGAGGTTCTCCAAGGACAAAAGCACCAGAGACGCTTCGCCACCCAAGAAGACCCGGTCTTCAACTAACATTGTCGGCCTGCTGTCTCGCCCAAGGTCGAACAAGAACCTGAAGTTGGACTTGGATCAACAAGTCAAGAACAAGGAAAACAGGAAGCCGTCCGATCCGAGCGCAGCCGACTCTCCACAAACTCCAATCTTCGCCCAGATGCGCAGCAGAGGTTTCGGTCAAGCAGTTTCGGTCCCCAGCTCCCCCTACGAGTCGCCTGCCGACCCCTTCACCTCGGCCAGTCTGCTGAATCTCAACCATTCGCTTCGTCCATCTCAATCAAACGTGGCACCTGGACAGAAGCAGAGACCTAAGTCGTTTCAGCCTCAGTACCTTTCCAAGACTGATACCACCCAGATGGATGACAGGAACAGTCGTGGGCGGACGAGACACGATGAGCCCAATGATGGCAATCGCGACTCGACACGGAAAGGACGCTCCAAATCACGCAACAGAGTCTTGTCGGCCCTCACAACAAGAGGAGGACGGAAGTCGAAGTCACCCTCACCGCCATCCCAGGATGCGAGCGAGCCATATATCGACCCCAAAGAAATCGACAAGCACCTGGAGGCTATGCTTGACCGGCGGAACATCCCAGAGAATCAGAGACACAAGATGCGGAGTCTGACAGATACAATCAAGATGGAATTCATCAGACAGGATTGGGCGGAAAATGAGGGGAAGAACCTGGTCAGGCCACAGACCAACGATAGCGACGATTCTACCTCGGTTACCGGCAATACATCTGTGCATGACAACGAGAAAAAGCAGTCACGCGGGAGGAGTTTCACGCTTTCACGAAACAGCTGGAAACTTGGGACCTCGCCGTCCAAGGGCAAGAAGAAGGACGCTTCCATTCGAGGACACACCCGGAATAAGTCGGCGGACAGTACCATCAGTGAAAGGCCTCCCTCTTCGGGCGGCTTGTATGCTGGTAATGGAATCATTGCGAAGATCACCGGCCAGCAAGCCTCTGACTTTGTGAACTATCTGCGCAAAGTTCAGAAGCCAGAGTCCGTGGAGGTTGGCAAGCTTCACAAACTGCGCCTGCTGCTCCGAAACGAGCGGGTCGCGTGGACCGAAGATTTCGTAAAACAAGGCGGTATGCAGGAAATTGTCGGTCTACTTCACCGGATCATGGCAGTTGAGTGGAGGTGAGTCTACTCGCTAATCTACTATGTTGCTGCAACTGACTTATTCGTTTGATATAGGGAGGAACACGAGGACGCTTTACTCCATGAGAACCTGCTTTGCCTCAAGGCACTGTGCACAACCGCTTTGGCCTTGCAGTATCTCCACTCTATTCAAGACACACTCTTCCCTGCTCTAATCGGTATGGTATTTGATCCGGAGAAGAAAGGTCCCAGTGAATTCACCACACGGAATATCATTACATCCGTGCTTTTCACCTACATCCAAAGCGGCACCCCTCAGGAGAGGGTGACAAGGGCCAAGACTGTTCTGTCTTATCTCCGTGATCCACAGGCCAAGGAGGAAGAACGGCCAGTTGATTTTGTGCTCGGGATGAGGCGAGAGCGGCCCTACCGCATATGGAACAAAGAGGTTGTCAATGTCACGAAGGAAGTCTTCTGGATATTCCTTCATCAACTGAATGTCGTCGCCTTGCCAGCGGGACACAAGTCGTCCGAGGACATCAGGACCGCAGCCAACCAAACGGACGCAGCTGCGCCTACCAGAACCGGACAAGGGACAGGCACAGCAACCAGTACGGATCCGTACGCCTACATGATCCGTCATTTCCCCCAGGAGCGGCCCCCTGTTCCAGCTGCGCCATATGTCGGTGGCGTCGAATGGGATGCTACAAATTACCTGGCATCGCACCTGGACATCATCAATGCCATTCTGGCATGTACGCCAACACAGGCCGAGAGAAATGCTCTACGTGAGCAGTTCCGCATCTCCGGCTGGGAGCGTTGCCTTGGCGGTAGCCTGCGCCTCTGCAAGGAGAAGTTTTATCCTGCTGTGCACGATGCTCTCCGCAACTGGGTTGCAGCGGCAGCGGATGATGGCTGGGACGTGAGAGATGTACGATTCGGCCCACCTGCCGAATCACGCAGCTCATCACCCAAAAAGCCTGCCGCTGGGGCCCCTGCATCACCAAAGAAGAAATTGTTAGAGGAGCCTCCACCACGTTTGGAGATGCCGAAGCTGGACTTTATGCTCGACGGGCCGCTATCCGCTGCCCCCTAGTGGAAGGATGAGAAGTGGACCGAGCTACTGGGCGATATGAAGCGGCAGATGAGAGAAGTGGTGGCTCTCGAACACGGCAGGTGAGCTGCCTGTCGCTGCGCCTGGAATGAAGTTGAAAGGCGCTCCTGAGAGCAGGGTGGCCGTTATGAGCACGGCCACATGGAGTCTGGGCAGGGAAGAAAAGCAACAACTCATAAATTTGCATGAGCTGACTGAGTCATTTGGAGTCATGGAATGAATGGTGGCATGGCAAACGGATCTCTTATTTCTGCGTTTCCAAGGCTTGGGTTTCCCGCATGTTATCATGGCATCCGCTTCTACCTTCCTCTGGCGCTCACCAAGACGTCAGATTTGAAGGCATGGGGCCGGACACTCTGCCCGCCCTGATATCAGGCCGGGCATGGAGAGATGCATAGAAGTCGGCTGTATCTGATGGAGCCCCCTAATGAGAAGGACGCATGGGGACATGGTAGATAGGGAGGGTTCTCGTGTTTGCAGCTCATGAGGATATGTCTAATGAATGATATGAAATACAAGGTTTTCGATTGTCACAACTGTGCCGCCATCTCACATGGTCTCCCTGGGTTCGACACATGCAATCTTAGTCTGTCAGAAAACCTTCCAGCGAAAGATCACGTAGACAACAGTGAGCGAATCCGAGGTGATCGGCTCAAGGTCTGTTTTCGTCACATCATCTCAACCAGTAAATAACAACTACCATGCGAGCATAACAGTTGCCTCATTACCTCCCAAGTACCACTCGAGTGAGTTCCGACCGTCCTACCTAGCCAGGCAGCCAATTTCGAAACCGCTTCCACGGAGTATCGTTCCGACGAAAATACCATTCGCCCCCAAAGAGCCAGTACAGCACGTTGAAGGAAGCTTCCTCGCCCGGGGTCTGGTCCTGTGGTGTGTCACGTATGGGTCCAATGGTCAGCTCAGGCTGTTCCGAAAGGTGCGACGACAAAAACAAAGGGGAAGTCCACTGGATCAAAGTGATGACAACTTACCCGGAGGTCCCTCCGCAGTATATAAAACGCGCGCCACCGCCGCCCAAAGTGCCTCACGCGCTCCATCTCGGCGTCGTAGACGAGGTCCTTCCGGATCCGGCACCGTATGTGCGCGAGGCTCAGCAGGCTGAAGCCCTTGGACCCCCACAGGCCCTCGACCTCCTCGACGACGGCCGGCTCGCCGCCTCCGGGCCGCCGCTCGACGTACTCGGTCGTCGCGTCGCTGATAACGAAGGCGTAGTAGGCGAGCGCGAGTCCGACCAGGCTGAAGACGACGGTCGCGTAGTACCGGCCGGGCAGGCCCTGGCCCTTTCCGTCGGAGGTGAGGGACACCTGGGGCACGACGACGAGGATCGCGACGTTGAGCGCGATATAGGCCAGGATGACCAGGGCTGCGACGACGAGTCCAGCGCCCTTGGGCTGCCACAGCCGGAACAGGTGGTCTGGCTTGTCGCGCTGGAGGGCTTCGGCGCGCCCGCCGAGGCGGGGGAAGACGACTGCCATGATCACTGCGTGCTGGTGTGTCAGTCCCTCGAGCTTTTGTGGCATGTGTGGTTCTTAAACACTTTGGTAGAAGGGAAAGAAGTTCTGTGGACTTACGGAGGATGAAGGCGTGCGCGTAAATCTGGAAGTACCCAGGCAAGAGGATTGACTCCGTCATAGCATCGATGCCGGAGCTCACGGAGATGAAGACGACGCTCATCAGCCAGTGGGCAATCAGCCCTCCCTGTGGGGATTTGTACTTGATGTCGTCCTCCCTTTTCCCCTTGGATAGGGTGTGGCTGCTCTTCCAGATATTAGACCACGGGAGGATGTTGGCCTGCCCGATAGCTTGTTTGACTTTGAGGCGGTGGCGAGGATCAGCAAGGACACTTCAGCCAGCTCGGGGTCCAGGGAGGGTGGTATTTAGTACCTCGGGAGAAGGTGTATATGATTGAGTTGAGACTTCCAAGACAGGAGATTGCTATTATTATGGCCCAGGCTCGGATCGAAGCTGCATCGGGCTTTGCTGGCTTCCCGAGACCGTCATTTACGAGGGAGAACGAACTGTACTTGGGTAGATATGAGCTACTATGAAGGGGAAAAAATATGTTATGGGGATTATGGCGACATACATAGGACGCGTAGTTGAGTGTGACAGCTGTTTGTAAATTCTCACCGTACGAAAATGCCTCGAGCTGATAGACATGTCAGTAGCGCAAACGCAAGTTTTTCAAGCTACCTGGGTACATACGAAGACAGCAACAGCACACAGGTAGAGTATGCCCACCAGGATAACTGCTGTCGTGAAGCCTTGGCGGAGGACGTTCTTATTTTCCTTGCGCCGAGGGATCTCGCCTGCTACCTGCCGTGTTACTTCAGCGTCAGTGACGGAAGTTCCGACCGATGTTCTCCACCATCTGTCTAGTCTGGTACTTACAAAGGTTGCATTTTCCCATCCCTCAAAACTAAACAACACCAATAGCAGGGCTTTTGCCCAGGCGTCGCTTCCAGTGCCTTTCTTCGCGAACTTGTTGTCGGTGTCTGGTCTTATAACATTATCGATGACGCCGCCTGGGAAACATGTCGTATTCCTGAGGACACTGTCGGTGTCACTATCGAGGCAGCAAGAGGTGTCACGAGCAACCGGAAAAACGCTGTAAGTTCCATTGCTAAAGACACAGTTTTTCTCGGTCCAGTCCGTGGGGCTCTTTCGGGCCTTGCTGGCAGCGAGCCCACCAAATATGATCAGGAGCAGCATGAACAAAATCTTGACCACAGCTGCCAGGTTGTTGAGCCTTCTCCCGGCCCTGGGGGAGAAGAACTGCACGAGGCAGACGATGGAAAGCGCAGCCACCGCGATGAATCTTACGAGGTCACGGTTGAGCTCGTGGCGCGCGTCCTTGGAGAACTGATCTGCTTGTATGGCTACAAGGATCACTTTCCCAAACTGCATGGAGTTGGTGCTGGAGTTGAAGACGCCGACGAAGATCACCGCGTAGACGATGAATCCCAGCAGCCCATCACCGGACAGCTTCTTTATGGTACGCCGCACGGGTGATAGCAATTGGCCAATCTTGCTGAGAAAGATAGCCACGCCGTGGGGTGCCTTCTCCTTGGCATCGGTGGTCTCGTCGTTCAGCCTGCCCATGCCGGAATATGCTGTCATCTCCTCCATCTATCACATATTAATGTGAGTGTGTCCAGAACAAGATCGTGAGCGAAGTGTGAATATGAATGTCCACCTACATAGAGTAGCTCCCCTCCCGTGAAGGGAAACACTGTGGCATAATCGAGATACAAAGCCATGCTACGTCAAGTCAGCCGGCGTTCGTGCGAAATACACGGCCGTCGTCTCCAGGCTCACCTGACCATGGAGTAGAAAAGGCCGATGCCCCAGAGCCCTAGAGTAAGGCTCTTCTGGCCAGTCAAGAGAAAGATGGAAGCCGGCGTAGTGAATATCCCGGTCCCGATCATCTTGTTAACAATGAGAGAGAAGACGTCAAACCATGTAAGCCCTGGAACTGCCCAGCCTTCACGAGGCTGCTCGGACATCCTGGTTGCATCTTCATAGAGATCCGTGTCCTCGTGCTCACTGCCATCAACATGGCTTTGCACAGGCAACTTGGAGTCCCCAAGTGGAGTTGGCCCTGATTGGAGAGGCATCGTGGGATAAAGGAGGCGAGGGAAACACCATGAAATTGAGCACAGCAGGCGTTAGGACCAGAAAGCAAGGGGATGATAGGCGATTGCATTAATCAAAAGATGCTAGGCATTTAATCAGCAGTGGTCTCGTGTCCTGGTCCGTTCTCGGGTGCAAATGAGGCTCCGCTGAGTTCGGCAGCATCTGAGGCGCGGGTGAACCGGGGGCTAGCGAGTATAATATCAGGCTATTTTGCCAGCCCCCGTGATGAATTCGCGCGTCCGCCTCACATATGATAGCAAGATGAGGCTCACTAGCAGGTGGTGGGGGCATGTTGGAGCTGGTGGCGGAGGCTGAACATTGACATGGTGACACGAAGCCAATAGTGTCTTCCCGACTGCTCAGCCGCGGCAAGATACCGGGCGAGAGCCTTCCCGGATTCAGAGACATAGATGACAGCGTGCGATTCCGGAGTGACGGCGTGCGAGGCCAAGATTATGTAGGCAGCAAAGGACAAGTGAGTCACCGGGGTGTTATCGCCACTGTGGTTGAGGGCAGGCCATAAAGACTACCGTTGACCGGCATGGCATCTTCATACGACCTCGACTTGCTGGCCAGGGTCAAGATGGCGGCCACAACCCAGATTGGCTACGAGGTCGAAGAGGTGGTGCTACAGCGCTGGCTGACAAAACACTTTGGTCCTCAATTCAACTCGAGAGGGGCGATGGTGTGGACATACAGCGTGAGTCCTCCAGCCACGCGGAAAGGGTGGTGTGATATGCCTGGAATGCTGACTCCGAGACAGTCCGAATTGAGGGAGAGCACCAGTTGGTGGATTGTCACCGGACCACGTCTCATCGACCAGGTAAGAGTTATTCAACTTGACCCCTAGCGTGTGCAGCACCGAGGTTGATTTTGTTCTCGCCAGGATGAGCAGCACAGAATGATCCAGGCCTCGGTGCCACAGTCTGCTCTACCCTTTGGGCCTAGAAGGTGATGAATCTCAGGTAGGGGCATATAAATCAGGATTTATGCGGGCTGGATTAGCTGCAGCTGAGGCAGACTACCTCTGCAGCTGACTGGTGGGAGGGGGCTGGACTTGGACCCTTGTATTAAATAGTGAGAGTAGCTCGCCAATCAAGCAACAAGCCGCAAGCCATTTCTCGAACTTGCATTTGGGAATGTCCAGGACAACGAAGATATGGACGAGAAGATTGAATTGGCATGGCCATTGCAGCCGAGTCCAGGAGGACTCACATATGATTTGGACGTTCGAAAAGGCCTTCTTGAGAACCAAAGGAACCTCTTCGTGAGCGCCGGGCCTGTCGAGGTCCATGTTGCCTGGGTGGACAGAGAAGGTGCATCAAGATATTTACCCCTGAGTGCCGGTCTATAGTCTGCTGACACTTTGAAGGCAAGACCAGCGTCGACCTGCTCAAGACCGAGTCCGATGTAAGAGAATGTGCTCGATCGCCAGGGAGGCACAGGAGATGTAGGACCGACTCCACGCGTGTGGACGAAGGTTGGTCTGGCGATCACTGTCGTTGTGGGCGAATGTTGACAGCTGCTAGATTGCGAGTCGGCCAGAGGTGTTGGAGTCAGGGCATCATATTTGTAAGTAAGGCCCTGCCCACAGCCGCAAACATCTCCAGCCGCGCTTCTCTGACGCAAATGTCTCCCAAGTCTCGTCAATCCAGCGTTCACCCGGAGTGAGCTGCCAGTCACGCTGCGTGGTATGGTGGATTTGCTTGCCGGACTGGGTGCATTTTCTGAACTATACCGAAATTTGACCGCCTTTGGACGGAAGTCTTTCTCCAAGGACGAAGGATTTGGAGGATATGACTGGGCCGAGAATGTTGGAAAAGATGGGCGTCTTTCTGGCTTTGGTATTCACTGGAATTCCTTCTTCTTTGACGATCTGATAGACTAAGCTATCTCCAAACAGAATCATGTTACCTGCTCAAGTACGTCCAGAAGCGAGGACGAGCGAGGCCAGGAGCCAACCCCTGGTCGATCAGCCAGTCACTCGTGTACCAGAAGGTCTCACTTGACGACGAACGAACTGATCACATCTTGGTCAAGCCCTCCGAAGCTCTGACGAGTCGCCTTAACCATTCTTTCACGCAAGAACCTGCAGTGGCTGCCAGCATCGCCAGCGACTGGACGGGTGTCCACACCATGGCCTTTGGCAGCTTAGACGAGCCTTTTCGTGACTGCTTCAATTTCATTGACGAGAAAGTCTCCGAGATAGTGCGTACCACCCCATATCATGCCCGAACAAGCCGGAAAGACCGGAAATATGCTGATTTACTGTCCCAGTTTGGCCGGGTGATGATGTCTGGTGTAGAGCCGGGAAAGCTCCGGGAGTTCGACACACTAGAGAGCTCGTCCAGGGACATGAAGTCTCTGCAGGCCTTCGTTGATATGGCACTTCGTGTGATGCACAGTATCGATATCAATCTGGAGACGCTCGACGCGATGACCCAAGTGATGAACGAACTCCGAGGCCGGCATCCCTCAGTCAACCCGACGCAGATGGACTCGATCCTCCGTTCACTGAACAAAATCCGACAACAGCACCGACTGAGCATCAAGAACTTTGCGTCGATGATCGAGAGGGCGAAGTCACTCTCAGAGCAGGTAAGTTTGTTCAGGTTCAAGAACTTGTTGTACCTGTCACTGACTTGGCTAAGCTTCGAAATACCATCTCAATTCGCAACAGTGCGGCGACGATCGAGCTCACGGTGAGATCGGGATACGAGGCCCACGTTGTCAAAGTCCTAACGGTGCTGGCTCTGATATTCGTACCTGCATCATTCGTCTCCGTACGTTGTCGATGTACCATTCTTAAGACCAGAAGACCGTCTGCTGACGGCAACAGGATTTTCTTCAGATGGGCTACGTTAGCAAAGCACAGTCTGCCGGCTTCAAGCTCAGTGCAACAGATGACTTACAGATCTACGCTGTCCTGGCTATCCCTCTGATAGTAACTACCATGCTCGTCTACGGTGGTGTCGAGCTGTACCAGCATAGGTCATGGAAGAGATCGATAGGAACTCGGGTTTCGGTTGTCTGAAGTGGACTGCCAGCTAGCCAGGATATTCGCCGTAGAATCTGGCGACTTCGCAGACCCGGTTCACATCTAAATTCAGGTTAGAACGATTCACTCCATCGTCATATGGGTGCTCGTACCAGCCTTGCCCTGCCTTGAGAATGTGATTACTGATGACCGCCTCCTCAGGTCCGCTGCGAGGCGCCATGGCCGGGAGTCGAATTTGAATTGATCAAGCGGCACCGCCGGGGCAATACACCCCAACTGCCTTATGTAGTTGTTCACAGATACCTGTTCTATGCAAGGGAACTTGTCGGGAGGCCTGTATAGCTCGCATTCTTTGAAATTTCTGAAAGCTTTGATGGCGACTGTCTGCGCATGATCCAAGAATTGTTTTTGGCCGTTGTTGACTGTCAAATATTAGCGACCGAAATCAAGGAATTGATGCCAAGATCTGGACATGTTCTCACAAGGTATGATGAGAAAAGGCCCTGAATCCTCAAAAATGACAAGCATTTGCTTGAGAGACTGGAGGCGGTCAGGTGGGCTGAGGTGTCGGGTCGAGTTGAAGTCGTTGTCGCAAATGCCATCCCTCCAGCAAGACCACAACTGTAACTTGACGTTTCGGGTCATCTCGAAGTCCTGTTTCTTTGGCTTGATGTAAAAGGTCGCTCGCTCGACGTTGCTAGTCGTGCTATTAGCCTCCGGAATACAGGTCTCATGGCTAGTGGCGAGCGGGGTTTCAGGAACATACCCAATCTCTGACTCCCACTCAACCTTCCGTCGCGTAAGTGCGTGTTGGAACTTGTGGGCATCTATTCGTGTCAGCTTGAGCGCTGGCCTTCATCTTGGCCAACTTACCGTCTCGAGACGCGAAACTGAAGGACAAGACTTCGTCTGTTTCGTCACCTGAGAAAACCGTACAGACGAATCTCCCTTCACGTTGACGATAGAGATAGTCCGGGATGATGTAACTCTTCTCAATCTCAACTGAGGTCCGAATCAGCGAATTAGCCCAGCTCTCTGGCTGAAATGTAGTAGAAAACTCACGTTTTAACTGTTGAGGGTTGGAGAGCATGATATCCAGCTTGTCCTTTTCCTCGACTCCGTAACAAATGAGTAATCTCCCTGGCCTGTACAGTACTCGGAACATGCAGGCACACTCCCGCATTGTCTTGTGAGGAACCTCGTTTCTAACACGTACATCTGGCCTAGATCCCAGGTCAGCAAGAGAAGCCTTGAAGCAGTTAGGTGGTCGACGGTCTCCACAGGGTTGCTTACATTTCAAGGAACGAGCGAATCTCCCCTCCGTCCTGCCAACCGACCTCGTGAAAATCCCTTGGGGAGTAGTCTCTGATTTTCTGAGACACCCGGTCGCCAGGCTTCTGTCTGCTCATCGCATACTTCTCGTTGACTTCTTCTAACTTTTTCAAGGCCTTGTGCGAATGGTAACGTTTGAGAGGGTCAATTCTGAACATGCCGCGCAAGATTTCGACTGTTCTCTCCATGTACTCTTCCACATCGGCGTCTTCCGTGTCTCCTGACTGGAGCGAGCGAAGCTTCTCGGATACAACCTTCTTCAACGACCGGGTTCTGGCGCCATCCGGCTGTGACATTATGGTGAAGAATGCGTCCTGTCCATCCTCGTCCCTCTTCTCTTGCCGGAAAGTCTTGATGACGTGCCCCTTCTCATCTGGTTGATCTTTCTCCCAATACTGGTCCTTTCCCGTTATCCATATCAGCACTTCAGTCATAATACAGGCAAGCTGCCAAACGTCGTAGTTCAGGAAGACCTGGTTCCGTGGTAGTTCTTCGGTGTAGTCCAGGCTTGCTGGTGCGTGGCTTCTGATTTCGCTAGCCTCCCGAACTTGCTCGCTGTCTGGAATCGACTCGGGCGCCCTATAGACAGGATCCCCGCCTCTGTAGTACCCCTTCTTCTCCTCTTCGGGAAGCATGATTTGTATCATTGAGTGCCCGAAGTCGGTAATCTTCACTATGCCGTCGGCTGTGACAAGCAGGTTTGCCGGCTTCAAGTCGAAATGAAAGGCTATGACTTGCTCCGATCCCCAAGGATTCCTGAGATCGAAATGAATGGTCTTGAGAGCTTCACAAACACCTGTCATCTGGCGCCACAGGCCGTGATCTGCGGGTCTCCTGACTTGCGTGGGCCCGGGGAACACCCACTCGTCCAGAAGCACCTTGTCGAGGTGGCTTTCGACGAACGGAAAGATGAAGTGAATCTGCTCACGCCACTCGTACAAAGCCATCAGAGTGATGAGATTTCTCTGGTCCCGACGTGAAGCAATCATGCGTAGTGTGATATGCTCCATGTGTTTGAGACTCTTGCGCACGAGCACTTTTCGAACAAGGCGGTACTATATGAAGGTCAGCGGTGCGATGAGAATGGTGCTCTTTATACAGCCCTACCTTTCTGCCACGCTCGTCGTCCTCTACGGACTTGGCATAGTTGGTTTCCATCAGTTCTCTAAAACTCTCATGGAGGTATTCCTCAGGCACGAGAAAGCGTGTTATCAAGCTGCCAGAGCTGCCAGATGGAATGTTGCCTGGTTCGTCCAGATATGGGAAGCGTCGACTCTCGGCGAGGCGGTTCTGCTCAGGTCTGCCATTGATACCAGGCTTGATTTCCATTGGGAAGAACATGTCCATTGTCCGTCCGTAGGCTTTCCAAAAGAGGGTGTTCTGAAGCGGTGTGTTGAAGGGGTCCTCTACCAGACTAGAGGCGCTCCTCAAGTTGCCGAAATCCCTGACTATGTTTGGATACTGTATCCATCTGTATATCAGGTTCAGCTTGCCCAGATAAACAAGTGCCGCCACCAACAGCCATCCCTTCTCGCCTGGGTCGGCGATGCGCTTTTCGTAATCCAGTAAGTTGAAGGCAGCCGATGCGTCACTCTTGTATTCGCCGCAATCCCTGCAGCGACAGCTCAAGAGATCGATGATGTTTTCCCCGGTGAACAGCGCCTTCGTATCCTTTTGGGAGAAAAACATGGTCCCCTTCGCCGAGGCGGCCTCGGCTCTCTCAAAGAAGTCGCCAGCGTCCTGAGCCAGTCGCGGCCAGATGCAGTCATGAAGCCTACCGATATAAGCCAGGCTCTTGCAGTCCTTGCTTGGGCCAGGGCAGAACATCCAGTATTGCTCCATGTCCGGAAGACCGAGGCGTCAGATTTGGTGAGCCACAGGTCTCCTCACCGTCCCAGGTGTGGCTGTGTCATCTCCCTGGGTTCGCAAAAGGAGTCCGATGTCGTCAGCAACAGTCTTTCGTCGACATCAGAGTGGTTATTGTGGCTGTCGTGGCTGTCCAGGCCGTCTGGAGCGCTATGATTCGACTTGCAAGTCCAGCTAGGGGGATTGTCCAGTACTTGATGCTCAGGCAGTCCAGGGCATAAGCAGACTGCTTGATAAGACACGAGTAGTCTACATATGTAGGCAGCTTGAATAGGCTACGCGAATAAGTGGCGTCGATCTTCACCGGCAGCTATTGGCGCAGCTCCTGTGCTGAAAGCGGCACAGGAGCCGGCACATGAGGGCACATGAGTTGCATGGTCTCATGACAAAACGCGCAATCATTGGCAAGGTAATCGCGACAACTAAGGTGAAATGGCGTGGAGGAATGCATATATCTGCGAGGAGTAGATGCATATGGAATGGACCATGGATAGCAGAAAGTAGCCGAAACCGTAGTCCTTGATGGCCAATTGACATGGCACAGCAGTAGAACGTTACTAAGTAAGGCGCTGCGGCTCCGAGGCCCGCTGTACTTATCGGAGCTCCCGAGCTCCCCACCTAGAATGACGACCGTGGGGGATCCTCGCGACTCGCACTACCCTCCGTTCCGTTCTCATACAACAGCCAGCCAGCCAGCCAACAATCAAGCCACAATAGTACCAGTGTATCTCCACCATGGCGTCCTCAACTTCGACAGTAGCAGCAGCATCAGCACCAGCAGGCTTCGAGTTCCCGCGCGAGTACTACTTCCCGCCCTTCTTCACCCGGCAGACCAACCTCAACACCCACCACGCCCAGCTGGTCAAGTGGTCCTCCCTCGTCCTCTCGTACTGCCAGCACCACCGCATCTTCAAGCTCCCCCTGAGCCCCATCTCTACCTCGACCACCGCCGCCTCCCTCTCCCTGTCGAACGCCACACCCACCCCCGGCAGCAACCCGAACGCCGCCGAGGACATATTCTTCAACCGGAAGCTCAACAGGCGGCTGGCGCTCGCGGACGTCAGGGAGGTGATCGACTTTATGAGGAAAGACGGGCGGGCCGAGTATGTCGGCGGTGAGGGCGGTTCCGCTGGAGGCGCGGGCGCGGGCGGCGATGTCGTGTGGGTGTACTGGCGGACGCCCGAGGAGTGGGCGGCGCTGGTCGAAGGCTGGGTGGACGAGACGGCGCAGAAGGGGACGGTGCTGACGCTGTATGAGCTCACCGAGGGCGAGGGGACGAGGGGCACCGGTAAGTTGCGCCATGTTTCGGCCCTCGTGTTGCTTCACAGGTAACTGCGCAGAGAATCCAGACGCTGACTGTGGCATCCATCTACGACAGATTTCCACGGCCTGGATCAGGACCTGCTACAAAAAGCCCTCAACGTACTGGTCAAGAGGGGAAAGGCACAGATATTCGGCCAAGAGGATTCACAAGGTGTCAAGTTCTTCTGAACGACTAGTCGGGCCGAGAGATGGGTTACAAGATTCAACGCATTCATAGCATTGCGCTGCATAACATCCCACGGTTGGCGTTTCTCAACAACATCGGCAGACAAGGTTAAGATGCTCCAGAGACTCCTCAGTTGCCGAACACAAAAGCCCACAGCAAATCTTCCCGGCCGATCAAAGCACCACCGATACTTCGAACCATGGCGCCGCTATTAGTTGCCCTTGAAGAACCTTGTCGCCAGGTACTTCTTGTCGAACTTCAACTCCTGGCTCATGGCCACCTGCAGCAGCCAATCCGAGGACACGACCCTCGGCTCCATGTTCCCGTCCCTTGCCATCTTCTCGAACCTCGGCCACAGCTCCCGCTCCGCCTTACTACCCGACGTCAAAAGGTACACCGGCTCCTGCCCCTGAGAATCCTCGTCTGGTTTGGTGGGCTTGATGGTAGACGCACCACGTCCGGTATACGTCTTGAAGATGGCGCCGTTCGCCTCTGCAATCGGTCGATAGCTCTCGGCTCCGCTCTTGATGTCCTTCGTGCAATATATGGGGACACCCCACAGCAGGCGGCCCTTGTTCTCGCGTGCTCTTGCGATGGACTTTTCCAGCTTGACTCCGAACCTGGTCTCGTTGGCCTTGTCTTTGAGCTTGTACTCATTGACATCAAGGCGCTCGCCAGCTTCGAGGCAGGCATCGATGAAGCTAGAATTGATGACTTCTGGGCCACGGGCTAGGGCGCGGAGGAATTTAATGGTGCGCACCATATGCGGTGCGGCGAGGTAGTCACATGCCGCATTCTCATGTACGATCTGGATTCCCATGCTGCGCAGTTTCCGCTGTTACATGGGTTAGCAAGGAATCGGTCCGTTTCTCAAATTCATCAAGACTAACCCTGTCTGCGTCCTCTTTCTTCAGGTTGTTGAGCCAACCCTGGTAGCCCGTTAAGATGATGCGCATGTCGACGGGTGGTAGCGATGGTTTCTGCCTCTTGGCTGGCCGCTTCTCTTCCACCTCTTCATCTTCCTCTTCCTCTTCCTCTTCCTCCTCCTCGTCCTCGTCCGGCCGGTCATGGGTAGGGCTTGTAGATCGCGCTTTCTCCTGTGCCTTCTTCTCCCGCTCCTTTTCTCGTTCCTGCTCAAAGAGGTTCGTGGCACGTTTACCGCCGAACGGTGTGTTTCCAGAGGATTTCCGCTTCCGCTCTTTTTCGTATAATGCAATATCTGGCGCCAAGTTGTGCAACTTGCTGAGTGCCGAGGCTTTGGCACTGCGGCTGCCGCTCGAGAAGACAGACGATGTATCATTCTCCTTGCCACCGAGTGCACGTCGAGTTCTAACCGGCGTGGCACTTGCCTGTGCTTTTGTCTTGGTCTTCGGAGGCGCTGGCACGCCAAATGTCTGGGTTGTCTTCACAGCGAACTCGGCCTCATCATCCTTCATCACGTCGAACTCTGGGTGCTTCTGTCTCCCGACTACTAATCCAGCAGCGGGACCATGGGTAGCTCCATTCTCCTTGACCAGGTCTTGGATCCTTCTCTTGCGACGAGCCACAGCATCCATGTCGTCGTCTCCGCCTGGGTAGTACTTCTCGTGAAGTCTCGACTCGTCGAATGAGGTCTGACCAATGATTTCGCCTAGATTCGTCCGTGGAGGGAAGTGGACATACCGAGGGTCTGTCAGGGCCTGCACCTCACACTTTGCGTAACTCTCTTCGAGCCACAGGTGGTTGACCATAGGTATTTGCCAGTCAGCAGCGGCCTCGCACTTTTCGCCACTCTTGCGCGCGGTAATGAGATGTGTATTGTCTTGCCTCATGGAACCGGTGGGCTCTGCACCGGCAGCTCTCAGCAGGTTCTGGAGGTATATGCGTGCCTCGCCTCCGTAATTGGAGAGTGTGATCCGTTGTCCCCGAAATCCCGGGATACCCTCTTTAGGAATGGGATAATGCAGGAGACGTCGAAGAGGATTCGTCCATTGGTTGTGCATGATCAGGTAATAAAGCCAGGCCAGATTTCCGACGTCCTTGCCCTGCTGAGCAGCTTTGACATACTCAGGTCCGTCGCGGTACTGGCACACGAACCAGTCGCAATCACTCTCCGTGTCGACCACTGTGCCTCCTCCATTCTCTATCAGGCCTTGCAAGGTCTTTCGCAATTTTTCGTTGATGCCGAGGTCCCACGACAAGACAACACTCTTGTCCTGGAAGACAGTCAGCTTTTCGCGGGCTCCTGCTTGGTAATGCGCAGTCATCGGCGGTCGATCGGGACGAGCTGACGCTGCTCCGTCGAGGTGTTGGCTCGGTGGAATGGCAACGGCATCGTTGTAGCCCGATCGCAGGATCTCGGGGTCTGGAAGCAAGTAGGGGCCTTCGTCTATCCTCTTGCCCAGACGGAAACAGTCATCGAACCTGAGAGGTGTTAGAAGATGGCAGAGCGGGATGGGTAGTGCTGGCTGACCAATGCGGCAAGACGATCTTGCATCGAAAATTCTTGTGAGTGGCCAACTTGGCCTTTGGGCCATCCATTGACAGCGCGCAAATATGAGTGGTAAGGCGGCCGAGATCCTTGGACTCCATGCCACCCATGGCGAGGACCGCACCGGCGATTGTCTCCTTGTCGGTGATTGGGATCTCATCACATGTCAAGACGACGTTGGAGAAAATCAGACGCGGGTCCGGGGAGTATGGCCGGATCTGAGCCTGGCGGCCCTTGTGAAGGGAGGCGTTGATCCAGTCAGGCACCACCACAGGGACCATTAATGCCATAGCCTCATCATACTGTGGGAAGTCGATCGTATCGGCAATAATGTGGGTGCACTCCGAGACCGACACCGAGCCGTCCTCACCAAGATCAATGACTTCGGCGCCATACTTCACCACAGTTTCTTTCAACTAGAGTTCATGTGTCAGAGATCTGGTATATGGAACCAGCAGCTCAGAAATAGGGGCCGATTACATACCAAGTCGATTGTGTTTTGAGTCAGAGTGCTACTTGGTACAAATGCAAATGAGCACTCGTCGAACAATGAATGTTCCGCAGATTTGCCACCGTCCTGCGCGGCCATCGTGCCTAGGGGTTGGCCGTCACGACGCGTCGAATCGCAGGCAGGCGGTGTCACATGCAGAGGGACAGAAACTTGGAAGAAGTCCAGTGGTTGGATTGATGTGAGTGAGGCAAGATTGCCAGTTCAGAAAAGATATGTCGAGTCAATTGGAGACGAGTGGCGTGGAGGCAGACGTCGAGAGGCAACAATGATCAAACTGCAGGTGTTTATTAGGCAGAGACCGCGACTTCCCGGGGTGCGGCTGCGAGCTTAATCCACCCACTCAACGCGAACCCGACGCGGCGGCAGGCGCAACCCCACATGTGGGCCCCCCGGAAAGCGTTGGTCCGTGCGCTAGTTACTCACCTACTTGAGTACCTAAGCAGTTTTCCTAGGCTTGACAGCAGGTCGCCAGGTACCTAGGTAGCTTGTAAAGGCTACCTGTCACATAACACCTGTTACTAGGTGACTCCTGAGCTTGATTACCGGTGGGGCTATGAAGTAGCTGTAGCTGGGCGAGTAGTTCTTCTACAGTGCCCGGCCGATCGGCCCCGGGCCGACGGTGCCACACTCAATGCATGAAACCCGACCACCAGTCGATGGGGCGGGCGTGGGCGAGCCCGGCCAGGTCTTTGAGGGCCTGCTTGCGACGTCTATCGTGGAATAGCCCACCGTCCAGGACAAAAGCGTGCGCGGCCTGGGTAGTCGCCAGTGCTCGTTGTTGATCATTTTCCTGAGCTAACAATATGGCCTCCTGTGGAGTGTGACATTCTGCCCGGCATGGGAACTGAGCCAGCGACATCCAGGCTAAAAGGCCGCGTAGTATCCTCTCTGTCTACAATGTGACTGACGCGGGCCTTGGTTCAAACGTGCTGACGCTGACGTTGAGTCCTGCCAATCTCCCGCAAACGTCTCGGGAGTTGGTGTCACTGTCCAAGTCAGGCTTGTCACCCATTACACCTTAGTTTTCTTAATCCATGTGCAAGATGTGTTCATTCCCTGAAGAAACCATAAATCCGCCATGGCTTAGCTTTGTGCAACTTTGAGGATTACTGGTTGAACATTTTCAAACTGAGTAGACTAGACTCAGATGGCTTCAATCCACTATATCACGACAGAACCGTACTATTTACGTGTGTAAAGGGGCAGCAGGCCGGATTCTGACCATGAGAGGGGCGTGCGACCAGACTAGTCTTACAGTTGACCCATCTGTCAACCCCTTCTCTGGGCTTACCAACTCAATGTCGAAATTGTAAATATATCTGGCTAGAATCACCCGCGTAACAGCGGGTGCGACACTGTTTGACGTTGTCAGACCATTTGACTAAGGCAGGGAGGCTGTGGAAAACTTACTTTTGACCTAGACATTCTCGAGGACCGTAGCTATATGGGTGGAAACAAGACCTTTTATCTGTTTCGAATTGAGGGTCTCCCATCCATCTTTCTGGCACAAAATCGTCTTCATGATGGCATATTAGTACCTTTCAGCTAAAAGAAGGAGATATGCATTGCAGGCCATCAGAGGCGGACATTAATTCAGGGCAAACAAGGAAGGGAAGCACAGAAAGTTTTCACAGGACTCGCAGTATAGAAACCGTGGCCACGATTTGACTTACCTGGCCGGTTCCAATTTCTTTCGGAGTGATACGCCGCCCAATGCGGAAATGACACATTCGTGCCCGGGGGTACGTAGTTTCCCGCAACCACGGCCCCTCCTGCACCGACGCGACGAGGGTGGTTCCCGGGCACAGGCGGATGAATCCTCATGCTCTCTTTTATTACGGCTACCAAGTAGGGCAGCTTTCTGACGCCTTCAATGTCTATGGCAGTTTCGGAGGCGAAGGCGCTTCGCACCTCGGCCTTGAGCTTTGCATACACGGTGGGGTTTTTGCAGAGGTGGTAGACAGCACCAATGAGGACGGTTGCTGTTGTGTCGGTGGCTGCGACGATGATAATTTCGAGGCTGCGCTGTAGCTCACCGAGGGTTATGCCGCCGCTTTGGTCGAGGTGAATCAGGGCGTGTGTCATGCTATGTACTGCTTAGTGCCTGGTCTGCCTGTAGCCAAGAATGAAACGAGATCCTCTTTGAGGTCATTACATACAAGTCGGGCTCGGGATCTTTAGCCTGTCGGCGCTTTTCCAGCAGCTGATTCACAAACTGCGTGTGCTGGATGCGTAGCGACACCGCTTCTCTCAAAGCGGGAACGTAGGCTAGGAGTTTATTGAAAGGCCATATGCGTTTGGATTCATGCAGGACCGTAAAGACTGCGGTTGTGATAGCACCAATGCCGATCCTGTTCTCTTTAGTTATGAACCCAGAAACTCAAGGCATGAGACGGCTCTTACCATTTATGATGCTCTCCCATCTCGACCCCTTTGAAGTTCTCCCCAGTAGCCAAATATGCCACAATATCATACGCGATCAAGTTGTTCCAGTTGGCAATGTCCGTCTGCTGGCCCGACTTTGCACATACCTTCAACTGTTCCATCAGTCCATCAATGAGCCGCCTGACTCTTGGCTCGTGGTCCTTCTGCGCTCTTTCGGTAAATCCGTTTCTCACAGCCTTCCGGATCCGCTGGTGTTCCTCGTGCACTGGATGATCAAGCAAGCTTTCCCGCCCGGGTGGTGGGTTATAGTTTCCTTTGGGCATTTCGGGCCTTCCCGGCCTCTTTGCGTAGACATCGTCCCATATCTCGGGCGTGATGAAAGAGAGCTCATTGGGCGCTGAGCGGATGACTGGACCGTATTTTTCATGCGCATCCTTCAGTGTAATCCACATGAGACCTCGGATACGCCCGATGCTGTTGGGAAAGCCGCTGAAGGCATATAGTTTTGGACCAGGGTAGGAAGCTAGTCTGTCGCCACTCAACTATTAGAATGAGCTTGTCCGACGACCATGACGGTATAGCATCCAATGTGCTACAGTTCCAGAGGCAATCCACAACATGGGCTCAGAGGAAATAGCGAACGTTCATGATAAACATTGACATACGGATGGAAATAGAGGTTATAGACACCGCGTACTAAGAGATACACAAAACATGTCTACCGCGGGAAAGAAAGTTAGAACAGCTCAGCACCGTCACACACACGGAGTCAACTCGCCAATGACAAAGCCACGCATAGCTTAACAACTGCATGCCGGGAGGTTTCAGTCGTCAGCCAGTCAGGCCATAAAGCGTAGTAAAGGGATGGAAGGCCTTTAGAAACCATGATGGGTGGTGAGTTCGATGCAGTATTCACATCACTCGGAGACATTCAACGAGGCGATAATACAGTTGTTGAACTTTCCCTCTTGAGGTGCGGCTCGTAGGTCCAAAATGCAAGGTCATGGTCTCCACTCCCTACCGAGCAAAGATTCAGTGCTCCTGTGAGCTTCGGTAAAAGATGGTGTTTCGGTATAAAGTGGAGACCACATCTTACCGACAACAGACACTTTAGGCCGTGAATGAAACTCCTGATTCCTATGCTTGATAAGAACGGAACAAAATTGAAAACCCTCCACTTTTAACCGAGCAAAGACTAGGAATTTCTGCAGACTTCGGAAGACAGTAGTACTTCCGTAGTAAATTAAGTTGTTGACTGCTAAGCCGGCCATCCTAATTGACAAGCCAGCATTTTGACACAAGCAGACCTCCATCTGACATGTTATTCTCTCAACGAATAACCCTATAGTCTTTATGATATATTGGCTAACCTGTATGATTCATTTATTAATCGGGATTAAAAGGTATCCGAATGAGCTCTACTACTATAAAAGTACTGAATCATGAGCCATCGATTCGGCAAGTGAGCTTCGGCTCGAAGCTTTAGAGGCAAGAAATATTAGGATCTTTTCTGGATGAGCGTATATAAGTCAAATGGAATGGCCTGAAAATGCCATCCCAGTGCATAGTATTCATCCATTCGGTCCTTTGTGCTGATGGTGATGGCTTCCGAACCTTGCTCAGAAGGTTTCCCTCGGGAGTACAAGTTCCCAGGGCCCGAGGTTCTGCAACAGCCAACAGCAGTTGATGCAGCTCTTCCAGCGATCTATTCCCGCCGAGTCCTTATATTCTCAACTGGGTCAGATCACAGCCGTGCAGATATCATCACCACCCTCTGCAACGCGCTACGCGCCACCATCCTCGAATTCCCCGTCCTCTCTCACTCCGCCAGCCATGCCTCCGGCAAGTGGAAGTTTCTCCCCGGACAAGCACGCCTCCATGTCAGGGAGCTCCCTGGTCTGGGCTTTGCAGACCTACAGGATGCGAACTTCACACCGGGGCTGCTAAAGCCGGAGGTTCTGAGCTCGGTCCCCGGCATGATCGACTTCGAGCACGAGTGGGATTGCTGCCGGATCCAGGGAACTTTCATCAAAGGCGGGCTCTTGCTCTCAGTCTGCATACTCCACCTCGCCATGGACGGGCGGGCCATTTCACAGGTCATCCAAGCGCTGGCGCGGAACAGCTTCGTGCCGCCGGCGCCGGCCCCGGAGAGGAGTATCGCGGCCTTTGACCGCTCGCGGCTCTCTGTGTCTGATGCGGTGCCAGATATCGAAAAACTGCCTGCTTACACGATATCAACGGGGGCTTTCGACTTCGCCTCCAGGACCGCGGGGGCTATCAGCACAAGAGTGTACCGGTTCACGCATGAATCGGTTGCGCTGCTCAAGGCGGATGCTTCGTCCCCAGGGAGCCCGTGCTTTAGCACCCAAGACGCAGTCTGCTCCCTCGTCTTTCGGCAGATGATTAAGGCGCGTCTCATGTCCGGTATCGTGGGGCCTACCAACAAGATACAATACTCCTTCCCCGTGGAATACCGGGGCATTATCGACCCCCCACTTCCGTCCGACTTCGTTGGTAATGCCGTGTTGTTTACTGCTACGAATTTCTTGCCTGTCAACCACCTGGCAGGGACTGGAGGATTACTACTTGCTGCGAGGGAGATCAGGCAGGCGATTCGGGCCGTCGATGCGGCATATGTGGAAAATTTCATTGCTGTGGTACAGAGCTTGCCAGACTTGCGGATGTTCAACTTTTATGGAGCGTTGAACTGCAAGACAACGGCGATAACGTCCACGACGTACAAGGGCCTCGAGATGCCAGAAGAGTGGGGGCAAGCGGTTGGGCGGTATGAGGGTATGACTTTGATGGATAAAGGGTTTGGTGACGGGATGTTTGTGATTTTGCCACCGAAGGAGGTGGGATGGGATGTCATCATTACTTTAAAGAGTGAGGCGATGGATGCGTTTGAAGATCCAGAGTGGAAAACGTATGCATCGAGACTAGATGTCTGAAATAGATGGTCTTGATATTCATGGCCATGTACAGGCCCGGCGTGGATCGTTGGACCTGAGATATCATTGCGTGTGGTCCTTATCAATCGATGTGCCCGCGACTTGTCAGCGGCAATGATATCAGAGAGCACAAACAAGTGATTTGGAGAGTTGGTTGATAATTCTCTAACTCCCTGTTTTTTTGTCTGCTACTCATGGAGAGCCATATATACAGTTTTCCAAGTGTCAAATATGATACGACAGCTATGAATCTGGCCCATCTACTTCTGTAGAGTCAGCACACCAGGCCTATAAGGCAAGAGGCCATAATCTCCGCCAGAGCTAGGCGACCGGCCCTGGTACAGAAGCTGCAGGTTGCACGGGTCGATGGTCATGGTCTGGTCGGGGTTGCTGCGGATGATATCGCCGTGGCTGATATCGTTGGTCCAGGTGGCGCCACTGTTAGCCTTGCCGGCGAAGGGGGCGCTCTCGCTCGTGGCCTGCGCGGTCCAGGAACCACCGAGGCTCGTGGCCGTGTAGGAACGGAAGTAGCGCCCGTTGGAGCCGATGGACTCGACGATCATGAGGTACTGGCTGCTCGAGACGGTGTAGACCTGGACCGCCTCGAAGAGGTTGTTGGTCGTGTCGCTCAGGACCACCGTCGACGCCGTGCCGAAGCTGCCCGGGAAGTTGCTGATGGGCATGCTCGCGCGGTATATCTTGCCGTTGTCCCCCGCAAAGAACAGGTACATGTTGGAGCTGTCGCCGATGACAGTCTGGTCGATGGCGCCCGTGCTGGAGCCCGAGATGGTGCCGGTGAAGAGCGGCTGGGCCGATGACCATCCGTTTGCGTTGGTCGGGTCGCTCGACGTCCTGTAGGAGAATGTAGTCGGCCCCCACTGGTGGGCGAGGACCCAGATGCTCTTCGGGGCGAAGTAGAAGAGCGTCGGTGCGACCGCGCCTGAAGACATTGTGTTTTGGCTGGCAGAGCCTATGTCAGCCCAGTTGGTGAAAGTGCCAAAGTTCATGGAGCCCCATGTCGATCCAGTATCGTGGTATGTCCCGTAGACAAGATGCTTGCCGTTGTAGACGACGGTGGTGAAGTCCTTGAGCGAGGCCCATCCCGACTTAGGGTTTGCTAGAGAACCAGTTGAGGTCCATTTGTATGTCGACGGAAGAGTGCAAGCTTGAGGCGCAGCTACGGCCACTGATGCCAGCAACCCCCCAAAAAGTGTTCCTGAAGGTCTCATTCTAACGGTGATCGATTCTGTTCACGAGGCAGGACACTAGGAAACGAAGATGCAAAAGTCCCGAGTAGCCAACTCCGAGTCAAGCATCGCTGGATGATGTCTCTGTCTTTTGTATTCCATAGTTCATAGGCATAGATCATGTTTAATGACCGAAGCACAATCGTGCGCTACAATATAAAGAACGGGGTTAGCCTTCCGTGTCGCGAGTCACATTTGACGTTGGCAGAAGATTCTTCCGTCAATACGGGACCAGTACTGAATTTAACCAAAACATCCTCCGGTGGCACGGACTAGATTTGTTCTAAGCGCCTCCACAATGCAACCCCGGAGGGATGGGCCCATGGCCTTAGCACAGGTCTATAGCCGCCCCTTTATGAATGTCACGCCCGAACATGCTTTCTATAGGTACGCGTATGGAAGTCTGCGGATAATCTATCTAGGTTCCAGTGGTAGGGAAGGCAAAAGGGGTTGCATTTGACTGCCACTGTCACATTATGCAAGACGGGCCGTGATTATTTTCCTAGAACCTGGGGCGCAGAATAAGGAGGGATCCTTGCCGCACCAATCCTAGGAGGCATTGTCCCAGTCATCCCCAGTCTCTCGGCCGAAGTTATGCATATCTTGTCCAGATTCGGATTCGAGATCTTCACGTCCTTTTAAAACTCACCGAAAGAATGCTTAGTGGGAATGCCTGGTCATGTGCCATTACATCCGGTAGTTGCGCGCTAGATGATGTATTCATGATCATTCCTCTCGTCTTTTTCCTTTTTTTTTGTTCTCTTTTTTCGGTAGTGGCATGGTAGCGACCGAAATGCTCCCTTTGATCCTTGTCAGCCGCCATAGCGGCGCCGCCGTGGCGATATCCCCTTCTTGCGGGCTGCCTTTTGTTACCAACAAGAACAGCCCACGTGATGAGAAACCTTGAGTGGGAGCATCGCTAACGGCTGCGAGGTGTTTCGGTGGATGAATCATGAAGGCTTCTGCCACATGTGCAAGCTATGATTGATAGTGTACCAGATTGTCCAGAATCGTGACAGAGCTAGCCAGCGCAGAGCCAGCGCAGCGCAGCAAGCGTTGAGGCCTGTACCAGCAGACGAGCACTTATGCCTTGGATTGTACTCGGAGGCAAGTTTACCAGAAGCACGCTCACCCTATCTCCTCAGGCAAGAGCCGCGAAATCCTGGCACCGCACTCACTGGGGACGAGGCCTGTGTAGCCGTAGGGTTAGGGCCACATTCACTTCAGTATGTAGAGAGGTGTGGTGGACCCCACAAAATGCACCAAGGGAGTCGAACACCACCATCGAGATCTCAGCCTCCAGTATCACATTACATGAGAGAAACGTCCAAATACCTGTCTCTTGATTCTGGCTGGATCAAGTGAGTGTCCTCATGTACCGGTCAGGCGATCATCTACCAGGGCTTACTCCGGGCTGGGCCGTTTCCCGGGATTAGAAGGAGCTCCGAACGCACGTCACCAGACGCGAGCAGCCGATGGCGCCAACCGCGAATTAACCCCCGTCCTCTCGGCTATGCTGACGGCAGGCTGGTTGGCATTGTAACCTTGAATCAGTCTTGAAGATATCCTCACCCCTATCATATCCAACATACTCGATTGTGGGGCGTTCATGGTGCCGCCAGCATTGCCCGCCATGGGCAAGTGGAGGGAGGGTCACGAGCATGACGCTCAAATCGCCAAGGGGTCTGCGTCCCATTCACCCTCCTCCATCGCACAGCACGAGTCGACGCCTCTGGCTGAAAACCTGAAAACCTGCCCCTGGATATCAACCGCCCTCAGGTTTAAGAGTTGCCAATTCTCGCTGCCGTCACTCTCGAGAACAGGTTGTCCATCTCACGCCTCCCGCATTCCAGCTCTCTCTGCTCTTCCAACCACTTTAGCTGCCGCCCTTCGCACTCCGTCTGACCACTTTACCACTGCCCTAGCTTCTAGCTCAAGAGCCGCGCATTCCAATCAGGCCTCACCAGGTAAGAAACTCCCTTGATGCCTTTTTTTCCTTCTCTTTCCGCCGGACCTCGCCTTTGCCCGCATGATCAGCCTCCATCCTCCAGACTCCCGGGTCATGCGCGGCTGTGTCTGAGTCGTCCCGGCGGCAGGTTCTGGTTTTCATGCCACCATTCCATGATCGTGCTGGGAGATGTCTCATATGTGTGAATTTTCTTGCTGCCCTTCTTAAGCCATGTGTCTGTGTGTATATATATACTCGCGAGGGGTTTTGTCTGGTTGTGGACTGTTCAGGCTGGGTAGTTGCTGTTTTCCATTGTCGCGCGAGCCCTCGATTCATCATGTTTTCCGCTCCAGTCAGGGACGCAAAGGCCCTGGGCGCGGGGAAAATGTGCTTGTATTTTCTGCTGATGGCGTTGCAGCTATCTTGCTGTCGAGGAGTTTCAGTCAAGCAAGCTCTGAGGGATATAGGGGAAGCCAAACACATCGTCCCGAAGCAGGCATCCGGAGAGACGAATCACACTGTGGTATGCCATCCACATGTTGAGAGCGGAGATGCAGAAACTGAAGACTTGCAGAATACACAAGCTATCAAGGACCTCATCTCCGGAACTACAGTTCCCGTTATCACTCAGGCAATTGAGACAGGAACGGCTCAGATACTGCCGTCCCCGACCATCGAAGCAGACACTGTGGGAACTATAGTCACCAGCCTGGAAAGAGAAGGACGAGCAACAGACGGTCCTTTAATTGACAATCCGATTCCATCGCCAGCCAGCTCCATTGCTACGGACCCGACAATGGTCATAAAGCCAGCCAAGATGAGAGCAGCGGCAGCGTCTCAAAACATCTTTGATGCGCCCATCAGCACCGATCTGCCTCCAACTCTCTTCAGCCGGAGGGGCGACCATCCCGTCCCCAGGCTCGGCGTCCAGCAGTCCTCGCCCATCTCTACGAACAAGTTCTACCAGAATTTCTTCCTTGGCTCTCAGACCGCGATCACTGTCCTTCACCCTTACTCCGTTGCCTGGGTCAAGGGAGGTGGTGCAACTCAAAGCTGGGGGCTGTCTGTCTCTCACATCGAGGCCAGCCAGTTCGCCTTCGGTCCCACGCGGGCAAATGGAGCCAGCCAGTATTTCATCAATCCCATTGGCATCCAGTCATTGGTCCTATCGGCGGCAGAACTCGGGCCAGGCACGTCCCTAACCACCACTCAGGCCACCGAGTCGTCCGTATTCGTGCAGCTTCGTTCTAGTGCAGCAGCCGCACCGACGATACAATTCCCGTTGGTGCAGGGCTCAGGGTTCGTAACGGCGCAGTACAATGGTGCAACACCCGTTATTCAGTCGGGCATCTTCTTCGCGAGTGTGACAAAGGTCAACGTGCAGCCCCGGCCTGGGGTCATCAAGTACAAAATTACACTCAACGATGGTAAGAACTGGCTTCTCTATGCCTACAGCACAAGCGGTCTGCCCCTGGACCTGCAGGTCGTCAACAATGGCCTTGTACGCTCGAGTTACCCGTTCGTTGGCACGATCCAGGTTGCGAAGGACCCTGGCAGTGCCGAGGCGCTCTACGATGCGGCTTCCGGCCAATACGCAACCAGTGTGACTCTGTCTGGTACAGCCTCAGGCATGCGCGGAGAATATTCTTTCAACTTCGTGAAAGAAGGTCTGACCGGCGCGCCGCTCCTGATGTACGCCCTTCCTCACCACGTGCAGTCGTTCGACGCCACGACAGCTGCGGCGGTACAGTCCAATGTTCAGCTGCAGTCCACCACCAAGGGCAAGGGCACAGCAGTCGTAGCCGACTCCTGGAAGATGGTCGAGCTCAGGCTGCCCATAAGCATGTCATTCCTGCCGTGGTCAAACACAGAGGGAACGAAGAACAGAGTCTCTGCTGCTGCGAAGGCGAGAATTCTGCAGACGGCACAGTCCGAGCTCAGTCAGGACATGGACGCCCAGTCGAACCTGAACTCAATGTACTACAGTGGCAAGGTCAGTTTGGTGATGATGACTCTGCGAAACGGGACCATTACTGAAGATCGACGTATCCTAGGCTCTAGCGAAGTTCGGCATGATTCTCTCCGTCGTCTACGACTTGCTCGGCGAATCAGCCCTCGCGGCCGCGGGCCTGGAGAAGTTGAAGGCAGCAATGGCACGATTCGCCACAAACCAACAAATTTACCCACTTGTCTACGAATGTGAGTGCACCCAAGACGAGGCCAACAGACTTACCCTCAAAACCATCATGCTGACCCTCCAAAGCTGCCTGGGGCGGCCTGGTCTCCTCGGCCTCGTACGTGACGGGCGATGGCGGTGCAGACTTCGGCAACACGTACTACAACGACCACCACTTCCACTACGGCTACCACGTACTGGCTGCGGCGATAATCGGCCACCTGGACCCGACGTGGCTGCCCGCGAACAGGGACTGGGTGAACACGCTGGTGCGGGACTACGCGAACCCGTCGTCCCGGGACCCGTACTTCCCGACGAACCGCATGTTCGACTGGTACCACGGGCACAGCTTCGCCCACGGGCTGTACGAGAGCGCCGACGGGCGAGACCAGGAGTCGAGCTCCGAGGACGTCATGGCTAGCTACGCGCTCAAGATGTGGGGGCTCGTCAGCGGCGACGCCAACATGGCCGCCCGGGGCAACCTGCAGCTGTCGGTGCTGGCGCGGTCCCTGAACCTGTACTACCTCTACACGAGTGACAACACCGTCCAGCCGGCGAATTTCATCGGTAACAAGGCCGCGGGGATATTGTTCGAGAACAAGATCGACCACGTCACCTACTTTGGTGCCAATATCGAGTATATCCAGGGCATCCACATGCTGCCGCTGCTGCCGGCGACGAAGCTCGTGCGCGGCGACAGGTTCGTCAGCGAGGAGTGGGCGCAGTACTTCAGCAACGGCAGGGCCGACACTGTCGTCGGGGGGTGGCGGGGTGTCCTCTACGGAAATCTTGCCACCATTGACCCCGGGACTGCCTGGAACTTCTTCAGCTCGAGCAGCTTCGATCCGAGCTGGCTGGACGGAGGGGCCAGCCTGACTTGGTATCTGGCCTATGCTGCTGGTGAGTCTATCCCACCACCCCCTTACTGAAGATTCATGCAATCGAAATAAGTCATATGATGGTGATGCTAACAAAATTGAATTTCCAGCCCTAGGGAATCTCTAAGGGATGAGCATTGGCTTGAATTCTTTCTGTTCCGGGGGGCCATCTCACTCGTTTGGTGTATCTGCCGTTGCCACCTCAAGCCACCTGTCTTTAACGTGGTGGCAGCATGTCTTCACATATTGGCCATTTTGCTTTGCATTTTTCTATTTTATTTGATACCATCTTTTGACGCAGTAAGATCTACAGCGCTCTATGTGCTCGTACTAGATACAGCATCCTGGCAACAGTGCCAGCTGGGGACATCATTAAGATCTCACTTGAATAGACATATATTTACATATGGGAATCAATTGTGCTGCACGGGAAACACGGGGTCCTAATTGGGATTGAGGGAGACCTAGTTGAAGTCGGCTGAAATACCTAGGTACATGTGTGAGCATCTTGTAAGTCACAATTGATGTACTCTCACACGACCTTCCATCCGGACCTGAGCCCATACTCGAGTCAAGACATGGGATGGGAGGGTGTTCAGACATCTAAGAGATGCAGCGGCATTGTTCCGTCCAATGCAGGTAATCACCATCTAGGTTTGGGCCATCCCTTTAGAGGGTTTCCAGCGTGTTCCAGAAGGGCTGTGCCACTCCAATCCCCTACTAAAGTACGTGGCGCACCGTAAAGGAGCAGGGGGTGGCCACCAAATCGTACCACCCTCCTCTCGCTACCCCAAAGCACCGCACCACTCTGGAGCTCTGGACGCCTCATCATGCGGCCCATCTCCAACCGCCCAGTGGATCATTGGTGGAATTGGATCAGAGGTGTGTGTCTTCACTTAGGCGAGAGGGGAAAACGGTTGTGTTTGGTAGAAGTATATATAAGTTGTTCAATCCCCGAAGGTGTCTCAGCTATGCTATTGCAGCGAGTATATGTAGGTATTTCCCATCCCTTCCTGAAACTCCCAAATCCGTCAAAACACCATCGTGTCCCTGGTATCGCCATTCAATAAATCAAACACGCTCATTCCCAAACCAGCCCAAGTCAATCAAGCACAGAAGACATTAATTATATCAGAAGATGCACAAGGCACCACCCGGCGGTGCCGGTTGGAGGGGCAGCCAGCTCATTCACAGTTGTCCGTGACCCATCCACGGCTCATCTCCACGGCCTGCTCCCACTTCTTGAACATCTTGGTCCTCTTCTCCTCGTTGATCTTGGGCTCGAATTGTACTCTGCCCTTCTGGTTGACTTCGCTCAGGTCGGCCAGCTCCGCCCACACGCCAGTGGCGAGGCCAGCGGCGATGGCAGCACCGAGCGCTGTCGTCTCTCGCATGGCGGGCCTGTCGACGGGGATGCCGCTGATGTCTGCTTGTGTCTGCATGCACAGGTCTGAGTTGGACAGACCGCCGTCGACGGCGATGACCTGGAGCTTGTGGCCGCTGTCCTTCTCCATGGCCTGGAGGATGGCCTGGTTCTGGTAGCAGGTGGCCTCGAGTGTGGCGCGGGCGATGTGGCCCTTCTTGGTGTGTTGTGTCATGCCAAAGATGGTTCCCTTGGCATCGTCGATCCAGTAGGGCGCGAACAGCCCACTGAAAGCAGTGACGAAGACGACACCTCCGTTGTCATCAACGCTGGCGGCGACCTCTTCGATCTCGTCCGACTTCTCGAAGAAGCCCATGTTGTTGATGAGGTACTTGACACCAGCACCGGCGACGGCGACACTACCCTCCAGGGCGTACACTGGTGGGTGGCCCTTTCCGAAGTCATATGCGACCGTCGCCATCAGGCCGTGTTTGGAGATGACGGGCTCAGTGCCGACGTTGTAAAGGAGGAAGCAGCCGGTACCGTAGGTGTTCTTGGCCTGTCCAGGCTGGAACCCACACTGTCCGACCAGGGCGCTGGACTGGTCACCCAGACAGCCGGCGATGGAGACGCCAGCCAGGGGGCCCCTGGCGAGCTTGCCAAAGGCCTTGTCGTCTGAGGAGGGCACAATCTCGGGGAGAGCGCACTTGGTGGGGTCGATACCGAAGAAGTCAAGTGTCTTCTCATCATACTTCATTGTGCGCAGGTTCATGAACATGGTGCGGGAGGCGTTGGTGCTGTCCGTGACATGGACTGGCTTCTCGGCGTCAGCACCGCCGTTCAGCCTGTAGATGAGCCAGGAGTCGACGGTTCCGAAAGCCAAGCGGCTCTCGTCGTACGCCTCCTTCACAGCAGGAACGTTTTGGATGAGCCACATCAGCTTAACGCTAGATGGGTAGGTGCTCAGAGGCAGGCCGCACATCTCGGGCAGGTCATCAGCGCCAGGCCGACCCTTGAGCTCTCGCACAAGGTTCGTTGTCCGGGTGTCTGGCCAGACGATGGCGTTGTTGAGAGGTTCACCGGTGATCTTGTCCCAGACGACAGTGGTCTCACGCTGGTTGGTGATGCCTATTGAGCGGATCTCTTTGGCAGTGTGACCTTTCTCTGTGAACTGCTTCATAGCACCCTCTATGCATGCCTCAACGGAGGTGAGGAGCTCCATGGGGTCATGCTCATGCCATCTATGGGATTGTTGTTAGAAACCTGATGATGCGGATGATTTGGGGGCAGGAGCAAGAGCTGGGACAGAAACTTACCCTGACTGGGGATACAGGTTGTCGAATTCGATCTGGTGGTTGGCGACAGGCTCGCCCTTCTGGTTGAAGATGAGGAACCTGGAGGAGGTGGTGCCTTGGTCGACAGCGCCGACAAACCATTGCTCGTCCTTCTCCATTTCTGTCGAGTTGATCCCCTTGGGGAGGAAGTCATCATGCATGGAGCCTGGTTGTCTGCCAGCAGGGGTGGCTGGCGCTGAACGGCACTCGATGTACTCGACGGAGATGGCATCGGCCTTCTCGTCGATGGGGGTGCCCTCGAGACTGATTGTGCCTACGTCGTGGCCGAAGCGCAGTCTCTTGGAGTCGCGACGCGCGACATTGCGGTTTGCTTGTTTTACGGCGGTGGTGAGCATCTTGGGCGACGGCGCAGAGCGGCTGGAGCTAAGTCTCAGGCTAAGGCTCGGTCTTGTGACGAGGAATGTGGCTTGGTTGTACCAAGCAGGAGGTCTGGCCCGTTGGGGCAGGAGCTGGGGGCTGCGTGCGTGGGGGTAGTAGTTATGATCCGGGCACGGCACGAGGTTTGGTTGTTTGGCAAGCAGCCCTTTGGCCTAGCAAGGCAAATGGTATTGTTGTGAGAGTCGGATTTGATGTGAGACTTGAGAGTGAGATCTGATGGCTTCCACAAAGAATCTGGACAAGTGTCTTGGGTCTTTGTGAAAGATATGAAAGCAGGAGTAGAGAGGGATGGTTAACATGCTGAACAGAATCGGAAAGTGATCCAAGGGAGGAGGATGGGAGGGTATTTGAGTTGAGCTGCCTCGGTGCGAGGGACAGGCCAAGAATCCCAGAAGGGTAATCCGGTCCAGTAGTCAGAGTTCTGGGCGTTTGGGTACGGACTGGTTGGGCTTTGCTGGCTGTGTTCTCCGTCCGTCAGTCAGTCTGGGGTTGGGGAGGGTGAGAAGAGGCCGATGGCAGGAACGTCAGTAAGGCGACGATCGGTTTGGGACGGTTGGAACGTCACGGCTCTGTAACGCTGCGCAGGTCCTCGCAGGTCTCTGCAGGCCGTCGCAGGGGCCCCCAGAGCTAATCCATGTGCCAGTGTCGCGCCCGAGGGTCGCTCGTTCGCGCAGGCGTGTGGGGCAGCCACAGGGGTGCACGAAGAGGCCCAATACGAGCCGCCCATTCGTGGGATTAATGAGGGGCAGGCTATTTTCTTCTCGACGGACGCACAGTCTGGGGCACGGCGAAGATTCTAGGCTCTTGTCCACCTCACCCGCAGCGAGCCCACCCACGACCCTGCCGCCACACACAGCAGCACACACACTGAATTGCTGCCGCTGCCCCATCCCTTTCCATCCTCCTGGGCTCTGGCTGTCCTGACTCTCTGGGTCTGGCTGGTCTGGCTGCGCTCGCGGACCATGGAGAAGAGAGCGAAGGGGGGTGGGGCTAGCCGAAATTACCTGTCAGCCAGGTGAGCACCTCCACTCGCTCACCTGCCACTGCTTCCCGCCAAACAAAGTTCAATCATCGGGAGCGGCCTTCAGGGAACCGCCTAGAACCCCCCGCATACCAAGCCCTCGTCAAACTTTCTGCCTTTCTGCCAGGGTGGGGCACGACAGCTGTTCCTATCCCGGGCTGGCGTGCCCTCAGAATCTGCCAGCGAGTGCCCTCATCGGGGCAGAATCTTGGAGAACCCAACCAATCTGTCTCGGCATCTGGGCAATCTGGGCACCTGGTCTGAGCATCCAACTGTTCCCCCCTCGTATCGGCGATGGCTCGATCTCTGGGGGGAACGGCAATCTGACGGCCGTTGGACGGTGTGTCGCGTGCCCAGGCCAGAGGCCAGGCCAGGCCGCCGGCATGGTGATGCTATGGATGAAGCCATTCCTGCCCAGATATATTATGCCTCACGCATCCCGCCTGCCTTCTGACTTTCCAGCGGGCGGGCCGAGTGTTTGGGGTGCAACAGATTGGAAGAAAAGCCAACCTTCACCAAGCCCAGCCAGCCTCGCGGGCGTTGCGACGCTCTGGGTTACAACGCATCAGATTGGGTTGCGCTTCGATCCAGGCCCGGAAGGCGTGATTGCTTACTCCCAGTATCCCTGGGCCATACCGACATCTCCGGATTACCAGATTCGTCCTCATACCTGCATGGCAGCTACCTCGTGGAGTCAAACAGACAAGAAACACTCGAAAATGCACCTCCCCCTCATGTCGAGCAGACAAAAGCTTTGTTGGGCCAAGAGCAGAAGATTCAGGAAGGCCAAGCGAGTCGTGCAGGGCGGGGCGGCCACAGGTCGAACTTCGCCCTGCGACCCGACAGGGCCGTGACCGGAAAGGGGGGCCAGATGCATCCATCGTGACCTCCGGATACAGTATTCGCGTCAAGTTCCAACACGAGGTGGACAGCACCCGTCCAACGTCCATGCGGAATTGACTTTCCCCTCCTGGCTGTTCCGTTTCTCACGACCATTGATACGGGCCTTCTCGTCTAGGAACCCAAGAGAAAGGGGGCTGTGGGTTTATTATTGGAAGCCCAAGATATAATCGCCCACACCCGCCGCCCCTCGATCCAAATCTCCCATCCGGCTCCCCCGCCCTTTGGCCTCTCTCACCCAACGGACCGAGGCCCACATCACCAAACGGAGTGTGCATCTAACATCGTGGCCGAAACGCATGCACTCCGGATGGACCAACACTGAGTTTCTGCTTGGCGACGCGCAGTGGCTCCGGATCCTCGGTCTGCACAGACAGTTGTACCGTGGCGGAACCAGGGGAGCCGAAATCAAAATTGTCCTCGAGGCCCAATCACGCTTATCTCCGACGCGACGCAGGCGCTTTTTTATTGGAACACTTGCCGCACCCAGCCGGCGGGCGCATCTCTGTCACCCAGACCACGACTCTGGCCGGGGTCATGCACGACTGCGATAAAGGAAGAAGAGTCACGGCCGCCTCGGACAAACTGTCAAGTTGTCAGTCACCTGCACAGTCTCTTGCAACCAATTTCTGGATTGGCCACTCATTGCCGCAGTCGGTCAGTGGACTCAACTTTGCCACTGTTGTTGCCTTACATGATGACCGGCGCTTCGCGAGATTTGTGAGCAATAGACCTCAGACTACAGAAAGGGGAAAATGAGCCCACGATGTTTCCCCACTCCCCATCACGACGCTGGACGGAGTGGTGTTTCCGCCTGCGAACCGTCTGGACCGTCCGGCTGCATGCAACTCACGATCTCAGGAGGGTCTCGGGCTGTTTCGAGAGGCTGACAAAGGCAAATCCACACAGTCGCTCGCAGTCCTCACACAATGCGCCGGCCCCCGGCCACGACTCCGGAGACTCCAGTCCTTTGCTCTTTTGAAGATCTTGGGGCCCCGAAGATCCCTCACAGCCACACCAGGACCTTTTGCTGACCCAGTGACTTCATTCTAGAAACAGTCCTGGGGCCCACTGACGCCACCCGCCGCCACACCTCGCTCTCAGGCTCTCTCGCTATCACAAACATCGCCATCGACTTGATCCTGCGCACATCCCTGGCTGACTCAGCTTCCCACACGCAGGTGTGCACCTGTCAGAAATCGATCAGCGCTCGACACGCACCCCACATGCCATCACTTTGGCCTGTGGGTTACATCAACCCGTCATAAGATCCAGTCAGAGTGCTCCGCGACCACGCCCCAGCTCCCCGGGCCGGATACCCCAGGCGACCTACGCAATTGTAGTCTACGCAAGGTCCATCTTTAATGATATCACTCAAGCAGGGTCTTTGAGCCGCATTGAAACAATCTGCGTACAACAACAGTATCTCTTCTGTCATCGCCCATATCTTCAGAAGATCTGCATGCACATCGCTTTCCCCACGACCCTGAACTGGATGATTGCATCAGTCGCCCCCGAAGCAAAACTGGAGTCTGCCTTACGAAGGAGCAAATGCTCCGAAGACTCTGTGAGAACCGTGGCTTCGATGCCGATGATATCACTACGGGCACAGTTTGGGCCACACCCGAAGCCGCATCGAAGGGGCCTTGCCAGCAAGCCAGTGCGAATCAGCTTCGCCGCTTCAGATAACTGGTCTCCTCCTTTGTCGTCTCATTCAGTCGTGATCCCTGCCGAGACCGTTGAGGCCGCTCCTAGGCCCCCGGGCCGTAAGGGCTGGCGGCCCGGCCCCATGATATCACTCCTGCAGGCCCGTCCCTGGCCTGCGTTGGTTGCCTTGCGGGGACGGGCACACGCAGTGGTCAGATGCCACGGCAAATGGCACAAGGGGAGGAATCACACCGACCGTAGGATAAGTGTAAGCCCTCCTAATGAGGAAAGCCGGGCTGAAGGAGTCCTGTTTGGTTTCGTATGCCATGGCTTGTTCCAGATAAGGTCTCCAATTCCGTCATGTATGGCGTAAGAATATGCTTCTGGAAGGATGGCACACCCGAGCTGCCGAAGTGCCTGCCTGATGCAGGTAGTGCGGCAGTGCAACCATCTCAACCTTGTCCCGCCTGCCAGGGCTGCATACCATGGGATGAGCCACGCGGAGCTTTTGATGGGCTTGGCTGCATCGACTGGTGACCGAAAAAGACGAAAAGGGTGTTGAAAGCAAGCCTGTGTCAGGAAAAGTTTCCAACGAACTCAGGTAGTACTCACCCTCTCCTATACAGTCATAAAATCACCTTTCCAGGTGTTTGGCCACCAACGACCTCTAAGTATGGCCTGTCATGGAAACAAGGCGTGACAGTTGAACATTCGCTGCTACTGTCAAGCCTAGTCTGCTACTATGTTGGTCACGGAGGCAGGTGATGCTCGCGATTACAGATTGTATTGGTTCTTGTGGTCTTGCTCTTGGATGGTCCAGTCTGTAGTCACGCCGCAAGCTACGCATCTCTTGCTTGTGCCAGGCAAGCCAGTGTTGCCTCTGCCAGGCAAGCCAGTGTTGCCTCATTGTTGTTGCTTGGCACAGATCATGAGCAAAAGTATCGAATGTGATGAGTTTGCAGAGAATTCATTGCTTGATCGTGCGCTTGCGTTTTCCTGGGTCATCACCTACGATGGCTCACGATCCTATATAAGCTATCTCTTATTCTCCATCTCTTGTATGATACGTCCACTCGACATCATCAGTCACCAACTTGATGTCTGAACCAGTCTTGCAATTTGAGAAAGATCAACATACTGCTGGTCATACTGAATCCATTCTTCTTGAAGAGATTTACGACAGCGAAGCATCTGCAACTCCTTTGTTGAGCGAGTCTTTACGCGTCCTGGAGATAGTCCCGAGTGATTATCCAGTGTCGAGTCCATAATGAACGTGGGAAGGGGAGCCGGAGGGCCCAAGGCCGGACCGTCCTCACAGGGCATCCCGAGTCGTACTACGGCGGCGGGACAGAACCTCACAGCGGCCAAAGGTGAAAGCCTTCCTGTTCGACCAAAATCTGCTTCGAACCCAAATCCTATTAGGTTGCTTGCCAACTACTTCAATCTCAAGTTGAGCGAAGACGCTTTGATTGTGTACAAGTACACCTTCAAAGTTCTGGGTAGCGAGGACCAGGAGCTCAGGGGTGCGACAGCTAAGGACATTTTCAAATCCGCCTTGACTGAGCTCAAAGCAAAGCCTCATAGGTACGCTACGGATTTTCAGCAACAGATCGTCACCCTGGATCTCCTGAAAGTACCTAAGAAAGCACATGGAAAGGCACCTGGAAAGGCAGCTGAAAAAGCACCTCAGAAAGCACCTGAAAAAGAACCTAACGAAACAAGTGACGAGGAAAAGAGACGAATCAATCTGCACCGATCCGCTATTGAGTTTCAAAGTTTTCTTGAACTCCGACTTGACGTCTCTGTCTTGCCCTCTCCTTCACCGGATGTCATCGACTGCCTGAACTTGATTGTGGGACAGTGGGCCCGAGAGAAGACGGAAATTGCGGCCATTGGAAGGCACAAGTTCTTTCCAAGTTTTGCTACGAATCGTTGCGAGACTGACACACCCGAATCGCTGTCTGTCGTCCGAGGATTCTTCCAAAGCGTGCGCCCAGCTGACGCGAAACTCTTCCTCAACGTGAATTCTACATTTGGTATCTTTCGCCCTGTAGGCAACATTGAAGCATTGTACGATCATCTTGCCAAGAAGTACAAGTTCAATAATTCGGGAAGGGAGAACGAGGTCTTGACCCAATTGCATGGAACTATTTCTAAGGCGAGAGTGACCTACTACAACCCAAGGGACGCCAAGCCACGGACGACGGTAAATATCGCAGGCTTTGCCCGGAAGAACGACTCTGTCACGGAGAACCCAAACAAGGACAAATCCAACAAGGAAGAAAAGGGTTCGTTGATTGCCGAGGATTTCCCTCGGCCGAATCAAGTCCGATTCTGGTTCAAAAGCGGCCAAACCGAGGAATACCGTACCGTTTTGCAACATTATGAGCGCAGTAAGTCTAGACCACTTCAATTCACGAATGCTCTCTCAGTAGCATCAACCCAAGCCTGTATTTACTGTGTGGGTGAGCTGAAATGACTGATCACTAACAGGATATGGCTTACTGGCCAAGGACGCAAAGACCTCTCCTCTCATCAACATTGGAACACCGAGCCGCCCGGAACATGTCCCTTCTCGGTTCTGTGAGCTCGAGTGGGGCCAGCAACTGAGACGCAAAGTCACTGAGATTCCGGGTCTCACCCGCCAGAAGTTGGAAGAGTTGAACAGGTTCACGTGCCGACGTCCAAATGAGAGTCAAAATTGGATAGAGTCCGCACACGAATTGCGTTACCTAAGTCTCGACGCAGATCTGAACAACAAAGTGCTGAAAAGTTTCGGTACGTCCGTTGGAAAGCAGCTGCTCGAGGTCAATGGACGGAAGCTGGAGTCACCGGAAATCAGATATTCGGATGGAAAGTCAAAAGTGACAGGGGCTTCGTGGTATCCCAAGCGTCTTTCAAAGGCGGTTCCATTGAAGAAGTGGACGTGGAAATATCTGGCAAAAGATTCACAGATCCCGGAACTTGTCAGTCGTGGTATCGAAGAGTTCCGCAAGCGCTTAAAAGGACGGTGTGGCCAACCCTCGAATCCTATTTCAATCCCATCACATATTGATAAGGACCTGTCTCGAGGGTTGTCCCAAGGCGTCGAGCCGCTGAGCAAGTTCCTGGGATGGGCTCACGAGAATGTGGATCTCATCGTCCTTGTGTTTCCATCCAGGGTCTCTGCGGAAACTTATAACGCAGTCAAGTTTCTGGGAGACGTTCGACACGGGGTCCATACTTCTTGTATCTTGGAGGACAAGTTCAGAAGGGAGAACAAAAAAACCAAGGAATGGCAATGGGATTACAGCTACTTTGACAACGTGGCTCTCAAGATCAACTTGAAATTGGGTGGGCATAATCACACGCTTGTCCAAAGAGTCGATCTTTTCAGCAAGCCTGGGCTGATGGTAGCCGGCTACGATGTGACTCACCCAACGGGAGATGCCAGTACGGGCGACAAGAGCAGGGCCACAGAGAGTAACACGGAAGCGGGCGTCAAGGGGCCGGACGGCGGGGCCAAGCAGCCCAAAAATCAGGACCGCTCATCGACAAATGACCGCGAAAAGAAGCAGAGTCAGGTTGGCCTTGTTGTCAGCGCCGACAAGGAACTTGGACAGTGGTTTCCCTACTATTGGAATCAGGCGCCTAGGCAGGAGATGACGAAAGGAACACTCATGAAAGCATTTGAGGATCGGTTTGAGGCTTGGAAGTCGACGAATCAGGGCCAACAGTTGCTCCAAATCGTTATTTACCGAGACGGTGTGTCTGAAAGCCAGTTCGGCCAGATCCTTGAGCAAGAAGTCCCCGACATCAGGAAAGCATACTTAGCAGTGTTCCCAAAGAGCCGGCCGCCGCAATTGACACTTGTGGTAGCCGTCAAGCGACATGCGACTCGTTTCTTCCAAACGGCTCTCAATGGCTGCTCGAAGGAAAACATAGCGCCTGGAACGGTGGTCGACAACGGTGTCACTCAGCCGAAATATTGGGAGTTCTTCCTTGCTTCCCACGCCGCGATCCAAGGGACCACCAGGCCAACTCGCTACGTCGTGATCCTTGATGAGATCTTCGAGAACAACTACTCCCAGGGCGAAGCCGCCGACCAGCTTGAGAAATTCACGCACCAGATGTCTTATATGTTCGGCCGCGCGACTAAGGCTGTCGGCGTCTGCACTCCGGCCTACTACGCCGACATCCTCTGCACGAGGGCGCGTGCCTACATGTCTGCACTGGCCGACAACCATACGCTATCCGTGATCGAGAAGTCGCTAGCAGATGAGAAGAGTAAGGACGAGAAGGAGCGTGTTTTGGCTGGGTATATTCACCCTGATTTGAAGAATTCGATGTACTGGATCTGATCGTTTCCGGTACTGCCTGCTCTTGATATGGTTTCCCACATGTTGGAATTTCTGCTTTCTCTTTCGTCGAATCGGCGCTTGGGGTCATATGGTCAAGTATGACCAAATCTAGCCTGCATGGCTGATAACTACTTCATGTTTTCTTTTGGAGGATGCGATATTGAAATTGAGAGCTTCTAAGTTGGACGTGGTGGTAATTGAGTTTGGAAGGTTGATTGGAAGCACATGTGAGCTATTTTTCATGGGCATTTTTAAGTACTAATGATGACATGATCCTACAACCCGAAACTTGAATCACCTCGAAGCACAGTGAGTCTTTGCTCTACAATCTGCCAGCATCCCAGCTGTGGTATGCCCCCGTGTTGTTCGGTCGCGTCAACCTGGACTGCCACAACCGTGCGTCCAGATGAGCGCACCATGTGGTTTGATCATGAACAAGAAAGTGATTTGCACCTTTGCTCTTCCATCTCGAATGTATGTGTACATCGCCTCGGCGGGTAAGGTACAGCTCGTCTTCCCATGGCTGAAAGCCGCTGTTGGACGACGTCCAGTCGTCGCTCAGACGCATGGATGTTGTCTTACTATCTTCAAATCGCCAAATATGCCGCTCATGGTCTTCAGTCCAGCCCGTTCTCCGCCTTCCACCTGTCCAGGTACAGCTTCGGACTCCTCGGGCCCTCCATGCCGTATTGTTGGTAGCTCTCCATGCCCGACTTTGCCCTCACATTCTCGGTGACGAAGGGTGTGAGCTGCACAGGTGGTTAGCACGCGAATTCGGCATCATCACCTAGGCAAACGAGGCAAGACCACGAACCTTGAATGTGTCCAGCCCTGCGGGCACGGCGTATGTTCGCACTTTCTCAAATTCGACCGTGAAGCCACCCCATTTGTCGTGCGATCCCATGTTTCCTGTGCGGTTTCCCTTGTAGAACCCCTTGTTGATGTCCTTCGTCGTCAACCGCAGCTTGCGGAACTTCTTGCCGAGGGCTTGTGTTGGTCTGAACATGGTTGCTATCTGGTTCGATGGTCGTCGTGGCCCGGTTGGCCCTTGGTGATTTAAGTGGCTATGGCAGGATCTTTGGCAGCCAATTCAGCTCGGAGATTACACGAATGCGACAAAGCGCAGAACCCAAATAATCAATGTTTGGGCAGCGTTATCATCATTTGGCGCATCGATTCCTCTAAAAAAAGGTATCGACGGGTGAAGTTGGACGCGACGTTGATTTTCCAGCGGAATCTCGGCGCTAATTGCCTGCCGCCAGCGTTGACTGCCTGTTATCGATAAGCCTCCCACTCTAAATTTTTGGATGGCTCGCTAATGTTTCCCAAGATTTGTTCCATGTTGCTGCTCATATCTTTTCGGTGACGACCCCGAAATCAAAAATGCCAGGACGCCAATCCCATGGTCGAAGCCTGCTGGGCAACTCGCAGCCCAAAGCTCCGAAGCGACCCAACCAGAAATCCAAAACGAAAGCCCGGGCCCACGCACTCGATGCCTTCGCCATCGCTGGAAAACAACTCCAGCCGGACCGCATGACAAGGCGCGGAAGAGACCTTGAGCTCGACCCCGAGAGACAAGCTAGGGGCGGAAAGCATCGTCGGGACGAGGATGACGAAGAGGACGAAGAAGATGACGAGGACGAGGACGAGGGTCCCCGCAAGAAACGCCCACGACAAGACGCTGCCGGTGACGACGATCAAAGCGAAAGCAATGGCGAGGAAGTAGATGGCGGCAGCGACAGCGAGGGCCACGAATGGCATGTGGGTGTCAACTCCGACGACGACGACTCCGAGATCGAGAGTGACGAGGCCTTTGGAGAAAGTGACGACGAGAAATTCGACGGCTACGCATTCGGAGGCGGCCAGGCACAGAAAAAGAAGAAACGAGATGAGAGCTCTCGTGACGAAGATGGTGACGAGGATGATGGTGGCGACGATGGTGAATCGCTGGGCTCGGATGCAATCGACCTCGCCGATGCGCTGATGCAGTCCTCGGATGACGATGAGGAGGGCTCCAAGGGAGATACCGAATCTGGGTCGGACGAAGAAGACTCGGACTCAGAGACCGATATCGACGACGAGGACAGCGAGTCCAACGCGTCTGAAGATGAGGTAGTTCCGGCCAGGCGGGCCGAACTTGATCAACTGCTCAAACGCTATGCGGATCCGGACGAAAAGGACACACAAGCAGACAGTGGGCCGCGCTCAAAAGACGCGATCCTTATACAAGGCCTTGGGCTGTCGGACGTCAGGGACCCTCTCATGAAGAAAAAGTTAAAGCAAATGAAAAAGGAGGAGAGGGTTGAGGCGGGCAAGAAAGGCACATCCAAGAAGCTTGATGTACCACTCGCCAGGCGGCGACAAGACCAGCTAGACCGCATCGCGGCCTACGAACAAACGAACAAGACGCTAGACAGGTGGAACGACACAGTCAAGCAGAATCGCCGCGCAGATCACCTTATGTTTCCGCTTCCGGACACTCTTGCCGATGCTGGCCTTGACAACGGCGAACTTCTCCCCTTAACCAAGAAGACCGTTGGCACAGAGTTGGAGCAAGCAATCATGTCTATTATGGAGGAGTCTGGTCTCGGACCTGCTTCTCAGTCACAAAAGGAACAGGAAAAGAAGGTTGATGCCAACGGCGAGGAGCAGACCATCTCTCGCTCTGAGCTGAAAGATCTCTGGGCTCAGCGCCGCAAGGAACGTGAACTACAGTCTCGCGAGCAGAAGCGCGCAAAGCGCATCAAGAAGATCAAGTCCAAGACATACCGCAGAGTCCACCGCAAAGAGCGACTGGGCGAAGAAGCTAAACTGCACGAGGATATGAAGGCCAGCGGGGAGATCGATTCTGATGACGAGCGCGAGGCTGCCGCTCGGCGCCGTGCTCTGGAGAGAGTGGGCGCAAAGCACAAAGACAGCAAATGGGCCAAGATGGGATCCAAGGTTGGCCGTGCCGCGTGGGATGACGACTACCGGGCGGGTCTTACAGATATGGCCAGGAGAGACGAGGAGCTGAGAAAGAGGGTCGAAGGGAGGACTGGTGGGAGTGAAGGTGAAGACGGTGACTCGGATGCAACATCTTCATCGGGGGATGAGGACGGGAGCTCCAGACTGCTCAAGGAGCTCGATGGAGATGACGAGGACGAAGAGGACGGCCCGCATGCCAATCTCATGAAGCTCAAGTTCATGCAAAGGGCCGAGGCGGCGCGCAAACAGGAAAATGATGGACTCATAGCGGAAATTCGTCGTGATCTTGAATCGGGATCCGAGCAAGAGGACGAAGATGACGCTGAGGTCCAGGTTGGACGACGATCATATGGCCTCCCAGAACAGAAGAAGCGCCTGCTGCGAGAGGCAAAGCTCTCGATTGCGAACAGTGCAAAAGAGAAGTCCTCGAAGGGCGGACTCTCAAACACCAACATACACACCTCGTCTGCGACAGACATCAACGATGCGTCATCCGCCCCGGGCGGAGCAGGCGCATGGTCACTCGGGAAATCAGCTGTTGTTGAAAGGAAGAAGAAAAAAATCTCAGGTGACAGGCGCGAGGTTGATTTGGAGCTACATGAAGCTACACTGATCAGCCAGCCACCAAAATCTTCCAAGACCAAGACCAAGACGGCATCCAAAGGAGCAATCGAGGCTCTATCGTCTACGTTGCAAGCCGGGGACGACTCTTCAGACGATGAGATTCACCATCCCCTTGCGGTCCGGGACCTTGACCTTGCCAACCGCGCTTTTGCAGGCGATGAAGTCGTGGCCGATTTCGAAGCAGAGAAAGAAGCCATCATGTCAGAGGACGACGAGAAGATAGTTGACAACTCGATGCCGGGCTGGGGCAGCTGGGCCGGCGAGGGTATCAGCAAACGGGCCCTGAAGCGCAATAAGGGCAAGGTGATGACCAAGAAAGAAGGCATCAAGAGGAAAGACAGGAAGGACGCAAAGCTGGAGCGAGTCATTATTAACGAGAAGAGGAATCGCAAGGTAAGCCTAGTCATTCCCGTCCTGGAATTGTTGATGCCGCAAACAAGAACGTGGTCGCTAACCCTGCGTTTAATCTAGAACGAGAAATTCCTCGCCTCGCAACTCCCACATCCCTTCGAGTCCAGACAGCAGTACGAGCGGTCTCTCCGCCTGCCAGTCGGGCCCGAATGGATGACGAAGGAGTCTTTCCAGGCGTCGACGAAGCCAAGGGTCATCGTGAAGCAAGGAATCATCGCGCCCATGGCGAAGCCCACAATTTGAGTTTCCCCATCTTCTCGGAACTACGTATTGAACTTTTGACTTGGTCAGTACCAAGTTCAAAATTGGGTCATCCTATCAGATTAATGCGCATGAGGGCAGCGAGTTCGTTAGAGGCCTGCGGATAGGTAGCCGTCTCACATGGGTCATAGTTGATACATCAAATCACTTACAGCGTAACAGCTGTTGCAACCCCTTGTCCGCGAAGCATACTTGTGTCACTAATACGGCCTCACGACATGTGCGGCTAGACTGCTGAGACAACTGGCATCAATTCTTGACCTGTACGGCCAGCACATCGTGCAAACACTAACAGGATCGATAGCTTATGAAAATCCTCTACCAGGGTCCTACTGTTTTGGTGTTTCTGTTGGTGGGGCGCTATCGCCCTCATGCGACTTCCCCGGCGGCGAATTCCGTGAGAACATGACGACACACTACAGCTCTGACATTTCAACAGAACCTCGGCAGCCATCAACAGACAGCACGACATTTTGAAAATTTTCTCTTGGTTTCTTTTTCACCCCGCCCCCCTTATTTCACCCTTTCCCTAACACATCATTGATTTCAATTTTGTTCATATGAAGTCGCCGCTCCCAAGGCGGACGATTCTGCTCCAAGACCCACATGATATAGTGGGACGTTCGTAGTTGAGCCGCGTGGATGAACTCTCAGCCCCTGACTCTCACTCCACAAGCCTCAATGATCGACACCTTTGACAGGAGCATGACTTCCTCCCATGTCTTCAATTGAAATTCCGGGTGGCAACAAACTCTCCTTCGGAGCCTCGACCCTCGGAAGTTTCCAGCCTTGAAACTCCTGATTTTTATCTGTTGAGACATGCTTGCGGCACTTCAGATATCGCGAAGCTTGTAATGTGGAGCACCATCGGACTGGTGTCCGGTCGGGCGTGAATGCGTCTTCATCATGACGGAGAAAGATCTCCGGATGGGTCCAGTCTGGCGCGTAAAACTTGACCCTCGAGGCCTTGCACTCGTACCAATGCTACAGCTCTAGGAGCTTCAGTTACGTCAGAAGGCACTGCGCTGCCACTGTGGAACAACTGTCGCCTGGTGTCGTCTGCTCAATAAAAGCGGAAGAGTCACTTGCCGGATGACATGGAAAGCCTCAACTTTCAAACTGTCAATGTGGTCTTGCTGCAACTTGATCGGATTGTTAAGGTATATTCATGCCTAGAATTGTACGGCGCCACAATTGCTGCATCACAATAATTTCGAAGAACGCGCCATCAGAGTCCATTGATTACAACAGCCCTCTGGTTGACAAAGCCAAACACCATATAAAGCCTGCTCACCTTGCGTCCGTTTTCGTTGAAACCATTCTAGGTACCTAGGTAGTCTGAATCCGCTTCCCCTGCTCATTCTTGCCCAAGAATTAGCATTAACAATTCTTTCAAGGAGGGCGAACGTGAATCATGTCTGCAGAAGAGACTCAAGAGCCTCATGGCGATCACTGTGATGGGCCACACAACCCAGGACGACGACAGACAAGCAATCTCGAGAAGTATGATGACACAGACGTGCCGAGTGAACCGCCCGTCGAACAGGACGACTACTTCCAGCGTTCGAAGCAGGACTTGGCTCTCAATAGCACTCACCGCTCAGGTCAATCAGCGGGAGGCAGCTCGGACAGAAACAAGCGCCGCCCGGCGATGGCCAGCCGTCCCTCCACGTCGGCATCCCACACCTTGGAGAGGATGCATGAAGACCCGAAGACCTCGGACAAGATATCACGCGTGGTGGCGCAGCTGGATGACGAGGGCATGGTGAACCTGGAGCAGCTTGTGTCTGAATTTGCCAAGCAGAGATCCAAGCCTAAGGGGCAGCTGACTTCTTCGGACTATCGCGACCAGAACCCGTGGTACGATCAAGAGAGAAGTAAGCCGAATTTCAGTCTTGGAGATACCCTGCCACACGTCGGTGAAGACAGTAGTGAGAGGACCCCCGGGCGTGATCAGGTATGCGCTTCCCCAAAATCATCCTTGAGTTCTCACCCGTCCCAAATTCCCTTCCGCATAACAACGTTTGTCGACTCTAGATAGCCAGCCCAATGGTGGTTCTGTTTTTTTTCCTGACCGCTCACACTTTCCCAGGAGAGAGACAAGCCTGTGTTCAGCCTCGGCGAACCGTTGCCCCATACTGTGCGCAGACCAAAACCATCCAAGGATGACGACGATGACGTGGAGCAGGGCCTCCGCAAGAGGCCAACAAAGGAAGTGGCTGTGGACTCGGACGACACGCTCCAGGAGTCGCGGCCGCAGACGTCACGGCAAAAGCAACAGGAAGACCAGACGGAGGGCACGGAGACGGCCAAGAAGTTCCAGATCGACGCGGACAACCACGGCGGGCAGCGGGAGAAGGACGCGGTCGAGGACGGCCGGACGGACCCCAACTCGATGCGCAACTGGTGGGCGCGGTTCCGCGCCAAGTACCCGGAGCTGATGGCCGAGTTCCTGTGCACGGCCATGTCTGTGTTCCTGGGCGTGGCCGGCACGCTCAGCGTCAACCTGTCCAAGAACCAGGAGTCCCAGTACGGGACGTACGAGACGTTGTGCTGGGCGTGGGGGCTCGCGTTCATGTTTGGAATCTATATGGGTGGTGGTGTTTCAGGCGCCCATATGAATCCGGCCATCTCCATCTCGCTCACGGTGTACCGTGGATTTCCCTGGAAGCGTTGCATTGCGTACGTCGTCGTGCAGGTTCTCGGTGCATTTGCGGGCGGAATGCTTGCGTACGGGCTTTACTACGATGCGATCATGGAGGTTGACCCGACGATGTAAGTGCCGGCCCTTGTTTCTCCTCTTCAACGTGCCCGGAGGTAACACTTCGCTAACCCAAGATGTGCACATACAGGGCCGAGACATACACAAGCTGGTTCGCCGTCCCACAGCCCTGGGTCAGCCCAGCCACGGCGTTCTTCTCCGAGTTCCTGGGCGGTGCCGTCATAATGGTGGCCGTGCTCTCGCTCGGTGATGACCAGAACAACCCACCTGGCGCGGGCATGCACGCTTTCGTCCTCGGCCTGCTAGTAGCCGTGTTAAAGATGACCCTAGGATACAACACGGGAGGCGCGCTGAACCCAGCGGCGGACCTGGGCCCGCGCCTCGCCGCCCTGGCTGGTGGGTACCGGACCGACGACCTGTTCAGGACGGGCTTCTGGGCCTACGGCCCCTGGGGCGCCAGCGTCTCTGGGGCTCTTGTTGGGAGCGCTGTGTACGATGCTGTTGTTTTCGTCGGTAGCGAGTCTCCTATTAACTACCGTTGGTCGAAGGAACAGCACAAGTGGCGGGCTCTTATGAGGAAGTAGTCTAGTATGAACATCTCGTCATGTTATACAGTCTCCTGAATGGATTTGCGCATATTTCCTCGCATGGTACGGCGGTGGAGTTTTGGAAGAGTTGTCAGCGAGCACATAAGCGGCAAGAGGGTTGTTGGCAAGTGTACATGCTCTGAAAAGGTTTGGAAAGTTTTCCTGATATTGTATTTCGTGTTTGAGCGGCAATGTGGAGGGTGTCTTTGCTTGCCATGGACATCAGTATTCTGTCCAGGGCGTCCTCTCACCTTTGCCTGGCTACCTTAACCTAGCTACATGTGTACTCAAGGCATCATTTGACCAACAGGAGCCATATCAAATCAAGAAATCACTAAAGCAGGTCATGAATGCACAGTACCAAGGTTCTCTGCTGTCTCTCTGATTTGCATTCTTGTCGTTTGTCAACGTCCCCTTTTACGTTCGAACTCACTTATACTGTGACTGACGTACCTTGGCCTCGACAAGCATTTCACCCCTTCCTGTACTTCCTCCATGGATCACCATCCCACCACGGGTCCTTCTTCTCCCCGCCATTGCTTTCAGGAGTGCCGGCGGCGGGAGTGTTGTTCTGGGACTCCCGCAGCTTACAGTCCTGGCACACATGGTCGACCGCAACGTCCTTGTGCTTGCCTCCCGCCCCGAGACATGACTTGCCCTATCGCTCTGGTCAGCCGGTGGATCTTGGAACGAGGCGGACTTCCAAACATATGATGGCCCTGGCGGAGGGAGAGTCATGATAGAGGTCGGATGATGAGGTCGAGACTGGGTTAGAGAAAGAGATGAGAATATATGTACAAATTCGGGGCAGTTGTCGAATTTGTTGAAGGCGCGGTGGCCGCACTTGAAGAGGCTGTTGATCTGAGTGCACATTGCTGACCTCGTCAGGCGTCAGGCACTGGCAATGGCACTTGGACTTGTTCAGTGAGGGCGAGAAGACCCGATAGTGGGCTATGGGTACAAATGAAACTGAATAAATATTCTTATTGGGGAGGCGAGGCCAGCGGTTCATCCACCTAATAGTGGGAATCCGGCTGGGGTGGTCCTGCGTGGGTGTTCTGGATCAGAACATTTGTGAGATATCTGAATGAGACGATGCCCTCGTCCACCTAATAGTGGGAATGGGCTCAGATGAGGAAAGAGAGGTGAGTGAGAAGAGGACACTAGGGACGCGGGAAAAGCAAAAGAGAGAAGGAGAGAAGCATGGCCACGAGACTTTTTGTAGTCGTGCAGATATTAACGACCCTCCCGGGGACCCATGCAGCGGAAACATTCGGTCTGGTCTGATGTATACACAGTACCTAGGTATGCAGCCAGTCGATCCAAGATTCAACGGCTGGCCAGGTCTCCCTCCGGCATTTTTCTTTCCACTCGTTCCTGTTGGGTACAGGAGACTTCCGGTGCCCGTCCCCGTAGCCGGGCAGCCTGCAGCTGTCACTGGGTTTTGACAGCCTGCAGCGAGATATTGGCTCCGTCCATGCGACCTCCCCAACCGAGGGCCCCCACACCCCTGTTTATTTCTTCCTCTCTCTCCCACTGCCCTCATCCCCCTCGAGATGCAATGCATCCCCTTCCAAGGCGGGCAAGTGCTTCGTGGCGACGTACATTACATCCGGGCTCGTAAATGCAGGCCGAGGATGATGGAGAAGATGAACAGGCGGGCTTAATATCCCTTTCCGTTGCTCGTCCCGCCGTGGCGAGGGTGCTCCTCCCCCGTGAACATCGGACGCCATCCACACCTCCCAGTTGCGGGTCGACACTTGACGATAGGCTGGCATGGCCCACAGGCCGCTGCGCTACGGGCGCGGAGGGGTCTTCATGCGTGTGGCTAACTTCAGGGAAGGGAAGGGTAATATAGATTGATGTGGATTGCACAACACATTGCCGCAGTGGGAGGCGATGGACACAGCAACCCTTACCCTTCGAGACATGCTCCGCCTTCGGACTGCGCAACATGACCTCTCACATGCGCAGTGGGGGGTCAATGCTCAGAAGCAGTTGTGATGGGGTAACATAGACTACTCACTCATCTTCTAATAACCTCACCTCCACCCCAAGACTCACCGGTTCAGAAGTGGCAAACATGGCGCCTGATTTGTCCACCAAGAACATCTCCTTCATTGGTAAGTGAACAAGACCACAGAGGAAAAGTCCACCTCACCCTAGCCTCTGCCCCTCCCCGTACCAGCAGAAAGACCCCTCGAACTGCAGGCAAAAAATTCATGAAGCTGACAACCAATCCATAGGAGGCGGCAACATGGCCGCGGCCATCATATCCGGCCTGGTCAGCAAGGGCTTCGACAAGCAGAAGATCCACGTCTCGGAGCCCTGGGACGTCAACCGCAACAAGATGGCCGATCTGGGCGTCAAGACAACCACCTCCAACCTCGAGGCCGCCTCCGGCGCCGACGTCCTCATCATCGCCGTCAAGCCCCAGGTCGCCAAGACGGTGTGCCAGGAGCTCGCAGGCGCGTGGTCCTCGTCAGCAGATCTGCCGCTGCTCGTGTCCATCGCCGCCGGCATCACGAGCGATAGCCTGCGCGCCTGGAGCACCACGTCCGCCGGCAAGGCCCCGCCCGTCGTGAGGGTCATGCCCAACACGCCCGCGCTCGTGGGCGAGGGCGCGAGCGGCCTGTACGCGGCCGGCGACGTCTCGGCTGAGCAGAAGGAGCTCGTCTCCGCGCTCATGAGCAGCGTCAGCAAGGCCACCGAGTGGGTCGACAGGGAGGAGCTACTGGATGTTGTCACCGGCCTGTCAGGTAAGAAAAGGAAAAAAACCCTGTCCTACTCAACCCTGTCACTCTGATGCTCCTGATGGCCCCTTGACTAAGCCCGGAGACTTGTTCAATCTTCTAACCCCCCCTCGACCCCAACAGGTTCCGGCCCGGCGTACTTCTTCGCCATCGTGGAGCACCTGGTCGCGAGCGCGACGCGCCTCGGCCTCCCCGAGGAGCAGGCGACGCGCCTGGCCAAGCAGACGTGCTTCGGCGCCGGCAAGACCATGCTCGAGTCGGCCGAGGCGCCCGCGCAGCTGCGGAGGAACGTCACCAGCCCCAACGGAACCACCCAGGCCGCGCTCGAGAGCTTCGAGGCGTCCGGCCTGGCGGGCATCGTCGACAAGGCAGTGGAGGCGGCCACCAAGAGGGGCGAGGAGCTCGGGAGGACGCTCGCAGAGTCGTAGGACCCGGGCCTCTGCCTCCGGACGCCTTTTGCTCGTGCCGGACTGCTGCTGGCTCGTGGTTATTTAGCCTCGAATCGCAGCTAGATTGGCGGCGTGTCACAATGCCAGCATTTACCACTGAGACAAGTCACTGTGACCTAGTTTCTGCGAGGAAGTAATGGTGACACCGTTCAGAACCTGGAATTGGCAATTCACTCGAACCCTAACGCCTGGGCTGATAACTGCAAAAATCTTGACCGCCCGCCCTTGGTGTTTTTACAATGTGACAAAGGAAACCTTCGCAAAACGCCCACTCCTCCATCTTTGTCCGTCTCGACTCCCTAAGTCTCGACTCCCCAACTTTTCACCGAGTAAAGCCTGCTAGCCCTTGTAGACGTATTCGAGAAAAAAGAGAGCCGTCAACCTATGGAGCAGCTTTGAATATTGTCGCCCATTCACGAACGTTGATATAACACCTTTGTAGTTCCGCGGTAAAGTTGTGGCTCCTGCTGGCTCCACGTACTTTCCAAAGCTAGACCTGACATTTTCGAGCATCAGTTTCCCGTACGTAACCGAGTAGCTGATGTTGATCCAAGAATCGGAACCCGTGAAGGGAATGATGAGGTGGAATCACCAGGTCCATGACTGTTGATTCGAGGTAGATATTTCTTAAAACACGGAAGCCAGCATGTTGTTGAGGGCGTCACTAGGGGTGGCGTAGAAAGCCAAGGCGATGATAACGTATAAACCGAAAAGCATAGCTCCCTCGAGGTAGTTCGATTTGCCGTCTTGGACAACGTAGGTGACGACGAGGACAGAAATAAAGAACGAAACCGTTTCGACTAGAGGTGCGCAAGTAGTGTAAGCCACAGGACCCACAAAAAGATGCCGACAAGCGTGGGAGCAATATTGGCAACTTACACGTCTCGAATTGGAAATCCATTGGCCGATCGATGGCCCAACCAAGTAGAACAAGGAATGGGGTCACGAGGAGGGCAATCTGTACACTTGATCCGACAGCAACTCCCATGGCCTGCATCAAAACGTCAGTGAATGCAGTCAGCGCACAGGGGTAGGGCGTCAGCCCTATGGGAACCTACCAGGTCCATCTTGTTCTTAATAGCCACAACGCAGGCCGTAACGTGCTCTGCAGCGTTGCCAACGATCGGAATGAGAATGAGACCAATAAAATTCTTGCTGACCGCCCCGGTCTCGACGATAGGATCGATAGCGTCGACAAGGTAGTCCGCGCAGAATGAAATCACAACTGTCGTGAGGATGAGGATTGCCGCTGCAGACCAAGCGCTCATAGATGCTTCTTCGCCTTCTTCCTCCTCCTCGGCGTCATCCTCTCCTGTGGTCTCCGGCTCTTCAGGGTTGAAGAGGTTCTTGTGCGTCCTCAGTTGGAAGAACAGATAGAGGCAGTAGAGAAGTAGCAAGATGACGGCCGTCCCGCGAGATAGTATCAGGACGCTCTTGTGGGCGGCGACCTTGTCCTTGTCACTTTCGAGGACCATGAACAGAGTAGCAGGAATGACCAGTGATGCCGAAGACAGAGTCATCAGGGAGCAGGCAGTTTGAGCCGTGCCGGAAGCAAACACCTGCTCACTGCCATTGCCGCGCGCATCTCGCATGTTGAAGATGCCACCAAGGAAGAAGCACATGCCCATGACCAACAGCAGGTTCGAGAGGATAGATCCGAGCATGGAGGATTTGACCACCTCGATTTGGTTGTTCTGCAGTGCAATAATACTCACCTGATGAACACATTAGTTCACGCCAGTCCGGTAGCATTGCCAGGATGGAGTACTCACGATAAGCTCGACAGCATTACCAAATGTGGCATTCAGCAGGCCGCCGAGTGTCTCGCCCAGCTTGGACGAGATCTCCTCGGTGGCGAAGGACAGGATGGCGGCCAGAGGTACGATGGCGAGGAAGTTGAGGGTGAAGACAAGTGTGGGGCTCCACTCGGACACGCCGGCAATGATACCGAGTGGAACGAAGAACAATAGGACATTGACATAGTCTGTATTGATTATAAGAACACGTTATGGCCGGGAGGAAAGAGGTAGAAGCAACCGTCTCTGTCGGAGCCGAGCTTCGGCGCAGGAGGCACTTACTACTGAGCAATGTGATCTTGAAGACGTTCCAAACGTGTACAGGCCATTTCACAAAGGGGTTTGGGCTGTCCAACCCAGGTGTGTCTTTCCCTAGGAAAACCCGGCCCCAGAAGCCGCGGCTATTGTGAGACGAGCCACCGCCGTTGGGGACGCCGACCAAGGGCGTGTTTTCGTTGACGTGACTCTGGCCTTCGTCGTCGGCAGAGCCGTTCTGTCCGATTTTGAAACTGGGCCGCATTCTCTTTAGTTGTTCTCGAAAGCTGACGTTTGCTGTTTTGCGGCAGGCCGCATTGTCAGCGATTTAACTTTGCAAGGCACCGCGCGTTACGGAACGCTTCAGGACGAACGGTGGTATCGACGAGGCGAGCACGGGAGCTTGGACCAGGGGTGTAGGGTGCTGATGACGACTAGAGGGGAGGTCGGGCATGAAGCTACTCGGCAGAGCTGGCAGGAAATGCAAGAATGGGATTGGTGTTTCACGGTTGTGAGAGGGTGGGCGAGAGGGAAGGGTTATGTGCAACGCCAGCCAGAGACCCGGAAGGGCGACCGAGTAGACGTTAGGGGAATACAGTCAGGCAGGGCCGCGCAAACGGTTGGCTGAAAAGTACTCACAAACCATTGTCGTAGGAGAGCCGCTCCGTGGTGCCAACGTTTTTCAGATTGGCAAGGCGCACAGCCAGGTTGATCCAAGAGCACGTGAGGGCCAGGGGCAAATATACCAAGGGGAGACTATCAAAGCTTCACAACTCGGATCTGCGCAGGACAACAGGACGATGTTGGAGGACAGTCAGTCCTCGATGGCTGGTGAGCAATAAGCCCGGCGCTGATCGCGGGCAAGAGGGTGGGGTCCCAGTGAAGGATATGCTCGAGGTCGGCTGAGGCCAACGTCTGGAGGGGGGACAAGACCCAAAGCGCGGGAGCTTATTTGGAGATTAGGACGGAGCTGCGGTGCTCAGTTCGATGCCGTGGCAGGCTGAGCACGAGGTAGTGACGATGACGGATGGCTCATCTATTAGCTTGGCTGTGGCTGGAACACCAGTGGAACCTAAGCCGGAGTGCTGGCGGTCTTGGCTGATTCCGAGTCGAGATTGAGATGGATAAATAGGGTCGCAAGTAGTTAGACGGTAGAATGAGAAGCCAAGGGGAGAAGAGGCCGAGAGAGCGGACGGGAGACCAGAAACAAAGAAGGACTAGGAGGGTGTCCAGACTGAGAGACTTGACGATTTGATTTGGCTACTGGACCCAACGAAGAACGACGTCAGACGGGACGGGACCTAGGTAGTTCCCACCCTGAACAGGAACAAGGCCCTTCTCTTTCTATTCCCGCTCTCTTTCTGTGTGTCGCCCTCCCTCGGTGACTATTGCTGCTGGCTCACTGGCCCGGGCTGTAACCTAGCGGGTTCTTGGTCGAGGGATATCACCCAAGCTTCCACGTCACTTTGCGGCAATTTCTTGGGTACAGGGCAGACAGACTGACGGCGCGTGTTTGGACGGCGCACATGTGCTGTGATTGAAACGGGCCTGATGCTTGTTTGAGGTTCTGGGCAAGCTTTCGAGAGTCAAGATCGCCTGGAGCTTTGGCGCGCCTGGGCAACGGGGCTAGCTGTCGGAATTTGGAGTCGGGCGACGACGTCAGATTGGCCAATGCCGCTGCTTTGGTGGGGAGCTCCCTGGGCTTGCCCCAGAACGGGTAGCTTCAATGTCCGCGCCTGCAGTGCGACTGCAGCTTGTCCGATCACTTCTCACTTTTACCCCTACAATGTTAAAGTCGATGTAGCTTGGCGCATGGGCGGCCTCAATTATTCTCGTGACACTGCATACGGTGGACGACATCAGCAGGCCGACGTGGCCGCTGCCTCCCAATCACCGACATCCCGCCCTCAACAACGGAGAAAAAAGTGGCCAGTCCCACTGCACACGCCTGCCTGGGCATTCCTGCTGCGCGCATTTTCACTCCCGCATTTTCCTGCAATGATTACACGGTAGCACTGGTCAAGCCTGAGCTTCCTGTGAGACGAGCCGCGGCCAGCTTCGATTCGTCGCGTTGCCTGCAATGAGGCAATGACACTGACTCATCCACGTAGGAGTCTTGGTCAGCGCCCTCTATCTGAGCCTCAGGTCGAAACCAGACGAGCCCCCTTCCTCCGCCCCCAATTCCGGGCCCCGACGCTCCTGCTGCCCCTTGAAACTATGACTGAGAAAGACGAGCACCCCGTATATCCTCAGTATTGCTTCCACCTCTCCCCTACCATCAACAGGTTCTGCCCTCTGAGGTCCGGCAACATCGAGAACCTTACCACGCATCCGGGCTTCGCAGGTGCGCCGATCACAACCTTCGCACCGAGTCATTCGCCCGCCCTAATCCTCTCGCAGGACAAGATGTCTTCTTTCACAGAAACCTTCCCCTACGATGGGTCCGTATCGCAGGCATGGTAGTCGCCGTCGACGAGTTCCCCCACCGGCGCATCTACACTGTTGACGACAGTGACGGCTTGTGTATCGAGTGCGTTGCAGATGTGTCGAAACTCGACTCCCACGAATCTGCGAAGCCGGCCTCCACAGCGATTCCGAAAGATGTCGACGTCGGCAGTGTCGTGGATGTCAAGGGCGGCTTGGCCTTGTTCAGAGGTAATAAGCAGATCAAAATTGAGAAGATGACAGTCCTTCGCTCGACGGATGAGGAGGTGGTCCTGTGGGAGAAGGCCAGGCAATTCAGAGGTGACGTGCTCGACAAGCCTTGGAAGTTAACGGACCGGGAAGTCAGGAGATGCCGCAAGGAGGCAGAGAGGCAAGACTGATCGTCTTGTCTCCTGAAGCCCCATGCGCGTTCCTCGGATTACCACCTCGCCTTCATTTTCACCTACACTGCTAGCCTCCGACAGGCAGAAACGGTATCACTCCTAGAACGCGACACAGCGGTCCGGAGTCAGCTTTCTGAAGCTCTTCCCCAATGCCTGCGGCGAAGTCTCCAAAACGTTGCCCAGCTGACACTTTAGTATAATGCAACCGACATATTCGTTAACGACGACGACGCTCGACGCTGTTGCGTCTTGGCAGTGAAATTAGACGTCGATGCCTCGCCAGGCCTTGCTGGAACAAGTGACACAGCCCTAGCAGCTACTAGGCGAGGTGGACTGGGTCAACGACAAATCTAAACGGTGTCAGTCAGTGGTCCACCCCTGCGCGGCGTATCGCGCATGAGTGTGGCACAGTATCTAGGGATTGTACGCGCGCCCTACAGTAGCAGAGCAACCTATTTTCGGCGCACGCCAAGCCTGACCATGATGGCCGCCTCTGGGGCCACAGTAAGCGCACAACTACTTGAGGATGGCGCCACTGTACGGATTGCGGAAGCCTTTTATAGGAGCTTCCTGCGGCGGACCCGAGACCCCGGTACGACATAGACGACCTGTCTGGCTTGAAAAGAGGTTGAGGTTGACGAGATCTGGCCTTGGCCAAATAACGCATCCAACTCCATGCCCCCGATTTAGCAGGTGCGACAGCGACCACGGCGTTGGTGGGGCCGTGGACCGTCGGAGATGGGCGGATGGCGAATCATTAGGATCGTTAATGGACGAGTTGGCACGCCCCAACATCGGAAACCATGGACGGTGTGCCTGCAACGCACGATTTCATGGCTACTTCATAATACTGACACAAAAGAACCACGCAGCACTGCATGGGCTTTCTGGTTGATGGCTGCCTTGTGACACCGTGAGGTCCTGTCCCTGTGCGCAAAAGCTGGACGTTGAAGGAGAGTCGGCCATCTCAAAGCGGTGGTCAGGGACAGCGCCAGATTGTAGATCACTACGACCGCCAATGCAGAGCCTCTCATTGAAGCGCCCAAGTCAGAATCCCACTTTTTGCACATCCCTATTTACCCATGCATTATTTCGGCAAACTTTGCATCCATCCAGGACTGCCAAAAATGGCATATGGTGTCACTAGAATCAGCGGCAAGGCATTACGCCAGAACTTGTGAAGACCGATTGGCAGCTTCCGACACCTGCGGCCTGCTTTCCGGACCGAACAAGAGTGCGGCACCAGTGCATATTAGACCCTCGGGCCCGCCCAGACACTGCGCCTGGCCAGTAGGTGTACATGTGGTCCAGGCTATGTGCGTCTTTTGTAACCTCCAGCCACGTGGAATACTCGTGCCTGCACCCGGTTACGGAATCCTCATGCCGGGACTAGCACGGTACGCCTTGTTGCCACCCTGCAGTGGGTATGAGAGGCATTGGAACTGTGGAAGAAGGCCCCCGGGTTTGATATGCCCTGGCCTCCGGTCCTTCAACACTATCCTCACTCACCCATTGCGCTAGACCGTTAGCCCCCCATCTGTCCCGAATGTACTCTCGCGCATAGTTATTATGTTCTAAAAAGGACCACGGCAGTTGTTCTCAAATGGCCCAGAGCGTCCCAGCGCCGTGGGATTCTCTCCGAATCGTAACACCACATGAGCCAGATAGTACAGCTCGAAACAGCCGCACGAGGCTCGGGAAGCGCTGTTAGGTTTAGCACGGCCACCGAGCGTAGAGGGACGGGGTGGGGTGAGATTCAATTCTGTGTTCTTGTGGCGGCGGCGCCCACTACTCAACTCCCGAAGCCTGGCCCGCGAGGCGGCGCGAGCACTAGGGGGGAAAATTGACAGCCCTGGGCGAGGCTAGAATTGCGGAAGAGCGGTTCTAGAAGTCCAGGTGAGAAGGCAGAAGCAACGGGATGGCTGCGCGATCTGACGGCCTGCCGTGAACCGATAGTTTGGGGGTGGGGGTGGTGATGGTGATGGGCGGTCTCTTTCGGTCGAGGTGCTGAGTGAGTGCACCAGATGGCGGGCTACAAACTGTGTTCGCAGGCCCATCCCGTCCCGATTTCAATCGCGGCCGATCTGCGTGCCACTTGCTGTGTGGTGACTATGCGATGAGAAAGGATGACTGACTTTGGCCGAGGTGCAGGTCCGACAGAGTAGGATGAATAGGAGGATCGGGCAATTCCGGCCGAGGGCACGGCTCTCAGGGCGCTATCTGCATCCTAAGAAGCCATCTATCATTTTACTATACGGTCTGTACCTGGGCCATGACGGTAAAAGGAGAGATGGATGTGCACTGAGTGAGATGAATGCAACAGTACGGAGTACCCCCTAGAGATAGGCAGGTAGGTCTTGCTGGATGATACCCGAAGCAATGGGAATTTAGGTCACAGGCTGGACCAAGCAGACGGTGTAACAGTCGTGCATATCTAACCCTTATTTCCCCCCCTCTCCTCTCCATTTGTCTTCCCTAAGAAAAGAAAGAAGAATTTGAAAACACCCTGCGGCTGCGGGTACAGCGTTGGCTGGCACATTCTTAGCAATTCTGAGGTGGGTCCGACTCATCCTGTCATCATATAACGACGGATGGCGATCAAGACGAAGGATGAATAGGGCCACGGACGGAGGATTCAGAGTCTCACGTTCTCGCCTGGGATTTGCGCCCTGACAGGCTGGAGCGGGTTTGGGTTCCTGGCTGCTGGGCCCAGGCTCCTCACTCCTCCGCTGTTTTGCTGGCGCTCTGCTGGCTTGGCTTCACCGTCAGCTGCCCCGGCCCACACGTTAGTCTCCCCCTGGAGGTGCAGACGGAGGTGCAAACGGGCAGGCAGGCTTGAACTCACGAGACGAGCCTGTGGCAGCAGCCCATCAACAACAAGGGCAGACGTGATGAGGAAGATGCATTCCCACGGCAGATTATCTACTGCACGCCAGTTCTGCACCAGTGTTGCCGGGGCAGGCCAGCGTGTCGCGGGACGTGAGGTTGGAGCAGCAGGAGTAGACTAAACTACCGCACCTAGGCAGGCATGGGACAGTCCCTGGACGAGGCAACTGCACCATTTCGACCCCGCATCCCGGTCCCTGTTCCCGCAGCAAAAGCATCACCACCCACCTCTGGGCTGCAAAGCAAGCTCAAGCCGCCACCATCTAGGCCTAGCCTCCTGGACACAAGCACACAAGCACAGAAGCACGGGCAGGATGCAAGGTTGGGGTCGGCAGAGTTCGAGGGGGAAAGTCCATCTCCAGACCGACTGCCCACCTGCCTCACCTGTGCAACCTCGCCCGCTCAACCAACGCACCCGTACCTACACGTAGTAGTGGTCTGGCTGTCTCCTGCCTACCCTTTCCCGCCGCATCATCGCGACCAGCCAGCCAGCCAGCCTCCTCTCTCTCCCTCTACCCAGTATTCCATCTGCAGCGCCTACATCCTCGCCCGCCTCGTGAGCCAGGCAGATCCAGGGGTTCCCAATTGCTATCAGCATCCCCGTCCCCGTTCCTCATCCTATCCACCCCACCACTAGAAAGAGGCACGCTCGACGCACGCACTTGGTCCAACCCACTCTCATTCGAGTCCAATCCAATCCAATCCGGTCCAGCCAGCCCAGTCCTGTCCAGTCAAAGTCCAAGCCGGCCCAGTCAAAGTCCACCACCGACACAGTCCAGGGACAGGACTACCTGGAGCAAATCCCCCCTCTGCCTCCTGCCTCGCCTCTTGTTCGCCGCTCGCCGCTCGCCCGCCCTTCGGACCTGGGACCCGGGCCCTTTACCTCATCAGACTCTGCAGCTGTCTATTGCATCCTCCATTCCTCTTCCACCGCTCTACCGCTTCTGTCAGCGTATTATTCTGTAGACTACTGTCTTCCTTATTCTCATATTTACAGACCTGCAACCCAACCTGCCTGGTCTATTATCGTCCTGTCATCACCCGCCTCTCCCACCAATTCCCCCCCAGCCATTCGCTGGCTGCGGCTACTTTGCTCCTTTCCCGCATCGAAAACACCGGGCTGCCCACCTCCACCAAGCCAGCCCCGATTCATCAACACCCGCCCGCCTGCCTGTTCTGCCTGCCAGACCAGACCAGCCAGCCTTGCCAGACACTCCACGACTTGTCTGCTGCCCTCCTCGAGCTTACAACGTGCTATTGCGTGGTCTCGGTCTTGCCTTGTGATACGTCAGGACGAGGCGAGTCAACGGGCTCTTAGAGGCACAAGGTACAACACCGGCCGGTATCCACCTAGCAGGCAACCTCACCGACTGAGCTGCGTCGCCGCAGACACACGAGCCGACACCTGCTGCGATCCCCACGATAAACCAGAATCCGTCACCTGTCAATTGTCAACTTCTTCCTCAGCAGGCCCTCCATAACCATACCAAACCTCGCGTCCACAAAGGACAGCTATCTTAAACCAAAACCATCTCCACCTGCCGCCTGCCACCTGCAACCCCTGCTTCTGTCCTCGCTACGCCCGCCCGCCTCCCGAACAAAGCCAAGTCGAATCAAAGCCGCTCGACCTGGGTTATCCGTCTGGACCAACGAACCGACTGAAATGTCTACGGTTGTACCATAACTCAACCATTGCCTTTCGAGTTCGAGAGCCAGGGCGGTCGCTCCAATGGGTAACAGCCAGGGCAAACCCGTCGAGTTTGACGGTGAAGGTGCTTATCACTCCATCCGCCCCCTACTGCCTCCTTGATTGCTTCGGCCCCTGGCCTGCGCGTCGTCGCATTGTCTCTGCACGTTCGACTGACAACCTCTCTTTGTCAAACAGTAAACCTCAATCACTTTCGACTGCTGCGAGTCGTCGGCCGAGGAGCCTTTGGCAAAGTACGCATCGTTGAACGGAAAGACACCAATCTATCGTTTGCCTTGAAGTATATCCGCAAAGATGAAGGTACGCAGACCGACCCACAAGCCAGCGAAATCTGCTTCCGGCATAGTCGCTGACATCGTAGACACCATACAGTCGTCCGGTCCGAAAGCGTACGAAATATCATACGAGAGCGCCGCATGCTTGAGCATGTTAATCACCCTTTTATCTGCAACTTGCGGTATAGCTTTCAGGATATAGAGTACATGTGCGTTGTCTGCCACAACTGCTCGTTCCCAAACTGCGATGTAATACTTATGCCATGCCAGGTACCTTGTTGTTGATCTCATGAGCGGCGGCGACCTTCGATTCCATATCTCCAGGAAGACCTTTACGGAAGACGCCGTCAGGTTCTGGATCGCCGAGCTGGGGTGTGCTTTGAGGTACATACATGGTCAGGGCATCATCCACCGTGATGTCAAACCAGACAATGTTCTCCTAGACGCAGATGGCCACGTACATCTTACGGACTTCGTAAGGACACCCCGACCAAGGCAGCATTATCCTGGTGTGCTAACGGAGTTTTTCTAGAACGTGGCATCGGACATCATTCCCGGAAAAGTTCTGACGAGTAAATCTGGCACACTCGCATACCTTGCCCCCGAGGTCTATGCTGGGCATGGCTACGACAGACGGGCTGACTGGTGGTCGCTCGGAGTGCTCTTCTATGAATGTATCTACAACAAGGTTGGTCATCCACACGAGCACATGTCCAATCCAATTTGCGGACCACACGGGAGCTCGCGTGAAGCACTAGATTCACGATAAAGTTTATTTGCGGTGGGGTCGAAAGCTAATATGTCGCACAGAGACCGTTTGAGGGGAATTCTGAGAACGCTTTGAGCACCGTCATACAAGCGGCCAACCCCAAGTATCCAATCACACAGCCACCCGTCTCCCTGCTTTGCCTGTACGCCATCAAGGATGCATTAACTTCAGACCCGAACAAAAGAATGGGCCGCACATGGGAATCATTCACACAGCACGACTTCTTCCGAGTGATCAACTTCGAGGCGCTCGAGAGGAAGGAGATAGAGCCAGTGTTTGTCCCATCATCCGAGAAAACCAACTTCGACGCAACATATGACCTCGAAGAGCTCCTGTTGGAAGAAGCTCCCCTGGAGGCCCGGGCGCGAAGGCAAAAGCCACGGGAGCGGCTCAAGGACGACGCCACAGACAAAGAAATCAGGGAGGATGAGCTGTACAGGATGATAGAGACCGACTTCAGACCGTTTGACTACACCGTGGCCGCGTACAAAAAGTAAGTCCTGCTCATGCGTTGTCTCGTGCAGCACGTACTGACTCGGTCATTAATACAGGATCACCGAGGGCAGCGCGGATTGTGAGCCCTCTGCGGCAGGCGTAAATGGTTTGCCGGATGCACAACAGCCACAAGCGCTAACCACAAACGATGCACGGCCATTATCACAGGCGACAGCCTCGTCCAACACGTACCAGGCTGGAACAGGACAACCACTCGCACCGACACGGTCTACAGAGGCCAACCCGACGTCACAGCAGCATGCCAAGGGTCTACACAACAGCAGAGAGCGCAAGGGCGGCCCTGGGCGCCCACCTCCCTTGCCCCCATATCCAAGCTCATACACGAATTCGAAGCATGGAAAGGTAGCGGGCCCCAAGGGCATCTTTGTCGAGAGCCCCACTGGCGGGGTTCAAGTGACGCTTGACGGTGGTGGTAGCTGGTCTGACCTGGCGCGACAAGATGCAACGCTTCCTGCGGACGCAGCCGGTGCAGGACAGGAGGGTGGCAAGGTCGAAGCTAGTTCCGGCGGCGTTTTTGGTTTCCTGAGTAGGAAGAAGGGAAGAGGCAACAGCCCAAAGCCGAAGGAAAGGGGAGTGCTCGGGAAGGAAGGTGCTCGAGTTGTAATCGGTTAGGCACAATTCGGATCGTCGAACATGACCGGCCCGGCTATGATTGCGAGGGATCGGGAACAGGAAAGTGGACGGACAACCAGGACCCTCTAGTCCGACTCAACAGCCCCCGCGGGCAGGACTGTTCAGCCAGAAGATCGAATCGTCGAAGCTGGAGCCTGCTCCGAGTGGACTACCGATGGATCATCCAGTCGTCATCGCAACAGTGGCAATCCCACTCCGAGAGGGCCGCGCGAAAACCCGGTGGCCAGAGAGCGAGGAGCAGCCGCAGTTTCTGCGAGCCGGGGGCGGTTAGTGGGGGACAGACGGCCCATCGAGACGTGCCTTCACAAGGCGAAGATTTTCGAACAAAGAACGGCGGGGTTGCGCTTCGGGTGTTAGAAGGATGGCACAGAAGTCACAGAAGGGGTACCTTTACCGGCTTGCATGGGGCGGCAGTGTCCTATTTTCGGTTCGCTACATGACGTCCCCGTCCGTGTGCGAATGTATTGTTCATGGGGTCCATTGGCGTCTTTGATAGAGTGGGTTGGGTGGGTTGTATTGGTCGCAGTACAAGCTTGCATGAGGTTCCGGATTGGGAATCGCGGAGTCGTTTGGTGCATGAGCGAGTCGAGATATGGTGTGCCGCCTGTCATCTCCATTCCCTTTTTTCATCTCTCCCACGCATAACATTTTTTGTCAACATTAGCACTTACCAAGCATGGTTATTGGAGGTTCAAACAGCAGGCGAGCCCAGTCCCTGGGACTTGACAGTGGGGGATGACCTGCTGGTGGCATGGTAGAGAGTGTCAGAGAGAGATCACAAGTAGCGGAAATACCCAAATAGTTCGATCAGTAGATTTGGAAAGTAGGTCTTTACTGCGTGCCCCTCGACGGAGAGTCTCAGAACTCGCGACATCCCACACAGATGCTTGTCAAAGATGATTCAAAGTGATTCCTGCTGGTCGTCAAGCCCGTACACATGGTTGAGATCCTTACAAACATGAATGCGAGCCTCTGCACTTGGAGTTCCTCAAGCCACGTTCCACCAGGGTAACCCCCCTCTTCAACTGGCAATGGGGGTACGTGCCTGTTGGGGGCGGGCGAGTGGGGGCTGGTTGGCCCCTGCCGCTTGCCGCGTTGGGCTGGCTGGACCTGTGACGCTCTGCCGGCACGGGCGTGGCAGCTCCAAACCTCGAACAGTTCAATCTCAAACAATCTCGCCGACTCGATCTCCTGGCACTTACTAGACCACCCTTACGCTATCACACCCACTCAGTAGCATCAATAAGAAGTCACTGGCCCCGGATAGCCAAAGGGGAACAGCAAAAACACGAACATCCGGCCCTTGGACGACCGCCGAACACAACGATCGAGATGGATCTGGCCTACGACCACATCGTCGAGGAGTCGCTGCCCAAGGAGGAGGACGGCAAGCGCAACAAGACCAGCGGAAGCGCCGAGCAGACGCAGAACAGCCTGAACGCCGAGTTCCAGGATGCTTACAAGGCCTTCTCTGCGAGCCCCTGGGGCGCGAGGCTTGGCGGGTTCTTAGGGAATGTGGTCAAGCAGGTACGTCTTGCGGGGAGGACACAGGCCCGAGGGAGGGAGGGCGCACTTGAAAGAGCCCTGGAGTCCTGACATTCCATCCGAAACCACAGGGCGAGACCGTGTACCAGGGAGCACAGAAGGAACTCACCGCGGTGGGGAGCGAGGCCCAGCGCGGGTTCACGGGGCTAACCAATGCCGTCATCAGCCGGACAAGGGGTCTGTCGCTGGCCGGCGGGGCCGAGACCGGGGCCGCTGACGGGCAGCAGCAGCAGCAGGGCGAATCGAGCACCGGCGAGAAGGCCAAGGAGCTGACGACGGACGAGGCCATCACGGAGTCCGAGAACGTGCTCTCGCGGCTGCGGTCCGAGGCCGCCAAGCGGCTCAAGGACATCCAGCGGGCCGAGGACGCGGCGGACGAGGCGCTGCTGCGGTTCGGCACCAACATCAGCGCGTTTCTACGGGACGCGGTGAGCATCGCCCCGCCCTCGGGCGACGGCAACAACAGTAGCAACAACGGGCAGGGCGGTGCCGACAGCACGGTGCTGTTCGAGAGCAAGGACGCGGCGGGCAAGAGGGTTATCCACACGAGCAGGTTCGACGCGCAGCTGCACGTCATCCACACGTCGACCGAGAGCTTCACCAAGGATCCGGCGACGGGCGACTGGGACACGTGGGGCGCAGAGTTCGACATCAAGGGCAAGACCGAGGACATCAGCAGGGACCTGGAGAAGTACCCGGAGCTGCGGGCGACGATGGAGAAGCTCGTGCCCGAGACGATACCGTATGAGAACTTCTGGAAGAGATACTACTTCCTGAGGCACGGAATTGACCTCGCAGAGGCGAGGAGGAAGGAGCTATTGAAGGGTTCGTGCTGGATCTTTCTCTCTCTCCTTTTCATTACAATACGGTGTATTGTTGTTATGTATCATCTATGCTAACAAAACCTGTGTCCAGCCGCATCTGCCGAGGAGGAAGTCGGCTGGGACGAGGACTCAGACGACGAGGCCGCCGGCCCAAGCAAGGCCGACGAGCCCAAGAGGCCCGGCTCCACGGGGTCCTCCACCACCATCCACCCTCCCACCAAGTCTGCCGAGAAGCCGTCCACCCTCCTGAAGCCGAACGAGTCTCGCAAGTCCAACGACGAGAGGTCGCAGCCCGACAGCGAGACGAGCTACGACATGGTCGGGGCCGCGTCCGGCGTCCCGAGCAACGCGCCCAACAGCCCCCGGGAAGGCCGCAAGGCCGACGATGACAGCGACGAGGACTGGGAGTAATCGTTGATACTGTTGTTTCTGTCTCTTTTGGGGTTTCATTGTTTCCGTGCTGCTTTTGCGCGGAATTTGTCTCGTCCTTTGGGTTGGAGGAGTCATGGCGCTATTGAGGTGACGACGCCAGGGTAGGCACGCACTTAACCGGTCTTCCCGAGGTCTTGGTCATCTTTCTCTCTCTTCCTGTAGTCCGGTGCGACGACCTAATCGCAGGGTATCAAGATAACTTTTTCACGTTTTGAATAATGTCGCACCCTTCCCCTTTTTGTAGTCATAGGTAGTCGTAGCTGAAGGTGTCGTTTCCCAATCCACACATATCTGGAAGCCCCCGGCACCAGGATCTAGCAAGCTCACCTCTTCCTGGTAACCTTGGTGAAACCATCGTCGTCGACCTCGGGCGGCGCCTTCTCCTTCTTAGGCGCCGCGGCCTCGACTAGTGGAGGAGCCTCGTCCATGTCGTCGTCCGACCCGTCGTTGTCATCGTCGTCATCATCCTCCCAGTCCGTCTCGCCGTCCTGGTCCTCGCCATGCTTGAAGTGTACCTTCTCGCCTTTGCGGGACTGCCAGCGCTCCAGCAGGCGGTCAACCTCGTCGAAGTTGCCGCGCGCGCACTGGCCACGCAGCCGGACGACCTCGGTGGCCACGTCGAAGGCGGTGTCGTCGTCGACGTTGACCTCGAACTCGTCCAGCATCACCTGCAGGATCAGCTCCTCCAGGTACTCGGCGTCGGGCTCCTCCTGGTCGCCTTGCGGTTGTTGGGCTGAGGTGTTGCTTCCGTTGGCAGTGGCGGCGTTGGAGTTCGAGATGGGGGGGAACTGGCTGGCGACCTCGCCGGCGAACCAGTCGCGCTTGTCGGCTGAGTCTGGGCCGCCCCAGTTGTTCTGCACGGCGAGGGTGAGGGCGGGCCAGAGGTTCAGGGAGAGGGCTACGCCTTGTTCGAAGCGGGACTGGCGGTTGTCTGTTTCGGTTGCGCGAGGTGGTTAGCTGGGCGTGTACTCTTCTGGGAAGGGGGAAAGCCGGGTTGTGCCAGAGCTGTGGGCTTGCGACGGACCTGTGGACGCCTCGGCTGTTGTGCTGGACGCCATTGTGGATAACGGGCGCTGGCTGGCGCTCGAGGAACCGCTCGAGGCGAAACTGACGAAATATAGGAGACCGTTTCGAGATAGGCAAGAGCTGTCAGGAAACGCGGTATCACAGCCAGATTGGGGTCTCAAGTCGACATCAAAGGTGGGCGGCGATGTTGACAAGCAACATTTGCATCTAGCACTTTAAAAATTTCACAAGCTTGTCCCTGCTCCCACACCCCCAGGCCCCCAGGCCCCCAGGCCCGAATCCCTACCCCTCTGCGATAAGCCCTGTCTTCTTATCAGTGCACAGTCAAAAGATCGCACCATTGTCTAGCATGCCTTGGTGGCTCATTGCCGGGCCGGAAGTCGGTGCCAATTGGGAAAATAATTCAGGGACCACTGCGCTTGGTACGGATGACCTCATACCGAGTATCACGCCCTGCGGGCGACAATTGCACCACTACATGATGCTGGACGATGCACTACAGCTGACTATACTCCAGTCTACCGTAGTCTACTGTTTGACTGTCTGCCGAACTGTCTGCCAATCTCCTAACCAGTCAATCACCTTTTACGGTTTCGGCCTCGGCCTCGAAAAGTGCCGTGCGTGCTGGACTAGACTGTGAACAACGGCAGCCTTGGGCGAGAGATGCACCAGATTCGATATGGGATTGTGAGGATGGGCAAAGCTTTCATGGGGATGCATCCTGCCAGGAACACTGCAGACGTCGCTTGCTTTGCTCATGAGTGCCCCCCCCTCGACCATCGCCGACGGAGAGATCCAGGTCCGAGTCCGAGATTGACCGTCCGGGGGTCCCGACCGTCCGGGACGGCGCTATTCCTGGACTCTTAACGGCCGGCCACCGTATGGTCACTACCAGACATGGTCACAATCAGGTAGTGAGTCAATCTGTCTCGACGGTCGGCCTTGACGACCGTCGGGCGGGTGAACAAATACGCACAACAGCACTCGAAGCGTCCCGAGTCAGCGTCGACGGGGCAAGACTGAAGACACGGGGGTCTGAGGGGTAAGAGAAGCATGGACTGGGCTAACTGGGCTAACTGGCCGTTCGGAGTTGAAGACTTAACTCCTAAAGACGAGCGGATGGCAAAACGGGTTTAGCTAGAGCGGTATAGTCTAGAACGGACGGTAAATCCGCAGATCCATCTGACTCCAGGCACTCGGATGCTGGCGTCCTCTCGCGCAACGCGCACCGTCGCATGCGCATGTTCACATCTGCCAAGCGCGGGAGCAACTGCAGGCAATGAGGGATGATGGGTGACGATCCTCCCGTGTCGGCCTCTCACAGCCGGCGCTGCTGTCGCAAGACTGGGGAGTCAGGGTGGTTGGGAGTCATACCGGGAGCAGAATAGTCTGGATAAGCCCACTACTGTATGCAGGCAGTCCTGCTTGGGCTGCCTGGGCCGTATGGAATCAAGGTTGCCCCGTCCTGGAAGGCTGGGGGCACAGATTCTTTCGCTAGGCCCCCGGGGTTAGCTGTTGTTACTGGGTACTCTGCTGTCCCACCATGCCCTGCACGGCAAGGGTGATACTCCCAAGCATCAAGCATCAAGCCCAGGAGCCAGGAGCCAGGTCCGGAGCCCCAAGCCCCAAGCCCAAAAGCCGCAGGCCGCAGGCTCCAGAGGCAGAGCGACCCTGGGACTGAGCCGTGTCGTCAGGCGACGGGTCGCATGTGGTCTTTGTATCTCCCCATCGCATAGACACGGTGCTGACAAATTCAACATCGGCTTCCACGCCCCTCCATCCAGACGGAGCCAGAAGGAGGGGAGGGGAGCCAGCCTCCGTCTCCTTCAATCCCCGCCGTCCACCCCCAAATATTCAACCCAATGCGATCAGTCAATCCGATCCTCCTGAATCCTGCCCTTACCTAGTTCTTATGGTCTTGTGTACTGTGTCCACGTCCCAACGGTCGGTCCCAGCGAAAAGGAAACTTCTAGTTGCCCACAGCGTCAGCAGCTGCCATTGGCAACGGACATCAACTTGACACATCTCGTCTCACCGTACCGTCCCCCACGGTCAGCTAGGACTGTGTGTGTGTGTGAGAGCCTCGGGCAGACTTTCGCCTCTCCCCGTTCCCATCCCCATCCCATTCCCACTTTCCACCTGCGCCTGCGCTACACCTGCATCCGCAGATGGACCCTGCTCGGACAACAGCTTGACCCGGCTTGGATCGACTGTGAATCACGACCACAACCTGTATCCCGTCAGCCCGTCTGACCCTGTATCCTGTGTCCGTTTCTGAGTCCTGCGTCCTACACCTGGGCCTGGACCGCTCCGTCTCCCTGGCAGCCCGTCACATCACGCCGCCTACCGCACGGGGAGCACCTCCGTTCGCGCTGACCGTCCAATCTCTCCTCCGTTTACGCTCCAGGCTCAGTACTTTGTTCACCGGTTCAACCGTGCCCACCTTTCGTATTCTCTTCTCTCAGTATCACTTCCACGTCATTCTCACTACGACTCCCATCGCCAGTCAGGGAATTCTCTCGACTGGACAACATTACACTCCCCTGGCAGGTTTCGACGTCGACTGCCTGACCGGAGCGCCCTGACCACTTTCCTCACTGCGGACCGTCCTACAGTGCCAAATCCCATATCACTTGCGCCCTGCGCCGGAGCCAAGCCCAGAGTCCAGACTGCTGTGGCACGCCAGTGGCGAATTTCTGACCCCAAACCAGAGAACGGGGTAGACGACCACTTCACCACCAGCAGTTATCTCGACTCCCTACTCCACCCCGCCCAACGAAGTCTAACCTCACCTTGAGCTGGCTCTCGTTGCTGTCGTCCACAGCCCACGTTCACGATGGCCTCCACAGGAAACCCGCACGACTTTGTCCTCACCCCTCAGCAGCAGAGTCTGCTCTTCGCTGCCCTCAACTCCAACAAGCAGCCCATCGCCTCCCCAATGGCTGGCAACCTGAATATGTCCCCGGCCTCATTTGGCAACTCCCCGACCCAGAAGACTGACATCAATGGCTTCGACACAAGTCCTTTCCTTGACTACGACTATGACATCAACGGCGATACCAGCTTTGATTTCAGCTTTGGCGATGGGTCCAACGCTAAGATGATTGGAGACCTGCCCGGATCGGCCGGCAGTGACAAGTCCGGCTCCGAGAATAATGACACCGAGAAGAGGAGCCACCCTGACGATGAGAACGAGGATGACGGAGGCGATGCCAAGAGGCAGGAAACTGGAGAGAAGGTTTCTAAGAAACCCGGACGCAAGCCTCTTACCACTGAGCCTACCTCGGTGAGTCCGGCCACGCGCAATGCAAATGCAAACCATGTCTCCACTTGCCACATACTAACAACGCTCGATCGTCTAGAAGCGCAAAGCGCAGAACAGGGCTGCCCAGCGCGCATTCCGTGAGCGCAAGGAACAGCACCTCAAGAACCTTGAGACCAAGGTCGAGGAGTTGGAAAAGGCGTCAGCGCAATCCAACCATGAGAACAGCGTCCTGCGTGCCCAGGTCGAGAAGATGACCAGCGAGTTGAGCGAGTATAAGAAGAGGCTTTCTGTGATGGTGACCAATCGTGCCTCTAGCATGTCTGGCGGCCCACGGCCTACATTTGGCCACGCCGTCATCAACAACTTAAACGACGTCAACTTCCAGTTCGAGTTCCCCAAGTTTGGCCAACTTCCTGGTCCTTCGCCAACTGCGTCCAAGCAGACCTCTATGAACGGTCGCACATCCAACTCACAGTCACCTCGCAACACCCGCAGCCCTAGCGACCAGACTAGCCCCTTGGCCCAGTCTGCACGCCACGGCTCGACGGGCTCGAAGTCGACGAATGGCCTTGATACTCAGGCCAAGGAGGACCTGGCCAACTTCTCCGGAATCTTCAGTCCTCCCTTGACTAACAACAATGTGGCGTCTGCGGCCCGTGGTAGGACAGAGTCTAGCAACAGCGGTGCGGCAACTACAACTTCGTCGCCCTCTGCCTCATCAAACTCCCATGGGGGTCCAAGCTCCTCTTGCGGGACTTCTCCTGAGCCGTTCACTCAGTCTCCGATGGGCTTCAAGCCGGTTGACACTCTGACCACCATTGGTGAGGAGAAGCATCCCCTCGGCAACATGAACCAAGGTGAGAAACGGTCATATTCAAAACGCGGGTCTCAAGTGAGACGAAGCAGAGCAACTCCGAGGAGACTCCACCGTCCCATGTCTTATAGCGAGGCTAACAAATACCAGACTTCAGCCAATTCGCAAATTTCGACGTGAATGACATGAACTTCATGTCGTCGAGCAACAACTTCCAGTTTGACCCACAGCTATTCGGCGGCTACCGTGAGCCCCAAGAGAATATACTGGGCACGGCCGGCTTTGATGATACCTTCTTCAACGATGCGTTTGACGTTGACTTCACGACACCATACTTCGCACCTAGCCCTGCGCAAAAGAAGGCCGACGACCTCATGTCACGGATCGATGCTGCGAAGAACGACGATGCGACCGAGCTTGTTCAGACTACAGATGGTCAGCTCCTGACTTGCAATAAGATATGGTACGTCGACGCAGGGACTCCCAGCACTCACATTGCAATATCTAACAATGTCTACAGGGAGAAATTGCAGAGCTGCCCGAAGGTTCAGAATGGTGACTTCGATCTCGATGGCCTGTGCTCTGATCTCCAGAAGAAGGCCAAGTGCTCAGGCTCCGGTGCAGTCGTCGACGAGTCGACATTCAAGAAGGTGATGCAGAAGTACTTGGGCAAGACAGACAAGGAAATGGAAGAAGGCTGCCCGGAGGAGAAACTCAAATTTGAGCAACAGGCCGCCGAGCAACTCTCCTCTTGATGGACTTGCTCGGCGCCCCAAGAATCCCCTCGTACACGCAAGCACTCGCATTAAACCGGCAGACAGGCACGGGCATGGAGTGGCATTGGTTGGACGGCTCTTGCCAGAATGGCGCAACGGTAATTTGCAATACCCAAGGAGGGTTTTAAAAGGGGGACGGTTTTTGGTTTAACTATCGGATCGGCGTTGTTCAATTATAGGGGTTGAGGCTCCTGCCCACCTAGCATTGATGGATATCAGCCTGGCGAAGGGCCGACCGGGTCACGAGGCGTAACGCTCGCTGAGAAAGCTGTGCTGGGAGACGAGTCCAAGGATAGCCGTCTTCAGGTTGCGACGAGTTTGAGCTGTTTAGTTAGTGCAATATCTGATGGTCGAATGTTTGATTGATTCCACCCACTGTATACTCTCCCATCAACTATTTTTACACACCTTTTTTGGCATTGTGACGAGGTCAGGTCTCGTGACAGCCAACATTGGCTTGAGTGAAGTCTCGAAACCTGGTGTGCTACCCAAGCGGCCACCCTCGCACCACTGCACATGGTGCTTGGAACGACGCCCTCGAAAGAAACAATCAGGCAAACTACCCTCTCCCCAGACTTTTAACAGTCCTCTACAAAGGTACTGTTCGTTGACGCCAAGTCTGGCCCCACGATCCTGCCGCCACACCCCCCGAGCCGGAGAACGGCCATCCCTCGGGAGCTCCCGCCGTGTGTTGCTACCGGCGATCTTATCTAGTCTATGACGACGTTCCCCTTCAAAACCAACCAAAGTTCCCGGCAGCAACTGGTACAGAGCTGCAACGCTGAATACCTTGGAAATAGCATCGGAGATCTGCCGGAAGGTGATTCGGCAATTCGTTTTGCCCGGTCGTCCAGCTTAGTGTTGGGATGTGACGTCTGCTGTTGTCGCCTCCCCACGGTGCTAAACTAGCTGCCATATATTTGGAGTAAGGCAGTATGAAGTGTCTTGTCCGCCTTCAACCTCAAATCCTATGCATCCAAGTTCTTGACTGCACTGTGTGTTCCCGTCAGCTACGCTTTCACGAATTGGTATTATCCTCAGCCAGCACGAGAAACTCTACACCCGCAGCATTGACCCCTACAACACACGTCTCAAGATGTCTGCCTCTCGCGCCCCCCTCTTTGACAAGACCCGCGCCCTGGGCGAGCTGGCACGACCCCGCCAGAAGCGCGTGATCGTCACAGGCGGCTCGGGCAAGCTCGGCCGCGCCGTGGTGAACCTGCTCTCGGAGTCGTGGGAGGTGATCTCGGTGGACGTAAGGCGGCCGCCCACGGCGTCCGAGGACGGCAAGTCCGGGCTGGGCGGGGCGTACCGCCTGGTGGAGGTGGACCTGGAGGATATGGGCGCTGTGCTCGAGACCTTTATCTCGACCGATATGGCATACGGCAGCGTGGGCGGGCCCGGCGTCGACGCCGTCGTGCACCTCGCGGCGCTGCCGAGCCCCGGCCAGACGAACTCGAGCAGGCAGTTCCGCACCAACACCATGAGCACGTACAACGTCCTCGAGGCGGCCCGCAAGCTCGGCATCCAAAACGTTGTCCTCGCCAGCAGCGAGACTCTTATCGGCATCCCCCTCGCCGAAGACGGGCACGGCCACGAGCCTGCTAGCTTGCCTGTCACCGAGGACCACGAGCGCCGCCCTGAGAGCGCGTACTCGCTCAGCAAGCTCGTCGGCGAGGTCCTCGCGGAGCAGTATGCGCGGTGGGACCCGGAGCTGAAGGTCGTGTCGCTGCGGTTCAGTAATGTCATGGCCCCCGCCGACTACGCCGACTTTGAGAGCTGGCAGGACGACCCGGCCAAGAGGAGCTGGAACGCGTGGGGGTACATCGACGCGCGGGACGGGGCGCAGGCCGTGGCGAAGAGCCTTGAGCTCTCGGGCGTGGGACACCACCAGTACCTCATTGCTGCGGCTGATACGTGCATGCGGACGAAGAATGAGGACCTGGTTAAGGCCTCCTTCCCGAATATCAAGTATACGCCCACGGCGGGTGAGAGGGACTCGCTTTTGAGCATTGAGAAAGCCAGGAAGGAGCTGGGGTTTGACCCGAAGTATACCTGGGAGGCTCAGATTAAGAAGTGAACGGGTGCCGGCGGGACGGTCGGTGACCACGTTGCCTGAGTGTGCTTCAGCTGATGGCGAATGGCGGATGATGAAAATGCGGGTTAAAAGTCTTATTTTCGATTGCTCCTGTACTGTGCTGTACTTACATCGCACAAAACGTGCGAAGCAATACAATACACGTCATTGAGTTCCGTAACCATCGTGCCGGCTTCTGCACGACACAAACTGATGGATGTTCGTAAATCCATTTCTGTCTTACAAATGTGCCCTATTCAGTATTGCGGAAATTGTTGCCCTTTACAACTTCCCTGGGGCAAGACTCGGCTGTGCCGGGATTCATCCTTCCCAGGGTAAGCCAGGATCCCTATAGGGGTTGAAACGTTTGTAAGGCGATTCGAGGGAACCAAAAGGCAATTGATTCAAAGAAAACCCTGGCAAAGTTGTAAGGCAAAACGATGAAACACAGCGTCTATATTATGTTGAACCTGAAGTAAATTCTGAACCCAGGGCAGAATTTGGGCCCCGTAACTACCTTGTGCCTTTTAAGAGTTCATGACAAAGTCTTTTAACCAACAGAAGTGTGGACATAGAACATTCCAACTGGATCGACCTTTATATTGTATTGCAAGGTTTTGTTCCTATATCGTCTCCGTGGATCTCCGTGTCAACTACTGCGGGTGGCTTTCGTAGTATAAGCCGAAAAGCGATCATGCAGATCTTCCTGTCGTGCTGCACATCCCCGAAGTATGCTTATATGGCACGTTTGATCGACAAACCCCAGGCCGTTGTCAGGTCGTATTGAGCCTCACCCACGCTTTTAGGACGTACTGACAGGGACGCGCGCTCTGCTGAAGTTTTCACCTGAACTTTGACAGCATTTCCATCTGGTTCGAGTTCCGGATGGGTGTTCGAGAAAGGCCCACTAAAACTGTAGGACTGCTGCGAGCCAAGGGGAGGGAGGACCGTTTCAGTAGATCTCCTGGTCTCAAGTTCCTCCGTGTCAGGCACGCCAAGCTTCACGACCGGTCGATGCAGGCCAGGGCAGGCTTGTCAACAGACTCAGGAAAGTTGTATTTCTCACATGTTCTGCGACATCAGACACAATCAGCTGACAACGACTTGGACCTCAAGTAAGGGGGGAAGTCATGCTGTATATGAAGGCGTAGCTATATAACCGCGCGTCGTCGCCAGTTTGGTAACCATAATTGAATAGCCCACGCCACATTATATCATTTCAATCATATCCAGAGGAACTGTTTGCTCGCAGGACGACCATACTTGACCCTCACTTTCAAACGCCATACCACCGCCTTCAACAACCATGCAGATCTCCAAGAACCTCGGCCTCCTCACCCTGACGGTCCTGTTCGCCTTGGGCCAAGCAGCACCCCAGCAGAGAGGCGGTAACAATAACAACGACGACGGGGAGACCTCTGCCGTAGACGCGTTCTTCGACAGCTTCAAGCAAGGCGGCTCAGACGCAGGGGGCCAGAGCGAAGGCGATGCCGCGGCTGCGGCAAGCGGCGCCACACAGGCCGGTGACGATGTCACGAAGGGCTTCAGCGCCGAGACGCAGGCCGAGGTCGACAGCGGCGAGCTCACCTGCCAGCTCAACAGCAACAAGCAGGTTGTCTGCTCTGATATTTCTGGGGCCAGCAATATCATCCGTAAGTTGGAGACTAAGACGAGACTTTTTTCTGCCGGTCACTAACTGAGCTGTTTACTACAGCATGAGTGATTATTCTTTGGCTTATTTGCATCCGGAGTTGTGAATTGGGACAGCGAGGGAGCATATTTTGGTGGGCTCGGGATTATGAACCGGATATGAAAGGGATACATGATGTTGACTTTTCTGAGCTTGAGCCGGCAGGCTGGTGTGATTTATATTCGACACCACTTGGAATTGAACGAGATCCAAGCTTCGTCGAGATGGCTTTGTATGGAATTATTGCAAGAATGGCCGAGTGAGGCGAGCAAAGGCAAATACGGCTGTTAAGTGCAAAATGTAGCCTTAAACAGCCTTTGGCGGTGTCATTTGGGCCAATGCTGGTATCAGGGTCGACAAAGTCTATTTGTACCAGTACAATGATGTACGGATCACACCAACCTGCAGAGCTCATCCACCATGTCGACAAATGGTACTTGTACATACGAAGCAGTCGAGCGGACGTGCAATCTGTGTGGGCTCGGGAAAATATCATTGGTATTGCAAAATATTCAGAGGACATCTTCGTGCGATGGCTTAGAGTCCTGTGCATTCTTGGAAGGTCGAATATGTACGGAGAACCCCGACTCAGAAACTGCCTCCAACTCTGGTTTCAAGATCAGAGTTGGCAATTCATACTCTCCGCCGTTCTGGGGACGAAATGGAATAGGCTCCATGGTGGAAATCTCTCGCAACCTCTGACGAAGCTCGTTGGCTGCCGCGTTGAACGCCGCCTCGTCTGCTCGGTCAGACTGATAGACGACGAAGGACGGCAAGACTTGGAAGCCGACGTAATACAGGGTCCCGTGGGTTATGGGGAAGAGAAGATCGTCGATGGGTCCACAGATCCCTCGAGGCGAGTAGTGCTCCTTCCAGCCCCCAACCGTCACGAGCACCATGGCGCGTTTCCCCAGCATCTTCCCCTCCCCGTACCTGTCACCCCACCTCTTGTCGTTGTGCTCGCCGATGCCGTACGCGAAGCCCAGCGAGTAGACCCTGTCGACCCAGCCCTTCAGGATCGCGGGCATGGAGTACCACCACAGCGGGAACTGCAGGATGACGGTGTCGGCCCACATGAGCTTTTCTTGCTCGCGCTTCACATCGTCCGTGAGCGTATCCGAGAAGGTCGCCTCGCCCGATGCGTAGGCCACCCTTAGACGGGCGTCGGCTGGGAGCTTGGGGAAGTCGGCACGATCGACCTGGCTTTTCCAGTGCATGGCGTACAGGTCAGAGACCTTGACCTCATGGCCCTGGGCTTCCAGTTCTTCCACCGCGGCTCGGAGGAAGGATCCGCCAAGTGACTGCGGCTCTGGGTGAGCGAAAACAATGAAGACTCTCATGTTGGTAGTTCAGTACGTCTGTAGAAGTATTGGCATCAAAGTCAGGAAGAGAGTTAGCTTCGGTAATTGCGTAGTCCTCTTTTTATGGGAACATGTCAGATCGTTGTGGCGTGATGGTCGGTCGAATGTTGAGTCCGGCGACTTTACACATATCGGGTCAACATAACCATCCGATATGCGGCGAGATATCCAGTATGCATGGTACTTGACTTCAATCACTTGCAATATGTAAATAGCCTAATTGCAGTGAGATCCGCTACACAATATTTCAGATTGGTATATCGAGTTATGACACTGCGGAACAATTTCCTTCCTCAATCATCTCAGTGGTGATGTGATCCGTAATTGCCCAGAGTTTGTGCGCTGGCGTGCGTTACGCAATGCTCACGAGGTCCACTTCTGCACGCCCCAACCATTATCGACAGAACCAACGCAACCCCAGCGAAGTTACTTATAGACATAAGCATGTTGCCTTTGAAGACTGCCAAACTGAGAAGCCGAGGTACTAACACTCGCCAGCCTCAGAACCCATCCACCATCAACTAGAGGAGCTGATGATTTGTGCAGCAACTACGCACGCCCCTGTGCTGGAAACCCCACGCATTTATCAGGGGCTCAGTCCCCAAGACATCAGCGGCGGACGTGCCAAGTGGGAAGGAAGGCCGAAGAGCATTTGGCCTAGTGCTGAGGCAGAAAGAAGCACATGTGGCAGAGTGAAAATGGTCAGGCCGCGCCACATCTCCTGATTCCAAGTAAGCCCTCCGTACCCGAGGTCCAGCTACCATACATCGTTCCGGGTATGACGCTAATTCCCATGGGGCTTTCTAATATTTCTCGGCCGCCGAGAGGCATATATACTGGGCTGTAGTAGATATCAGCGTTACCATATTTATGAGATTTTCTGTCTGTTAAGTTCTACGCCTGGAGTCAGGTGTTCCGTGTTCCTGGTGCGCGTGCTCATTCATTCACTGGGAAGGCTGAATGATTTGAGACAATTAAAGAGGTCGACAAGGGGATATATTTAAGGAAAAAGAGCATAAATGATGAATTTTAAATGGACATCAAGTAGATTTGTGCTGTGTGCGTCGAAAACAGTCCCATCCGCTTTCCTTCCGAATTGTTTCTCGCTTGGTACTGCTATTTCCCAGAGTACAATGCGTGTATGAGCTTGACACGTGAGCCTGACCTCGGCGAGTAACAATGGATGAGCCGTACTGAATACGTTGGATATCATTGCCTACACTGTCGGAATATCTATCAATGCCTTTCACGCCCAGACCATCTCTTGTCGATCCAGAAAGTCCCAATTATCGTTTCATACCCTCCGACCCTGAACGCCAAACCTGAATGTTCATGACCATGACTAGAGACACACCTCAGCGCCTCGATTTCTTCGATGCTTTCGGCGCAGGGTCCTCAGAGGCCTTCTTCTTGCCGAGTCTCGCAGCGGCGGCGTGGAAAGCCGCCTCGTCAGGCTCCTCCTCGACAGCCTTCTTCTTCTTGCCCTTGGCCGACTTCTTGGCCGACCCAGCACCGTACTTCTCCGCCAGGTGGTCGAAGAAGTCTTCGCCGCGGTCCTTCTGCCTGCTGCTGATCAGGGCGGCCAGTGCGTCCTCCGGTTTCTCCTTGCCCTTGGACCTCCCTTTTCCCTTGCCACCCTTCTTGTCGCCGAACAGCTTGTCGTGCACGCCCAGCTCCTTCGCGTAGTCCTCCGCCTCGCGCGCCTCGCCCTGCGCGGCTTTCACCCGCGCCTGCTTGGACTTGGCGGTCTCCTTGGCGTAGGCCTTGAAGGCCTTAACGTCGCCGCTCTCGATGGCCTCATCGATGATGCGCCGGAAGCGCTCGTCGTCCGCCAGGACGTCGCTCAGCATGACCGTCTCGTAGATGCCGTCCATGTTGCCGTTGTGTTGCTCGTATGCGATGAGGACGTCGTCTTTCTCCTCGTCGCTCCCCTTGTACTTGGCGGCGAACTTGTTGATGGCATCTTCGCTTATGGCCTCGGCAAACTGTTCACGGTAGAAGTCGGACCAGTTGAAGCCCTCGGAGTCGACTATGGATTCGGAGGTGGAGCCGGTTGCGTCGTAACGCTTGCGCCGGGCTGGGTCGGATAGGATGGCGTAGGCAAAGGCTATGCTTTGGAAGGCGGTCGTGGCCTCGTCCTTTTGGTCTTCGGGTACCTTGTCTGTTTGATGGAATTGGATGGTGAGTATTACCAGGTATAAGAGCATGCCTTGAGTGTATCTCGGCAGTCATTGCTTGGGCTAGACTCGACTTACCAGGATGAGTCCTGAGCGAAGCCTTGCGGTAGGCTTTCTTGATTTGGTCAGGTGTCGCGGTACGCTCGAGGCCGAGCACCTCATAAGGGTCAATCACCGGTGGCTCGGGTGGCATGTTGTCTTCGCTGTCAGACATTTTGGATCACGAATGTTTGGGCAGGATATGGTTGTAGAAGGCTTGGAGTCCAGGCCGTTGGGAGACGCGACTCGACGCGCTGCGCTGCGGTCCAGGGTCCAAATGGGAGTGGAGCTGCTGTACGTTAAAAGGTGGGGAGCTGCTTTTGGCCGAGCTCGGCAGCGAACCCAGGCTTGCAGCTCCCCAGTAAACCGCCTGCAGAGCCTCATATCATCAGAGGTCCACAGCGTGTCATCCTGAGTGCAGGTCCAGAAGATGCTCAAACTCCGACACAACCTTTTTGGCAAAATCTACCACGATGTCTGAGATCAAACCGAATGACCACCGTGCCTACATGGAACTCGCGCTCAGCCTGGCAAAAAATTCCCCTCCCAAGCCCACGAATTACAAAGTCGGAGCTGTGGTCGTGGACCAATCCACAAACGAGGTCCTGGCACACGGATACACCTTGGAGCTGGAAGGCAACACGCATGCAGAACAATGCTGTCTGATCAAACTGGCAGAGGCCCATGGCGTCCCTGAGGAGCGCCTCGCCCAAGTTCTACCCCAGGACCTGGCCCTCTACACCACCGTGGAGCCATGCTCGAAACGTCTCAGCGGCAATATGCCCTGTGCTGAGAGGATCCTTCGCCTAGCCGGAGTCATAAAGACCGTCTATGTTGGCGTCATGGAGCCAAAAAAGTTTGTCGCGGACAACACCGGGCGGGAAGCCTTGGAGAAGGCGGGCATCCAATTTGTCCATGTCGAAGGACTGGAGGATGAAATACTCAACGTTGCCAAAGCTGGGCACGAGCCTCAGAAATGAACACGCTTCGGACACACCGCTACCAACTCTGTCTCATGAGACAGCAACAGTATCCTCGCCGCAGACACAGAATATCCTGGCCCTCATCTTTCGGACTCTAATCTGATGAGGTTCGGTCTTAGCAGCTGAGCAACGGTACGGGAGCAGAACAAGTCGGCGCGTACCCATGTTGATGCTTCGAATACGAATATGTGGAATCGGTGGGACAAGACTTGGCTCTCGGTGACATTCCTCGCTAGAGCACCAACTATCTTGGACAGAGTCTGACGAACAGTGGAAGCTGGAGTCCAAGAGTCGAAGCAGCGAGGAGGGGAAAGCCGTCTGAAGATATGGGCTTCGCAAAGCTCTCTTTCTCAAGATGTTCCCCGCAACATCGAGGAATCTCCCTTGATGCCGATTTCTTGCCCCCCAACCAGGCTTCCCTAGGCTGGGCAGAGAACATCACGCGCGCAGGTGTGCCATATTGATGCCGACTGGGAATATCAGATGTACGTGGCTGTCAGCTCCATTTCATCTCCTCGAAAATCAACACCCACCATCAAAATATCTCCTGCTCCAAAATTTTGCTTCCTATCATGGCAATCTGAACTTCTCAAAAGCCACCGAGCTTCGTCCCGTCCATAGTGAAAGTCTCGGTTGACCTAAGTGGTGAGGCGAAGACTGACTTGTTGCCTTAAATTAAAAAGCGTATTCAGCTTGCTTATCACTGCATTACCTCCTACGGCAAAGACCATACTAAACGAGCAACATAAACCTGTTATTTATAGCTCTTGAGAAAATGAAGTCTTCCTACACCATCCGGCACGACTATCTTGACTTTCAGACGCGGGAGGATCTATTCCTGTTTCCGAGTTCCAAATAAATTCCTGAGAACACTCCGCAAGCCAGAATCAGATTTAGCGGTGTGCCGAGGCAGAGTGCAACCGGTGTTCAGACTCGTGTTTGTCGGCCATGACCTCGTATGAGTCGTACAGGTTGCGGTCGTTTGCTGGGAGCGTCTGCCTTGCTGCCTCAACGTCGACATCTGTGGGACGGACACGTTCGCAGATGACAACGTTAGATGGAGCCTTTTCGTCGCCGCTGCTCCTCCCAGATGCGCTGCCCTGTCCACCTGATTTGCTATCGTGTCCGCGTCTCCGGTAGCTCCTCAAATCCACAAGACTAACCAGCGACGACCCAAAGCTGCGAATGAATCCTAGCTTTACTTGACGCAAGGCGGGAAGTGTCGGTGCAGACCCGAGTGTGATGACGAGGCACTGTTCGAGGCCGGCCCATAACATCCCCATGGAAGTTTGATAGAGATTGCTTTGGTGCGCGGTGACGATACGCATAACACAGCCAACCATGCTGAAGAGGGATCCGGCCAAGAGGATACAGAGGCCGAACCGGCGCGCTAAGGGCATCTTCAGATTCCCAATGATGAGTATTGGAAATAACACGAAGGTCAGGTCAGTCAGGGCGAAGACGGCTATGTATCGGGTGTAAGTACTGTCAGTCATGGTGTTGCTCCACTCTTAACTATGATCAAGAGATTGTTTGTGCAGACAGGGAGGGGACGAGACATGGAGCTACCACTTACAACCTGAGGCGTATACCATAGCTGCTGGAATCAATGGATCCCATCTCCGCGCTGGAATCAGCGGGTTCCAAAGGCCCTCGACGGGGCTGGCCTGTGTCCAGGTGAGGACAACAGACAATGTACCCAAGACTGCGACAAGCGAGGTGGTTGAAATCAACCACCTCTTTAGCCAGACCTTGGTGCCGAATAAGCTTATCAAGAGAAGGGTAATCGAAACTCGAGCGGCAATGGAGGCGCATACGCCAGGCACGATGGAAATGTAGATCCATTTCAACATGTTTATCCACGGCATGGTCGGATCCATCATGAGATATTGGTCGTGCTTGCCAAGCCCCCATCGGTGGGCCTCAGTAATACATGCCTGACTGCCGATTTGGAGCACCTGTTGACTGGCATCAGCACTTAAATTTTGTGATCCGTCCATTCCCACACATTCCCAACAATTTGACCAGGTGAAATACATACCAATGCGATCAACATGATCCAGTCATGTGCCTTCAGGTCCTGCGCGATCTTGGCGCGCACATAGAAACGCAGAGCAACGACAATGATGGATAGTGCAGTGAATGCCCATGTGACGCCCACAATGACGGGCCCGCTGTCACGAGGGTCGTGGGACATGTTCGGTAACCCTGACTGCTCCATATTGCCTGTTGGGTATTATTGCAAAAGGAAGTGTTGTGGTCACCTCTTGATGATTGAAAATGCCTAGAGCTTAGCCCTGATGCCACGAGGGCTTATTCATACGTATATAAATATATACCGCCATTACTTAGCACGTACCAACCAGACGAGCGCCATCGCTGTTATCACGCCACAACCCATAGAAAAGTCCAGCCGCCCTGAGATGACAGCAGAAGCCAAGGCACAGCTCTATTGAGCTTACACCCAAGAACTGCAGAGTGGAGCATCTTGGGGGCTACATTCACAATGGGGGCCACACTATGCGTGCGTGGGATGACTAACGCCCAACCTCTCGAACCACATGCAGTAGAAATCGGGCCGGGCATCCAGCAGGTAAGTTCAGTCTGCATATGTTTCCTGCAGCCGTCGATCCAGTTCGACAAACATAGCACTTGGCCGCGTCGCGGTTGCCTAGTAAGCTGCTGGCCTCGCAGCAGGTTTTGTCGGCAGGCAGTCGAGGATTTTTATTGGAGGCCGGCTTTTTTCTCAGCCAGAAAGTGAGTGCGTCTAGAGTCGGAAATCAGCAGCTGCCCCCGAATCCTTGGGGCGCAGAGGCACGAGTTGAGCAGTTTTGTGGTGTGAGACCAGAATGGACCCATGTATCCATCAACGTCAAGCCGAGAAATAGCCGTCTACGCTTTGCTTCAATTTTATAGGATAACAGAAGATCGGAATATCTTTGGATACATCTTAGCTGCCTTGAGCCCATTTCTCTTCCAACGCCTGTAAGTCGATTGTGAACAGCAGCAACTAGCCCCATATTACTCCTCTTCGAGCAATCCCAGACAACCTGAAGAGCTGAGATTAGGGGTGGATGACTCAATCCGTACTCAACGCCATCTCCTCCCGTTGCTCATCGGCCTGTGTGGCCGGCAATTTCTCTATCTAATCAAACCGTAACTAGCTTCTCTATCCATGGCCCAACCACGCGGACTGGCAGCAAAGGAGCCGAGCTGATGCCAAGCCTCATGCCGGAATAGATCCAGATGGGACTGGACCAGGTGAAGAAGGCAAAAACCCAAAACCATCCCAGAACATGGCGCAGGCGTCTAGGCAACACAGAGATAAATACAGGCCCGAGGGCGTCCTCCAGCATGATGAAGCCAGCGTGCAGGAGGAAGAAGACCACAGCCCCGTTCTCGGAGTTTGGCACGCCCATCAGCTGATCGGCGTGGTGGTGAATCAGACCAGAAATGAGAAACGCAATCGCAAGGCGCGTGTAGAGAGAGACTGCTGAGTGGCGCGAGACGAACGGGAGGGTGTGGTCGACGATTAGGTTGGCATGGCCAGTCAAGAAACAGCGGAACATCTGGTGCCAGGAAACACTGCGAGTGGTCTTGTCAGCATTACACACCCTCAGCCCACAGCTTATTGCCGAGCGGGACTTACCCCCAAAAGCGACGGATGGTGTACGCGTCCGAAAACGACCCGTAGAGGTGTGGGCACTCGGCGGGGCTGTTCAGCCCCAGGCTCACTGCAGCAATGGCGCCCACGTTGTTCATGAAGAGGTTCAGGATTCCAGTCGTGAGCCAGTATCCAACGACCGTGCCGGAACGGAATGCCAAATCGCCGGCACTCAAGTTCCGCAACGAGAAAAGATCGGCCTTGTCTGCTTGCACCATGGCCTTTTCTGGCGGTGGCATCGAGACCACGACGTCGACGAATAGGTAGGCGAGGAGTGTAATGGCCACGCGCCGGAGAACGAAGCCGGCCCGGGTCTGGGTCTGAAGGCCGGCTGAGGACGGGACATTCTTCACCTGCCAAGGGGTTCCAACCCGTCGAATATTCCACAGGAGACCGACCGCCGTTCTAATGCCTCGGAACACATTCGAATTTGATCCATGGAGCTGTGGGAGCTGGGCGGCGTGAACTCGGCGAACCAAAATCAGGTCTGAGGCGCTCAGGAACTGGACCCAAAGCAGCGAGGCAACTGTAGCGGCCCAGTGCGGCCTCTCGTTCCTCAGACACGTGGGTACAACCAGGTTCTCCATACATATGGTAGTTCCACATAAGAGGAAAAGCCCTGCGATCCGTTTGGTGCTTGACTGCGCTGCCGTGCGGACGATCACGAGACCGAACACGGCGAGGAACGCTCCCTCGGTGCAGAAGAAGCCCAGCACCGAGTGGGTCCCGCTATTCGATAGGGCGAGTGTCATTGTGCAAATGCTTAGGGCAGTCTCAATGTTTGAGCAGTGTGTTTGGCCACCATGGACCCGGGTAAGGCCGAGTTGTAAAACAGGTGATGAGAGGAGAAGGATCTTAGCGTTCAGCCAAGAGAGGCATCACGGGGACAAAGTTTCTGTAGAGCTTGAGTCTCCACGCGATATTTATAAATATGTATTTGGCCTCAAGGCTGCGTGAGCAAAAGCTCGAAGTGGTGCCGAGCGGTAGGTGGTGTGGGGAGGAGGGGGGTGCTGCAGTTGATGAATTTGCTGTGCCGCAGCCAACTCACATTCCAATACAGTTCAAAACGTCCCACTTGGCAGGCTGCATGGAACCCAGCTTGCTCATGCGCCGCAGGTGATATGTCTCGAATAGGACTGGGTCTGTTGGTGGCTGCAGCGGCCGGCCCACTCTGTGCAACATGACCCGTTGCCTGCTGAGCAGCCCCTAGCGCCCCCAAACTGTGAACGCGTTACCAAGCGCCGGCTGAAGTGTTCCTTCCGTTTGTCTTTGGCTTACTGACACGACTCTTGCAATAAGCATTTGTATTTCAGCATCTTCAGGTTGGGGACTTTTTTCAATGAACAACGCTTGTCAGCATGAGCCACGATATGCCCGGAAAGTGGGATCACTTGAACAGATGAAGTATTCGAGCTGCTTAGAAGGCATGTGGATACACCCGACTGACAAGAATATCAAAAAGATATAAGATGGCAGATATGTTCGTCCTTTTAGTGTTAGACCATGATGCTGGGAACCAGAGTAAAAGCCATTGATTAGCATTTCCACTTTCAAGACTAGTTTTAATTTGCTCTGAATTCACCTCTTATTTATTGTCAGTCTTCCAATGATCATCACGTCGGTAAATACGCCTCTGGCGATGTTGCAGGATCATGGATTCCTCATCCTCGCCATCGGGGCCACGGTCCTGGGACTGTTTCTCCAGGCCCGTGCTGCGACCAGTTTTCCAAAAGAACTATCTCTGATCTGGGAAAAGCCACAAAACAAGCACTTCAGCATTAAAACACGTTTGGCCTTCTACTTTAGTTGCTCATCGCTGTATCGTGACATCTGGGACAAGGTAAGTCCACACAGCCACCTGAGCAGGACTATTGGTCTAGTATTGGCAGTCAAACTGATTCGGTATGCTCACTGCTCGGACAGTTCTCCAAAAAGGGCCTCCCTGTACTTGTACCGACACTCGGCATTCGAAAGGACATTTTCCTCCCGCATAGCTCTATGAAGTGGCTGCTATCGCAGCCGTCTAGCGTGATGGGGATGTGGGAAGCCTTCAACGAGATGTTCCAGCTAAGCCATAGTCTCGGACATGAGAAGTACATGCTGGATACGTGGGCGGTCGATGTGGCGCGTCATGTGCTCACGAAAGACCTGGAGACTTTCATTGAGCCTGTTCGAGATGAGATGCAGCATGCGACCGACTTGCTGCTCGGCATGGACACGGAGAATTGGAAGACAGTCGACCTGCTCGATACGATACGCACGATCATCAACCGGGCCGGCTGCCGATTCGTCGTTGGGAATCCTCTGTGTACGTTTCTAATGAGATCAACACGTGGCGATTTGAGAGATACAGTTGCTGACCAAAATTAAAGGCCGTGATGAGGAATATCTTGCCGCCGCTGTTGATTCCCTTGAGAGTATCGTCATGAACGCTGGTGTAACGGGGCTTATGCCGCCTTTCCTGCGACCCTTATTTGGTCGCTTGGCCTGCTGGAACACGAAAAATGAGCTCGAGCACCTTGAAAAGCTCTGTGGTACCATGCTACAGGAACGCTTCGCGCATATCGCCGCCAACCCGGACGACGAGTCACAAGACCCCTCGGACCTGCTGCAGCGCATGCTGCGGCATGCTCAACACCACAGAGCGTCAGAAATGACCCTCGACCAGATGACGCGCCGCCTGGTCATGGCCAACATGGGATTCATCTACCAGGCGAGCTTTGCAGCCTCCAACATGCTGCGTAACATACTGGAATCTGACCAGGAGCACGACACGATCCGAGTCCTGCGTGAAGAGGCAGAGCGCTTCAACACCGCCGCTGAAAACGACCCGTCTCGGCTGTGGACGCGCCAGAATGTTTCCCGCATGGTGTTGGCCGACAGTGTCGCCCGCGAGACCTTGCGCCTCAACACCGTCCCTACTCGCGCGCTGGTCCGCCAGGTAATGGTAGACGGGTTGAAGACCGATACTGGCATGCCACTTCCCCGGGGCGCCCTCGTCTCTTTTGTGAGCCAGCCTATGCACACAGACCCGGACCACTTTCCAAACCCACATGCTTTCGAGCCCTTCCGCTTTGTTCAGCTGCGTCAAGAAGAAGCCGAGGGTGGTCGAAGCACTGGCTCGTCGGACGTCTCCGTCAAAGCGGCAGACGACGCAGGTGGAAGTTGGAGCCCCCACGCGTTTCTTTCGACCGCGAACTTGCTCATCTTTGGCCGGGGCCGCAACTCATGTCCGGGTCGTCACTTGGTCGATTTCCAGTTGAAGATGCTTATCTCGCATCTACTTACTAGGTACGATATCAAGTTTGTGGAAGGGCAAGAAAGAAGGCCAGGGAACAAGTGGTTACTGGAATTCATTTATCCGCAGAAGGGGGTACAAATAATGGTGAAGCGCCGGGTTGGTGCATGAAGAGTGTATAGAGTCCATGTTTAAGTTAGCATTCCTAACTACCTAGGTAGTGTCATCTATGATTTTCTCCCACCAAGGTGAAATTTCCCTCTCACCCTTCTTCCTATATTTAAAGCATTAAGAGATATAGATTCCTTGCCACCGCGAGGATTCCAGCCTGTACAGGGGTTCGTGAATAGAGTGGGCAGGTGATAGTATGGTAGGTTGTGGCTGTGAATTTCTGCTAGGCTCAGAGCCTGCATAATCTCACTTCGTGTCACCCAACGTGCAGACAGCCTGGTACGAAAAGCCTTACAGGAGGCCTTGCACTCCCAACTTCTGACACAGTGCTGTACTGTACCAAATGTGGCTTTTGCACTGCCACCAGTGGGAAAAATTCGCGGCAGTGAGATGGTGTTCCTAAAGCCATTCCCCACCTGATCGCCGGCGACCTTGGAAGTTCTCTCTTCATACTCAGCTGGAGCAAACTATCTCTCATCAAACATCAAGAAATGGCTGCTCCGGCTTTCGGCTTCTCTGTTGGAGACGTCGTCGCAGGTGTGTCTCTAGTCAGAAAATTGATACGGGCTTTGAATGACTCCGCCGGGTCGCGCGCAAGCTATCGTCATCTCATTTCAGAGCTTTTTGACCTGGACGAAGCCCTCGCAGGCGTCAGCAATCTGCAGATCAACCCAGCACAAGCAGCTCAGAAGATCGCTCTAGAACAGGTTGCATCACAATGCCAATTTAGTATCACGGCCTTCCTGGAAAAGAACTCCAAGTTCAAGGGATCATTGGGAGTAGTCCCCGGACAGTGTACTTCGACATCCAGATGGCAAGCTAGCCTCCACAAGATCCAGTGGGCACTGTGTAAAGACAGAGACATTCAAGCACTTCGGACCGAGATCCGAGCCCATACGAGAACTTTGAATCTTCTCCTCTCTACCATCCAAATGTATTCACTCGTTTCAAACGTATTATTCCGGATCTACGTGTACAGGCTGACAAGACCTCCAGAGTGTCCTTAAAATTACAAGAAAAGGCAATAGATACCTGCAAAAGTCTGGCCCAAACGACTCAAGCCCAGACGGCCGAAACCCACGCGCTCGTGATGCAGAATCATCATCTACTTGCTTCCCAGGCGGACCAGATAGCTTCAGTTGCCAGGTTTATAGATATCCACCAAGAAGATGCAACTGAGTCAAAGGACCTGCAGTCATTTATAACAAACGTCATGGAATCTAATGCAAAAGTCTTCACTACAGTCCTACAAATGCAACAACTATTATCCAACCTCCCACCACAGGTCAACCGCCAACAGCCAATTGCCTTCGAGGATGCTCATGGAAGACTACTTCCTATTTATATAGAGCTCATCAACTCTTTTGCAGTGTTTCAGGCAGTACTTGAGGCAAGATTTCGAGATCTGCCTGGCTTCAAGAAAGTCAAAAGCCTCGAATACACGGTGCAAGATGTGGCCTCGAGAAGAAAAGTCGACTTGACGAAATCATGGGAGTCAATCTTTCGACCGGGCAGAAGGATGAGCATGAGCGTGTTGTTTCAGCAGAATCAAGCCGAGTCTTCTTCGTGCCCTGGATGCTTTTCAGAAAATATTGTCGTGGGAGATGATACAAATGAGGACATCCAGTGGTCAGTTCTACACCTTAACAGACTTCGGTCCTATGTTCCACTTAAGCCAAGTTTGAGTACCCGAACTGAAAGCAGAGTGTGAATAGTTCCAATCCACTTTGCGGCTTGTGGTACAGACGCATAACCGAGCTTGATGCCTTCAACTCCAATATCCAGGGACAGCCACAGGCCGGAAGTGACACTGAAGAAACGGATCAAATACACGATTTTCGCCGCGTTGAAATTTTGCACCTACCCATAACGGCCACAAGTGAGAAAGAGCAGCATATCGGAGCCATTAGTAGTGAGTGGCCAATCTGCACGGATACATGGAACGAGCACCGCCTGCTGACATTATTTTGATAGGCAGTTCAGGCTCTGAGACTGCATTTTCTCGCGGAAGTATGTGGTCTTCCGAAGGAAGCATGTGGTCCACTCAACAGCCAGTGCAACAAACCGACACGAGGACCAAGATAAACAACAAGAACCAGTTCGTGACCGTCATCAACCACAAGCAACGGAATCGCCAGGATGAACCGAGTCCGACATACAAGACAGCCAAAATCTATGCCTGCAGAACATGAAATTATCACCCGAGGCACACATTTGCATGCAGCCTCACATTATCTCGCTTGAATCTCCATGCCTCAACTTATCCGGGCTTGACTTTTGTATTAGCACAGACGCTACTTCAAGGATGATTCACCCACTCATCAACGTCACTATCTAGATAGTACCACTCTGGTGTTTCAATAGTCATTTCTCTGACGCGCTCCCGTTATCCATATCCAGTTTTCATAAGAGAAAGTCTCAGGAAGCTACCCAGCCCCTGGCTGATCCATCCATGCCAGTGGCGATTCGCCTCAGCACACGGCTAGCAGCTGGACCCAACTGTGCGGGCATTCTTTTTACATCTCATGGGCACATTCGCCTTTAAGCTTCTGAAGATACTTTTGTGTGACCTTGATTTTATTCTTAAGTTTGCAATCATGTGCATCAATGTATCCAATTTGACTAAAAAATGAAAAAGTAGCACTATTTAAATCTATTTCACTCTGTGTGTCCGATATGCTGGAGAAATTGAAAGTATTGCTTACTCGAGCTGCCATGTCGAATTCCTTGTTTTTTGTTGCCTGTTTCACACCATATGACTTCATCCGGTGGCAGTGATCTTTAAGTTGGTTGGGTAGTTATTTTGAACTTGCGAAGGGGGAGGGCATATCGAGTGAATCGGGGCTTTGAGACGTCGGATATGATTCCGAGGTAACAAGTTGATATTCTACTGGATGACGATGCTTGCTTGGAGGACACGAGGCCGTGTCGTTTAAGTCAATGCCCATTTCTCACGTTAGACCTTTTCCTCGTATCAAGACGAATCTGTGATTCGGATACACCTGCCATAAAGTTTGTACGCATCCCCGCTCCTGTTTTCCTCACACTTGAGTACAATTGAAAGCATGAGGTCCCCATGGAGCGACACTTCATCCTCCAAAACTGGTCCGTATCCTTCCCCGCAAATAAAGAGCTTCGTGCTTCGGCATTGGTAAATGCGGAGTCGAATCGGGGCATGCTTCGCAAATACGCGTATATTCGCAATTACGCGTATAATCGAGTCTGGCGTGTCGGGAGATCTTTCAGATGTTAAGTGGACATACATGACATGACGACCATGACTCGCTCACCCTACGCTGGGATCTCTCTGCTGCAGTTTGACTCACCTCGGAGTTGACGGTCAGAACCCTCTATTATTAGTCAGGATACATACCTAGGTACATACGATTCCAACGGGTTGTATCCCTCACACAGGAGAGGTACAATATGCAAGTCCGTTTGGAATGCCTTTTTGTTCTTCGTGGGAAGGCACTTCAATCGTACGTGTCACTTCACCTGCACTGTCACCGACTTTCATGGCAAAGGTTTGAGCGCAAGGTCCCACTCTCACCCCAAGATCAGCATTGTCGAAGCTCAGCAAGGCTATGTATCTGCTTTCCGTCGCCATCGAAATTATCATCACTTAGCCAGGCTTCGAACCCAGCCTTGGTTGCAGGCCATTCATCATCCAGCATCGAAAACCATGCGGTATCCCGGTTGCGTCCCTTGGTAATCATATGCTTCCGAAAATTCCCTTCATGCTTGAAACCTAGTCTCTCTGCCGCATGCCGTGATGGCGTGTTGAGTGCGTTGCATTTCCATTCATATCGACGGTAACCCAGACTGTCAAACACGTAACGAGCTAAAAGAAACTGGCTTTCCGTAGCACCACGAGTTCGTTGCAACCGCGGAGAAAGCATTATGTTGCCGACTTCGACAACTCGATTGATAGGGTCAATTCGCATGAGAGTTATGAAGCCGATGATACTTCGTGTCGAATTCTCCTTGATTGCAAAATAGAAAGGATCTTCAGACACAGCCTTTCCAGAGATGAAAGCAGAGAAGCCGTCCAGGTCAGGAAATGGTCCGTCATGCATGTAGTCCCAAAGCCATGCGGCCTGATCGCCGCCGACGAGCGCGAAAAGTTGGGCAGAATGATCTGGTAAAAGAGGGGTCAGGGTAATATACGAGCCGGAAATTGTTACACGCGCCGGGCGCTTGGCAGGCTCCGGCGCCGTTGCCTCGCCCAGTGGTCGACTTTGGAGTGACATAACGCTAGGTTTATTTCCCTTTGTGCGGATTCAGGGAGCAGAAGAAGCATTTAGAGGAGGGTTGAGCGAAGCTTTTATAACCCGAAGATTTCCATGCCGTACTTACAGGTCCCACACCCAGTGATTGCAATATCGGGTGTACCTGCCGACAGAAGCTTAGCTCCGGGTGGGCCCGGCAGTGCAACTGCGTTAGAATTGGACCAATCCCAGTATAAGCCAGCCTACCGCGGAAAAGCACTGTGCGTTTCGTCCACGACTTTGGCTTCATGGCACATATTTTGTAGCGGTCAACATGTTCCAAATTCTCCTATTGGAGCCAATAGGTTGGTCGAGGCCGATAGCCGAGTCCTCCTTCCAGAGCTTACCAATTCCGGTGGCCGGGCCTCCGTCTAGCTCGAAAATATGGCCAAGTAGCGAAAGCGTGGGCAAGCGAGGCGCATGTGCAGGACTCCCACCAGTTCAGCCCTGCTGAGAGATTCATCATCATCAGGTAAAGATACTGTCAATTTGCACTAAACCAACCATACCTGCCAGTCGGCACAGCGGCCGCAAAGCTCTCGAGAAAAGGCTCTAGATGTTTGCAAGAAGTACATTGAGGATTCCACAGTCGGATTAAGTGACTCAGCATGGGCACCTTACCGCTGGGTCTCCTACCATTTTGACGTGGTTCACGCCTGTGCAGTCGTTCTCCAGGAGCTATTCCAGTTTTCCCGAAACGCAGAATTCTCTGACCTGCGCCCAGTCGTGGAAGCGTGCTTTGCCACAAAATGGATGACCCGACCTGGTCTTACCTGGGGGTGCTTCGGTCCAAGGCGGGGGAAGTCAACGCTTGGTGTCCAGACGACCTTAAGAGCTTGACTTGAATTCTCTGAAGATGTGTCTCGTAGACTGGAGTCCATTGAACGCACCTGCGGACGCTTTCCTCCATCTGGGAAATTTTTCGAGAGGCTGTATGAGCGAAATGAATTTTTGAACTGATAGGTGTCAATGACGGACAGGAAGCGTTGATTCAATCTGCAATATAGCTAGCAATCCCATTCCGAAGCTCCCACAAGCGGACACCTTCTACTCGTGCTTAAGTGTAGACTGTAGCGGATTCCAATATCATTCCTAGCTTAGAACCTGTTCCCATGTTATTGTCCAGGATATAAGCACGGTCATGGCCTAAAAGAAAACTATTTAAATTTCTCCAAAGACTCACCCATTAGGAGTTAGAAAATGGCGGGATTCCTTTCGATCTCTGGGAGGCGAAAGGCATCAGTCCATCGGCTACGCAGCGGGCTTATGCCAAACAGCTCATCACGTACATTTGTCCGCCTGGGACAAGGAGCACGGACGAGTGATGTGGCGGATCACACGCCCAGTGCCCACTATGGGAGGATTTTGATCTTGACATAGGTTTGTGTAAGAATACTTTTGTGACGGAGTGTTTGTTGGAGGGCTTGCGTGACAGCTTAGAGTCGTTGCTCAGGAAGATGGAGCGCCGGTCTGCTAAGTAGACTGAGGGATGCCGCCGGTCCACGATATCTCTGTCTACAAGATAAGCATAAGGAGGATGATCTCCTGGCTTGTGTGTAGCAGCCGCGTCCTCGGCGTGCTCAATCGCCATCTCATACAGGGACTCGGGCCGTCGATTCTGCTGTCCAAATCCTGGTCATATTCCCAGACGACTGGGAGTTTGTTCGTCAGAGTGCCTTGGCTGCGCAGGGCGCATCCGTGAAGACTCCGTCGGTCTCTGCCAGCTAGTCTTCCACACCGCCGCGGTCGGTCGGCACCGGCGGTGTTGCCAGCAGAAACCTGTTCTCTTCTCCGCGCCGCAATCAGGACTTGACAACACCGAAGGACATTGCGCTGGTAAGATCTGCTGGGCCGATGGACAAGTCACCGGGGAATACTGTTTCCAGGTGCCACGGCGGCTGATCCGGTGGTCGAGGTGGCGGATCCCAGCATGTCTCGTTCCTGCGATATGTTGACTATGTCTGACCTTCCACCTAGGCAGCGAGGCTAACGACCGCGCCTCGGATGTAGATCAGTTGTCAGATGATCAGCTTGCGATTAGCAGCCCAACATCGATACACAAGAGGAAGAAAAGAAACTCCCACCCGCCGACAAGGAGCAAGAGATTCGCGGCGGGAAGAAAAGGCCTTTAGGATGAGAGTGGTGCCAGATCTCTAGCTGCATAATTTCCGTCATGGGTAGAATCAATTTGATTTCCATTCCTACATGCTATCAATCCACATCCTCGCCATCGTCGCCAACCGCTGACAACAGAAACGCGAGCACCTCCTCCTGGGTGACCTCGTATTGGATGCCTTCGTCGGTGTTGAACACTCCGGACGTTGTCCATTCATAGGACACGCTGCCCTCGTCATCTGAAACCTCGCCAGACAATGTCTCCTGGATGCCTGCCGGACGTGGTCTCTGCGGCCCAGATGACGGTGTCGACGAGGCACGACTCTCATTGATACCGGGTGCCGGGATGCAGCCGCTCTTGTGCACCGCCCAGTCCTGTCTCTGGTGCGCTTTTCCGCAGTATGCCACTGTCCGACAACGCGAACATCTCTTCACGCCATCCACCGTCGCGCACACTTTGCAGCTCATTATCTTCGTCAAGCAATGCAGGCCATATTCGACCGGCAGATCCCTGTCATAGAAGTGCAAGTTGGATATGGCGGGCAGTATCTTCTGCCGCACTTGAGTCCGGCACTGCTCTCGACCGCAGAGCGAATCGACTATGACGAGCACGAACCGCTCAGGCTCAGGTAGGCTAAGAAAAGCCAATGGGATCAGCGAGGTGGTCGAGGTCGGCGCTCCGCAGGCACAGGTACGAGGCGCATGCTCTACGCATTCTGCTTCGCTCTCCCTCAGGATGGACGTTGTCGTATTTGACCACAGGCGGCGGTATTCGTCACTGGGGTCGTCACTAGGGTGCGCACCATTATCTGCTGTAACGACCAGAGCGCTTGGTATGTCGAAATACCGCTCGAAATTTCGACTTTCGCTTCGAAACCAGAAGAGAAAACAGACTTGAGTAGTCGACATGATCATCTAGGCTTCATCGTAGACAGAATGGAATCTGAGCTCAATGGTTAGGAGTCAAGAATCTGGCATCACGACCCCGCCTGTCTTATACTTCGCAGAGATGTTTCAGTTTATCCTGATGTCGCCCTGGGGCATATCTGATACACTCATTGGCATACCACCCCGACTGTGCGGAAAACGCGCTAGTGATGAACCACACCGAATTTATATGCAACCCATTGTATTATACCACAAACTTTCAACGTTTGTGGCCTGGGGTCTGTAACCTAAAAAGATCTACGGTGACATCGGTCTCAGGTTCGTAATGTGTAAAAAGTGATTTACTGACATGAACACTACTCCGAAGTCCGATAGGCTCAGACCTAGGTGTTATCTTTCAAAGAGCCGATCCTTTTTTTTTCTTTTTTTTTGACGTCCTATGTTTTGATCCTATCAGCTTCGGTAAAATCCCGAGCTGATACGGTTCTATCGTCGTAGATCACATTGACCTTGTGGGAAACAGCGGGGGGGGGGTCGCAATTATGTGGTTTGCATTGTAAGTTGAGCGGTCTACGGAGCAGATTTCTTAGCAGAATGGATGGCAGCTGTCTCCTTAAACAGGCGCCTCCGTAACGCCAGTCACTGGGCCCATTGAATTGACCCATTCACACCCCACTGTGACTGCCACAGACCTGCAGCGTGTCAGCGTGTCAAATCGAGTTGAAAGAGGCACAATGTCTTACAGTCGTTGTCTTCATAGTACCATTAGATTTGAAAATCTCCTCTTGGCTTTCTGAGGGCGATTCGGCCCCACTGGGGATCTCGGCTCGCGTTTGGCCCATGCTCTGCATCTGGATGCTCCTTGAATTTGCACTCCTCCCCTCTTCGTAGTAGCGCTGCTTCTGGTAAGGACCAGACTGCTTACTGCTAGAGTTGCGGAAGAACTGAGGGAACCACTTCTGCAACAACGGGCGCAGGGCTGGTATGCACGCCGTCGTGATGGCGAGGTTGATCTCGATTGCGCTGTAGCTTGGACCCCATGTGTTTGCGAAGTCGTAGCCGGGGGTCCAGAAGGAGTGGGAGAATGCGATAACCCTCAGGATTCCGATTATCGTGACGCTACAACCCAAGAGGAAGACGTTAGAGCTACCCAACGGCAACAGGTGGGTGAGGATACTCACAACCCGCTAGTAAGAAAGATCATGATGACTCCGATCCTTGTTGCAAGGTTGACCTTCATCCCTATGAACGCCCATATCGGTATCGCCAAGACGAGGACATCAGTCACTATCGTCATGATGAAAGTAGACATTCCGAATGATGGAGCATATATGCTATGCTGGACTGGCAAGGTCTTGTCCCAGTAAGCGGCGACCGGGATGGTCTGAAAGATGACCACGAGAAAAGTAGATATCATGAGACAGATGTTGATGGTGTTGATGATCTATAAGCACAAGTCAGTATCACAGTTCGAACCCTCAAGTCTGACTGAGTCGGACAGGCCTGGATCCCCGTAAGCCTTCAATGATGGATTGGACTCACATATATCGCCCACCTAATTCCAGTCTTGTGCCCCGCGATTCTCAACATGAAAACCAAAGCTGATGACTTCACCAAAGCTAAGATGGGGTTGTATAACAAACCGACAACCCACGTCCAAAACAATGCCGGTGTTGGGTCGAAAGTCTTCGGTAACTCGGAGACAGGGAAGCCCGCATAGGTGTACTTGAAGTCTATGAAATCGCAGGTTGATTAGACAGTGTACAACTTTGCTTATCGAGGAAAAACTTACGGAAATACGTTGCAGGCATGAAGGCAATTGACAGGACCTGTCCACACGATAAGAAGTTAGCACGAGGAGAAATGTCACGCAAGGGTAGAGGAGCCGCTCACCGTAGCTGCAGACATCAGCCAATCCTCTAGAAGGAAGAGAAATGGTGAGCAACTTGGCGCACCAACGAGGCACAAGAGATTTTGCATAGTCTGTTCGTACTTACCGAGCCCCGTTTGCTTGGAGGAAATCCTGCTGTACATCCGCAAGCCATACGTGAGGTACGCAACGGCTGCGACGAGGTACATCACAGCCAGCATCGTCTGTTGAAAATGCGTGGTGGGGATGGTCCTGACATCCTGCCAGCGGGTCTGGAGAGGCGGGAGATCGACCGGACCCGCCATGTTGCCCGGTTCGTTAGGATAAAGTCGACAATCTGTGCCCCAGGGTGTGGAGCAGAGGCAAACACCTGGTGTTGGATCAGCGCAGGAGCGAGGGGCCTGCATCGGTAACAAGACCCGTCACATCCAGAGGAATGGACCGCGTAATGGACGAGGTATATGCAAGTTTTGTGGGTCCCACAGAAATACAGTACAGGTGCGCTCGATAGAGTGATCTCGTTTTCCAAAGCAGTCCATTCACTGGGTTGGATTCCCTACCACGAAGTAAAAGTTTCTTGCATGCTGTTAATTTGGATGGGTTTCATCCATCTCCAAACGTTTCCTTGTAAGAGGGCAGTCTGAGCCAAAAAATCCGAAGACACGCCAAACTAACAGTATTCTGTTTCTGGGCTTTGGACCGAGGTGGCGAGCTGGCCGATTGGTGACCAGTCACATGTTCGCGACAGCCAATGGATATCAATCTGGCTGCTACCAACACCACGCTGTCTCCATTTATTTTCATGGACTTGGTATCGAAAAAGACCACGCATACGCAAACATGTGAGCGAGCCTGGTCCGCCGGGGAAGATCTCCCCTGAGTTGAAAGTCCGCTACTGCAGGTGAAGACATACATTTTCCACGTTCTCGAAGGAGCCCAGATGCCTTGGGAGATTGTGAAACGACCAAATTAATTTAGATACCAGGGCCATTTACACCATCCACATGCCGTGTAATCCTCGCCTGATTAGCCGTGTAACAACCGCCAGGGCACATCCCCTCACTGCAGTGACGGACTTACGGAGACGTTCACATCTCAAAAGCGGTTGGCGGCACAGTCGGAGGGGGGAGGGGGCGAAAAGTGGTCTCGGCCCGGAATCAGCTCATTTTACGATGAATGGCCGACAAGAACCAGTTCTCGGTGAATTCTCCAATGGGTTATACATTATCCACCTATCTGCGCCAGCCACGGTCCATATCATCCACGATGTAGACTGGGGCCTGCTGGAGATCACCACACTGGAGCGCTCATAAATTTGTTTGCCGTCTACCAAGCTAGGTCGAGTCGAGCAAGGCTCAGGATGTTGCTTCCACCAGCATATCTCCCCGCGCTCCTTCATAAAACCAGAGCATTTGCCGTTTGCCGCCTCACGACCCTCGTCAGCATCCCTGTTTTCCTAGCCACTCTTTTGCTTGTCTGTTCTGGCATCTGCTGCACCCACAGCGTCGAAATAATGCCGAGTATCTTCAAGGCATTCGCCTTGGGTGCGTCTTTGCAGCTCAGCCAACTGGCTGCGGCGCAGATGACTTTCGATAGCAGGGCAACCATATGTGAGTACATGCACTTCACGTGACCTCCAATCAACTCCTCATTTGTCTTGGATACCGCTCAAAAACAGTTTTACTGACGCCCAGTTTCAAGCCGCGGAGCAGGCTCATGCTACCGTCGTGCCAGCAGGGGAGGTAGTTGACGGAGAATTTGTGCTCACAGACACCGTCCTGACCAATCTTACGGCAGAGGGCATCTCAAACATCTCGCTGTTCGAATTTGCCAACGACAGCCCATCACAGAAGCGTGCCGCGCTGGGCCAGTGCAAGACAGCTCCGGGCGATCCCCTGTGGCCGGGCAGGACGATCTGGGGACTTTTCAATCTCCTGACTGGGGGCGCAATTATACAAAATGTGCCACTTGCGTCTGTGTGCTACGACTCATGGGGGAACTACGATGCCAACGAGTGCGCCCGAGTGACAGAGCAATGGGCTGATGTCGACCTGCACATCGAGAGTCCGTCAGACGTTATGTTCCCGATGTGGGAGGGCTCGACCTGCATCCCGCCCGAGATCGAGGCCAACGAGCCGACTGGAAATTGCACCCTGGGAGGATATCCATCCTATGTCGTCAACGCCACCAACGTCGCCCAGATCCAGCTCGCAGTCAACCTCGCCCGGAACCTGAACCTCCGCCTGGTCGTCAAGAACACCGGTCACGACTTCAACGGCCGCTCTGCTGGAGCTGGAGCCCTCTCTATCTGGATGAGTTCTTGGAAGGACGTCCAGTTCTACGAGAACTACAGGACCTCGACTTATTCTGGGCCAGCCCTAAAGATCGGCGCTGGGCTCGAAAATAAGGAGTTGTTCGCAGCTGCAGATGAATACGGAGTGACAGGCGTCGGCGGCTTGTGCACTACTGTTGCTGCTGGAGGTGGTTACATGGCTGGCGGAGGGCATGGGCCGATGTCTTCCAGTCTTGGGCTGGGTGCTGATCAGGTAAGCCCGACCAAGGTCACTCCTACAAGCTACTTGGCCCACAGCTAAATAAATCCTAGGCTCTGAGCGTCGACGTCGTGACACCAGACGGGCGCTTCGTCACTGCCAATGAGACGCAGAATACCGAGCTTTTCTGGGCTCTCCGGGGCGGAGGTGCCAGCACCTTCGGCATCACCACCTCCTGGACCATCAAGGTCGCCCCAAAACTATCCTCAGCCTCCGTCGTGAGCTTCGTCCTCGCCCCCTCCGGCAACGTCACCAGCGCCACAATCTGGGAGGCAATCAAGATCTACTTGGGCAACATCCCCACATACAACGCCGCCGGACACTACGAGTACTTCATCATCGCCCCCGCGGGTGACGACGACGTCTCGTTCATCATGAGCGGCTGGTTCGCCCCGAACACCACCAACGCGCAGCACCGGGAACAGCTCGCGCCGCTGTTCCAGGCGTGGTCCGAGCTCGGGATCCAGGTGAACGCGACGTGGAGGGAGTTCGACCGCTACCTGCCGGCGTGGCAGGCCCTGACGGACGCCGAGGCGGTGGGCTGGACGACGTCGCGCAGCGGCAGCCGCCTCGTGCCCGCGGCCAACCTGCTGGACGCGGCCAAGCTGGACGAGACGCACGGCGCCATCAGGGACCTGTTCGGCCGCGGCGGGGTCAGCTTCGTCGGCTACGGCATCGGTGCGAGCCCGGCCGGGTACCCGCAGGATAATGCCGTGAACCTGGCGTGGCGCACCGCGGGGCTACACCTCATCTCGGCGCTCTCCTGGGGCAGTGACCTGTCGCTGGCCGCCGTCTCAGACCTGAGCCTTGCCTTCACCAACGAGTGGCTCAGGCCGCTGCGGGACATCACCGAGGGGGCTTACGCCAGCGAGGCTGATATCCTGGAACCTGAGTGGCAGCATTCATTCTTTGGAAGCACGTATGATCGTCTGTATAGGCTCAAGCAGAGGATCGACCCCACCGGGCTCTTCTATGCCCACCATACTGTTGGGAGTGAGAACTGGCGTGTGATTGATCAGCTGGAGGGGCTGCCCACCCAAAATGGACGCCTTTGCCGGGCTTAGTCCTTTGAAAGAACCTTGTATAAGCTTACGTACAAATAATTAGTTCATATTGCACCCATCTCTCTCTTATTACATCCTGCAAGACCCTATGACTTGATTTTCTTTTTGAAAAAAGAAAAGACATCAAGATCAAGTACTTAAGTATAAATGACTAGCTTCACTCGCGCATATTGCTAGACCGCTCTGCTGCTGGTGCTTACAGGGGTTAAAACATTCAAAGCTGTCATAGTCGGCATCCAAGTAGCCAAAGGTGCGCCACAAAGTCATTCAGCACATCATTGGCTATAAGTAGGTTGGCAAAATCAAGGCTTCCTTCCTGGGGCACATCCAAAGTAAGCAACATACGGCAGCAGCAGGGAGAGACAAACCTCCCTTTAAGCACAATTACTGGCAATTTCTGCTGTCTATGAGAGGGTACGTTGATGGACGGCTCGCGGAAAGTATGGCTTCAGGGGAGGTCTCGTGGCTTACGAACGCACAGGCGCGGTGGCTCCCGTGTCTTTCGGGGCCCGTCGGCCGGGTATCTTTGTTTCAGCGTTTGAGGTATTGTCGGTAAATCTCCGAGGAGAAAATCTGTTCTCATGTGCACGGAGACTCCTCAAAGTTAACAGACTGGGATGAACGCCATCCGCGCAACTATGCAAATTCTTCAACTTATTGATTATGCATCATAATCTGCTCCTGAATGAGTTCTGGCAGAAGGCTCCAGAGGGCATCTTGTTAATATGTGGGGCATAGTGTGTACTTCTCATTTACTACAACCCTTGTTCACTGCACATAGTCACAAATAAAGAGGATTACTTTTCTGTTTACCCCCTCTTCTGTTTACATAGAAATATTTTCCCACATTAAGCGCAATCCTTTTGTTGGCATCAAAGTTTAAACAGAATGAGATAAGGACTTCGTACGGGGTAGGCGGGCATCCTCGCTGCTGCCTGGCAGACCACAGGAGGTGATCAGTGCCGGTGAAGAGGATAACTTAGTGGCTAAGCCAATAGGCCATTTAGCCTTCAGCTCTGTAGGTATCACTAAACGCAGTCAACCGTTCATGCGGCTCCTAAAGCTTATATTGTACAAGCGTGTGTCGATTATAGTATTATGGGCAGGGCTGCAGGTTAACTCCAACTGAGTTAAGGCTGCGCTTTGCGCAAGAGCTTAAACGCCTTTGAGGTTTCTATCCATGACGGATATCAGGGACAAAAAGAAAGCACAAACCCGATAGGTCCTTGATACACGGAACTATTTTATTCAATGGCAAGGCGTACTTCAAACGTTACTAAACGGGACGAGGTAGAGCAGACCACCCGTTCGCTGCCAAGATGGGACGAAGGAGCCGCATTTAGGACGAAACGTGGTAAGATTTCCCTGTTCCCCCAAGGAATATCACAAGGGAGAATTTCCGACCTCTGTACGTCATGGGTAACCAGCAGGCCAAGGCGGAGTGCGGGAATACAGCCCGGTAGACCGAGGCAGCTCCGTTTTGGGCAAAATCCCAACATTCCCAGGCCGAATGACCCGCGCACACTGTGGGATATATATTATACGCCGATTGGAGTCCATAAGCCGAGGCAAGGCATCTTGAACGCGAACACGAATTCAAAGACGACGGATTACATTTTTCAATCGTGAGATGCTTTGGTGTAAACTTGGATATAGTAATACATAAGACGTCCATATTGTCGTCACCATGTCGGCTTTTCTGATCTATAAGTTCAGCCCCGTTGTCTTCACAATTGCTGAGGATCTACCTTAGCACCGGCTTCTGAACACAACACAGCTTGGCACACAATACTTGGTATATCACTCAACAGCTCAGGCTGTGATTCACCTCCTTACATAAGTCAAGATGAAGCTCGCAACAAGCACTCTTGCCCTCCTTGTTTCCGCATTCCTCTTCGTCTCAGCTGCACCGATTGAGTGAGTCTTCTACTATCATTCCTGTCTCTCAGTGCATGAGCCAGAAGCTTACACACAAGCCCACAGGCAAGAAGTACCCGCGCTGGAAATAGTATCACCAGAAGGAGTTACCAGAATTGTCCGTGGCGGCGGCGTCAGCGAGGCCTCACAGTACAATGAGCGCAATCTACTCCCACATCGGTGCGGGAGGTCGGATACGCTTGACGCTCGGGGTTTCCACCACCACCACCCGTGCCCGTCAGCATCAGCATCGACAACAACCGTAATGGTACCTGTACCAACTCCAACGCCTGTACCAGAGCCAATCCCTGTCCCTGTCCCTGTGCCATACCCGGTACCGCAACCGGAACCGATCCCTGTCCCTGTCCCGGTCCCGGTCCCAGCACCAGCACCAGCACCGGAGCCAGTCCCGGTCCCAGTCCCAGTCCCGATGCCAGCACCAGCACCGGCGCCGGTCCCTGTCCCGGTCCCAGTCCCAGTGCCAGCGCCAGAACCGAAACCAGTCCCAGTTCCAATGCCGATGCCGGCACCAGCTCCAGAACCGGTCCCAGTTCCCGGCACTTGTGGGAACGCGTCGGCTTTGGCTAGGAGAAGAGGCTGATGCGGATCAGGAGCATGTGGCTGTGAAGAAGATGCACAGGGCTACATGGGGAGCTTGTGCCGAGAAGGGACCATTGATTAAGGATAGCACATGATCATAGACAGGCCAATGAGAGTGCTGTGAGCGAGCGTTGCGAGCCTTGTGTCTATTTTTTCTTTTGATGATATTGACTTTCTTCATTGTATTATTAGTACAGTCTGTTAACCGCACTGGGGCATTTGAAGTTTACATTTTTACTCTGAGTATCATTTGCGTCACTTCTCTGGAAGAGACGGGTATTTATAAGTTGCGGAAGTGCGTTAGCTGTCGTGCGTTGTTAGAATTTATGTGCTTAACGGGCCCAGGCTGTGCTTTTACTAAGCATTCAGTTCCAACCCACCACCGTCCTGGACGGTGCTTGACGGGGACCGGCAGGCATGCTACAGTGTCTGAATAGCGTCACAATCCACTGGGTCGCCAGGGGGAAGAAGTTTTGGAACACTGTCCAAGGGACAAGGGAACTATTGTCCTGTGTGCCGTAGACGTGGGCTGAAGGATATGCACATGACGTGTGTTCCGAGACTGAGTCTTCGTAGAAGAGAGCAGGACCCTGAGGAGGACGAGTCTAACTGTCACGCGAGAAATGTCCGTCCTAGGCTCTGTTTGAGTGTCCTTGATGAAGAGGAAGATGACACGACCGGTACGAAAGGGATTTGGTTGGACAGGGCTGCAATATGTATGGGGAGGAGGAGAATGATGTAGAGGCTTGGTGCGAGATGAATTTGGCTGGGCGGAACTTTGACGAGTTCGAGAAGGAAGAACGGGGGATGCTCGCAAACGGCGCTAACGACGTGCACGGAGTGAACATGGTGTGAACACTTTGCCGTTGTTGACGGACACCTCTTTGGCAGGCGATGGCGATCTTCAAAAGAGGATATACTCTTGCGAGGCGTGGTATTTCACAGTGAGACCCTTTGCTACAGTGACTACTAACAAAGATCGTCCAGCTAACTATTAGGTCCAACAAAAGTTTAGTCTGATCATTACACGTTGCATCCACTGCGCCACCCATGCATCCTACTTGACAAAGCTATCACGAACTAGCCCCGACAAACACCACGAGGACAGCAGCATATGAAGCGACCGCAGCAAGCACCGTCTCCCCCTTGAGGCCGTTCCCTCCCAAAGCCAGGACGACAGCGAATAAAAGAGTTGACACACTCGTAACGAGCAACGTTGTCAACAGATCCTTATGCAGCACCATGATCAGCATCGGGGCAATCAGTGCTGTGCCACCCGCAAGGCCCATCGTAAGCCTCTCCATCAATTCATTTTTCTCCAAAATCTCCTCTCTTTGCGATCGAGAACCCTCCGGAAGGATGCAGCGTTTCTTGTCCCATTCATGTTCTTCGTATATTCTTTTCTCAACTCGCCTTAGATCCGCAGGGTCCGTGGAGTTGCGGACTGGTATCATGCCGTGCTCTCGCAGTAGCATGAAACCGATTCTAGTTTTAGTTGTGATCAGGAAGGGGTCTACGTTGCCCAGAGACTTTGCTAGACTCTTCTTCTCTCTCATCAGGTCGTAGTTTCGAATGGCCGCTGCTGAAATGCTAAAGTTAGTTACTCGTACCACAAGTCTTGGACAGGTCCGAAAGCATGTTCGTTACTGTGAATGACAGTACAAAAAGCTCAAGGGCCTTATGAAACCCGCGGCAGCACCGCCATATCATTACCAAGCTGCTGGTTACTTATTCTCCATGTAGCTTATGGGCATCTTCTTTCACTAACAGTAATCTTCTAGCAGGTGCCTGGCCGTGTCCATCGCCTCTCTACTCGCTTTTACGGAGTTGTGTATCTCATTTGTCAGCTTGACAAGCTGGTCCTGAAGATCATGAATGACCATCCTTTGCAGGATGGCTAGCTCAATATTATACGACTCCAGCTTAGCTTCGGTACCCAGCCCTTCAAGTTTCTTCGCGAAGAGATGGGTATCGCCCAAAATTCTGAGTCGCTCGTCAAAGGGTCTGTTGCCTAGTCTGTGTTTGCCGTAATTGAAGCGGTTTGGGTCCCTTTCAGGAGTTGCGCTAAATAGAGGAGGTGGGTTTCGGTTTTCTGGGGCAACAGAGTGCGATTGTATGTGACGCTCTTGACGTTCAATGTCGAATGAGGCTCGTTTAGCCATAACGAAATTTTGTGAATTTGGATCGATTCTGTTCACCTTCAATGTAATGTATCAGTGAATGAACAGTTGCAGCAGTGAACAAACTCCTCCAGATGGTCAGCAGAGAGCCAGCCACGTTTGAGTCGCTGGAGAGGCCAGCGCATTGGTTTATCTTTTATGTAATGCTCGGTTGTTTCCCCCGATGGCTGGTTTGATCGTATTGGAAATCAGTAATCGCCGTCACACCAAATGGGTTGGACGTGGTACAGCATACAATGGACTTGGAGGCTTACTTAGTTTTTGTCCCTTTTGAGAATCATAGTGCATCTACATATGAAGCCAAGAAAGCCACGCCCGATAATTTGCACTAGTTTATTGTGGCTCCTGCCCAGACCGAAGAACTGCATGATGCATAGGATGACACTGCGGCTGATGATTTTACGTTCACCGCCTACTGCTAAACTTTGCATATTCATGCTTTTCCGTCCCTGTGAAGTCGTAAAAGTAAGTGAACACAAGAGGCTGTACTTTCGCATTTCACTCAAGAGCTATGTATTCTTGTCGCGTTTTAGACCACTGTACTATGAGGGCAAAATGTGACGCCATACTCTGCATAATACCTTTAGTCTTATATCGTGACAATTCTACATCTTCTATCATAGCCTAGAATGAGGTGATTCAACTTCGCGTAACAACTTAGCCCACGACGAGGTCGCTCTTGTGGCAGCATCATCGACTTTAAATCCGGCATCGCGCATCCTACGGTCGAATATTTCCATACTGATCCAGCCTTTGAAGCCCTTGTCAACCACGCAGGCCTTCAGAAAGTCCCCCACAGGCAGGTATCCGCCGAGGTTGGTTTCGCCGGGAAATGGTCTGGCATGCTTCGACCACGTGAATTCTGCCGCCTCGCCCTCGACGAACCACGGATGCTCTCGCGAGAAGACGGGGTCAAACCTCTCGGCGTCGGAAAGCTGGACGTAGAACAGCTTGTCGATAGGGAAATCCTTCTTGAAGCTTGCCAGTGAAGCCGCCAGATCGGCATCCGCATTTGGGTATTTGCCCGATGCATGGTGCGGGCTGCCCCAGAGCTTCGTGAGAATGTGAAAGCTGTCTAGGCACAGCCCAAAATTCGAGCAATCGACTGCCTTGATAACGCGGAGTGTTGACTGCCAGGTGGAGATGTGGGTGGACCAGGACATAGGCTCATAGGCAATGGACACGAGGGGTTCCTTCGCACTCCCCAGGTGGGACAGCCGCCGCAGATCAGACACAATGACTTTCTCATCGCCTGAGCAATTAGCACCATAATGTGCTGGCACCTGAAGGTAGGTTGCTCTCAGGACCCTCGCAATATCTACCCATCGCTGCGCTTCTTGCAGTCTTTGGTCGAGTTGGGAGTTGTCGCCTTCGAAGTTTTCGAAGGGGGCCAGTGATAGAATTTCGAGGTTGAGCTCGTCGCATAGCTGTCTGATTGCTTTAGCACCGGCAATCAGTGATAGAGTACGGGACTTCGCATAAATCTCGAGGTCCTTGTAGACCACTTCCACTCCAGAGAAGCCATGTTGTGCTAAAGTACGTATCTTTTGATCCAGCATGTGCGATGGATGTTGACCTAGCGAAAGGGTGCCTATGGCTAACTTATTTGACAACATCGTGTAATTCGTTATCAACTGAAAGTAAAGCCAGAAATTTGTCGAGCTAAGAAGTTTGAAGTGATCGAGGAAGGAAGAAGAGGTCAAGGGATTGGGTTTGGGCTCTAATTTGACCCTGCAGGCAACTCGGAACTTGTACTTGAATTCTGATTAGGGTTGAGCTGCCCGAGTTTAAATGAGTAAATGCCGGCGAAATAGTCCTAAGCAGGGAATCAGGAAATGATGCGCGACGCTGTTCGGAAACTGAATTCCGAGAGGCAACGCTAGAGTAATGCCCCCAACCACCGTCCATTTTAACTACGATGCATGAGTTATGGATATACTTAGGAGAAAATTATGGATATTATAGATCGGCGGCTAGATGTTGTACACGCTGGGGGAGGGTATTTGTGGAACTGCCTGTTAGTGTTGATGTGTCTTTTGGCACAACTAGAAACTTCAGATACATCGGTATGACACGGGTACTAATCCCTAGTCAGAGGCATTGATGGTGCGGCACTTCCTTCTGGTGGACATTTGAAAATAGTTGAAGACAGTGATCTCTAAGGGATTAACAAGATACTGCCGCTTGCAGGTGTGGTTAGGCAAAGTGTTGCCCACGTGCGAGTCTGCCGGCACTGTCTTCAGCTGCACAACGCTCACGGCCTCCTCATTGTATCGAGATTGCTTACCTGGCAAAACTGAAATCCTTGCTTCAAGTACCCGTCACTATCACATAAGTGCTGGGGAGAACATTCTTCTGCAAGGATGATGCGCACGCTTTCGCCCTCTAGACACGAGAACGTTGGGGGTACTATAAGACGGCGAGGAGGCCCAAGCATTCCAGAGGCGGAGAGGTTTGAATCTGAGTTGGAAGATATCAACTCCATCCAGGGACAATCTGCGGCCCAATCTAACCCAGGCTTCTCCTGAAATATGCACAAAGAGTCTATCCAGATGTACCTGTACCCCAGCTCTACGGTAAGCCTCAGTGCATCCCGGAAGGATTGATTGAAATCTGCAGCTGAATGTGGGATGGACTGCTGAAACTGGTCCAGATTTTCTCGTGCCAAAGTCAAGAACTTAGGTCCTATGCCCCATGTATGACTCAAAATGAGGTATCGGATATCGACTCAGAAGGCTTCGTACGTCGACAAGTCTCGCACACAGATTGGGCTGTTCGTTCGAGCCTTCTATGCTGACTTCGACGACTCGAGACGGCAAAGCCTCGTGATTTTGAGGTCTAGATCTTTGGCACCATGGATTGTTATCACGGCAGGACTGATCGAGTTTTGATTGATCTGGCCAGGGCTTTCTTTGCTGAGAACACTTCCTGAGAGTTGCTTCGCGGGAATACTGGACTCGACATCTTCGATGCAGAAGAAATATGTGCCAAGAGTGTTAGCCTCAGGCATTTTGGTGAAGACGGTTTGAAGCTCTTCTCACAGTCGGCAAGAGTAAGATAGAATATAATTCCCCAAGATTTAGCTTCATCATCGAACCTCGCGTTGATGCAATGCACACGAGATGCGAGTTCCAATCGTTTTACGCGGGCCATCTTCACAAGCTCTGAGGTTCGGAAATCTACATATTATTGCAAAGGCGACGTTCCAAATTGGGACGACTGAGCTTCGCGGCACATTTGTGCCAAACCATCGACATGCCCACTTTCTTTGACCCTTGATCGTCCGCTTTCTTCGACCCTTAACTTGAACAGTCCGCTTTCTTCGAACCTGAACCGTCCAGTGCTGCCTGTGTGATCGCGGAGGGCGAACGTCCGTATCTGGAGGTGCGGTTGGTACGGGGTCTTCTATGAACGGTGATAATGAATTTTCCAGGGACTTGGTGAAAATATCTGCGCAGTTCTGGCAGATTTGCCCATCGGTATTTCTGTTGGCAAGTACAACCCTCGCACTAGAATGGCTATTTAGCTATTCCCTTTAGGGGCCCTATAGCCAAATAGAACTTAACCAAAACACACCTAAGACAATGATTACTTACTCATATAAATACTATATATATAAAAGACCTATTAACACTAATTAATAATTAATACATTATAAATTAATAAGGTAAAAGAGGCAAACTTATAAGGATTTTTTTAACTTAAAAATCATATCCTTTTTATTAATAAGCGCTTTATAGTAATAATTACTTCTTTAAGCCTCCTTATATTAATAAACTTTTTAAGTAAACCTTGCAAAAATTAAATAGTATAATAAAAATTATATAAGCTTACTTTAAAATCTTATAAAGGTTGCATATTTATTATGAAATAATGGTTTATTTTTTAAACTAGCTTTATAGTAATAAATACTCTATATGTAATGAATTATAGTTTAATGTTGCTTTTTTAATAAGAGTTATATATACTTATTATAAGAAGAAAAATTATAAGTGTTAGTAAGTATAACCCTTGTATTAAAATGGTTATTTAGTTATTCCCTCTAAGGGCTCTATAACTAAATAGAACTTAGCTAGAACACACTTAAAACAACAATTGCTTACCTATACAAATACCATACATACGAGAGACCTACCAACAATTTCCTTGGGTATATATGGCCATTGATAGAGCTTCTTCGCGGGCGTGGCCATTCAACAACTTCAATACATATCTGCACAGCAGTGACGCTGCTATACAAAATAATCCGTGGACAGCAGAGCAAAGGGGTAGCAGCAGCTCCAGAGTAGTCTGCTTCCTGATAGAGGTAGTAAATACAGTAGCTGGAAGGTGCTTAGTGTGGGGTTATGGTGTCACGTCATGGTTGCCGCAGCTTAACATAGACCACGTACAAGGAACTCGTTGAAATATGTGAGGCCTTCCTTGATGATTCGGCGAAAGGAGGAAGAGATGAGCAAGAAATAAGGGAAACGACAAGCGGTAAGTCGTGCGGACGGTCGACAGGCTGTGCAAGCTTGGCTAGGCATCAACAGTAGCATATCCACCCAATACTTTCATGAGAGCAAATCAGCCAGAGCCCACTTATCCAGCTTCCAGGTGCCGCCCACCCAGCTACATGCACCACCAGAAATTGTATAACTATAAATATAAATAACTACAAAGTTTTACAAACCTAGTATTATGAACTAGATAATATTAAGAAGCCATAGTATATCTTTGGGTAATCCTTAGATATGTGATTGCTTGCTGGATGTTAGTGGGATTGGTGATGAATAGCGAATGCCCAGTGCTGTATTTATCTTTTTGCACCCTCACCAATCTCATAACGGCCCAACAATTTTGCATGGCGCTCAATTGAAAAGAAGAAAAAAATTGGTTCTGTTCGGCGACATCTTGAGATCGTGAGCTCATTGTGCAAGACCTCGGGCGGCAGCCGCTGTGGGCATCGGCGCCATGCGGGGCTGACCCCTGTCGCACCAGCTCCCTTGGAGGATGGAACAGATCCCACCACTGCAAGGGGACGAGCCCTCTGTGACGTCGTCCAAAAGCGCGGGTGTATTCCGATGACGAGTTAGGGACTGGAAGGGTTGACTTCACCACCCACCGACCACACAATCCATCGTATGTTTTCATAGCCTGGGACATAATTCATCACAGACAACTTAAGGCAACGTTGAAATCTCTATAAGTGACAGAATGGCCATTGGCGCAGACTCGTCCAGGCCAGGCGTTGTCAATCTGAAGGACCCAGCCGCGTGGAGAAGCGCGTTAGCATCCCCACGACCAGTGCTGGCACATCTGAACGGTGACACAACGTGGTTGCTGCAACTTCCAATCCCAAAGTCTGCGGTCGCGTCTCCAGGATCAAAATCCAAATCAAAGAAGTCAGCTCGACGCTCACGTTTCAACATACTGATCGACCCGTGGCTGCAAGGGCCACAGAGCGATGTCGCCTCGTGGTTCTCTACACAGTGGCACGTCGTTGAGCCAGCCGTGCAGACAATACGGGAGCTCGAAGAAGTGCTGGCCGAGCTAGGAGATGGGAAGGCAAGCGCTGGCACCACCCAGATCGACTGTGTGGCCATATCGCATGAGTTCACGGACCACTGCCATCAGGAGACACTGACGGAGCTGCCCAGGGGCGTGCCGATAGTCGCGACAGAAAAGGCCGCAGACCTGATACGGTCCTGGGGACATTTCGACACTGTTATATCCACGCCTGGCTTCTCATCCTCGACGACAGAATGGCGTGATGCGTTGGTGGACCAGACAGGGACGCTGCCGCCATGGCTGGGGATTGGCCGCGTTATCACTCAAGGGAATGCGCTGTACTATCACTCAGCGGTGATAATAGCCTTCGATTTGGGATACAGCACCAATCTGCGAGCAACGAGGTCAAAGGACACGGCGCCACAGAAACAGTCCGAAGCGGTGATTTACTCGCCCCACGGGATCAAAGGGCCAGATCTGGACTGCGTCCGGGCCGCGGGTATCAACACGCTCGCGTTGCTGCATGGCCTAGATGACATCCGCATTTGGATGACAGCACAGCTGAATCTAGGCGCACTAAATGGCATCCAAGCAGTGCGAGCTAGTGGTGCGAAATACTGGGTAGCGACGCACGACGAGGCGAAGAAAGGAGGCGGGTTCATCTCGTGGCTGCTGCAGCGGACGACTTACTCCTTGCGAGATGCTATTGAGGCCGAGAATGCAAAGGCACAAGAAGCAGAGGGAGACGAGAGCCCGAATTATGAGTTCGTCGAGCTGGGCTCAGGAGACGGACTGATCTTAACCTGAGGCATCTGACGTGATGAGAATTAATGGGTAACGGGTTGTTTGCTGGCCAACGCCCAAGGGAAACGAATAATCCATGCATTTGTGAAAGAATAAAGGGCGATATGGGTAAGAGGCTGTCTTGTTTGAGCGTGTACTGTGACGATTCTTCAATTTGGATGCGGACATGCCAGAACCAAAAGACAGGTCGTAGCTGCAAACGGTTATTGCTGACGCTGCTGTCAGCCCTCCGACACTCTTCTTTGGGAGATGAGTTTCGCCACCTTCGATGCTGAGTCCATTTCAAGAAAAATACGTATGTAGTCAAACTACCGTTACCATCCACTGCCGCAGCTGTGACCGACGAAAAGAGAGGATGCTGTGTCGATGCGGTGGTTTCGATGGGGACGCTCTGCTCTCTCGGGCAGTGTACCTAGGTACAAGGCTTACATAATCATCATAGCCAGCCAGCCAGCGCGGCTGCAGTCAGCTCAACCCCTGCAAGTTGCAGCTCCCCGGTCTTGGTGGCGTGTCGGACTTCGTGAGTTCGACAATTTTTCTTGCTGGTTGCGGGGAGGGCAGAAAAATCCAGCTCGGGCAGCTCCCACTGCATGACAAGGCCCCAAGCCCAGGCCCAAGGCAAGGCAAGGCAAGGCTGATGCTGCCGCTGCCCCGACCACTTACTTCTCTTCTCGAGGAAGCAACTGAAATATCCAGACAGACAAACAGACTGGCAGAGACAGGCCCAGACAGGCAGCAGTATCTATCCATTCATACGGTACACGGAGCTGGAACCGATCATCCATCGTCAATCTTGCCCACTTGTCGTCTATTTTTTTTTATTCGGCTGCCCTTGGTTCCCCGACGACTTCCCAAAAACTGCCCCTCCCCCTCCGACCGACCGACCGTATTTTGTCTCCGGTGACGGACAACCCCAGCTACAACGACGGATCCTTTCACCGTCGCCCTGCCTCTATTTCCAGTCTGACCGACCTGGATGCTGATGCGCCTTGACCGGTTCAGCTGTCATTCCTTTCTCCCCGCCTCCGCCTCCTCGTCAGGGCCTGATTCCCTGTCTCTGAACCCCGTCGTCGTCGCAACCCTCTGCCGACGGGTTTCTAATCAGGCCCTGCAGCCCCTCCTGCGTCAGTAGTCCGCCTTGTCTCAGACATCCATTCATCCATCTGTCGGCCTATCCGTTCGGCAATGGCGTCTACAAACGCCCCTCTACCCGCGCGGTCTACGACCACCCTCGCCAAACCCTCCGTCGCGAGGAAGGCTGCTGCCTCGCAGCCCGTACCTCGCAAACGCGTCGAACCCGCCATCCCTCTGCCTTATCTCCAGCGTCGACCCAAGAAACCAACCGCTTCTACGCAGCTACCCTCTCCTTTGCGAACCAACAGTGAAGACGCAGCTCCGAGCCCGACCAAAGAGCAGCCCCGAGCCCAGGTAGAAGAAGTCAAGATCGACGCAGACGACCGCAAACAGGCTGTCGACGGTCTGCCTGCGCAAACAGTCGAACAAAAGGGAACCGGCGAGGCAAACCACGACGCCGTACCCCATCACCAGGAGCCCAAGTCAGGTTCGGCTGCTTCTGCTACACAAGACGCCGCCGTGTCTCCACCGGTCTCCGGAGAACTGACACCCCCAGGTAAGAGTCCATGGCAGAGACGTCAACCGGCCTCCTTCTCACACTTCTTTACAGAAACCGCCCCAAGCGCTCCCTCGTCGGTCTCTTTCCCTCCCCAAGCCATGTCGCCGGCCCCGTACAACGGCGTGGCTCCCCCGCCGTTTCCGCCAGCCGACACCCATCCTGCCCACTTTCGAGGCCCTGTTCCCGACCCCATCCACTTGCCACAGCTGAACCTCACACACCGGGCTATGCACCAGCACCACCCCAGCAATGGCAGTCTGGTCTTTGGCGGTTTCCCCGGATCAAACACACCGTCGCCCGCCCCTAACTCTGGAGGTATCTTCCCTCCTCCGGTGAACATGGCTCGCGAGCAGATGCCGGTGCCTGGGATCGATGCGTTTGGCCGACCAATGCTTTCAGCTGCGCCGAATGACAGCATTGTGCAAGTTCCCATGAACCATGGCCCCATGACTCCACACAGCTTCCACGAATCTCAGTCCTCACGAACGGCAGATGAAGTCGGCGCCACAATGCCGTTTGTGAACGGCCACGGCGGGATGGAGTTTCGGGGGCCCAGGCCTCCTCCTGGCATCAGGGTTCCTCCGGCACCGAGCAACCAACCGCAATTCAACGCCGAAGGCCTCGAAATTGCCGATGCCATGATGTTCACTGACCGAATCAACGACATGTTCTCAAAGCCCGCCTTCGCCGACTGCGATATTTGCCTGGTCCTGCCTGACCGCTTGACGCCTATCAACTCGCAACACCCGGGGCAGCTTGACGCGGCTTTGCGAATGCCCGCTCACAAGCTCATTCTGTCGATGAACCCAATCCTCGCGAATCTCATGCAAAAGCAAGCAGAGCAGCAAAACGCCCTTCGCCATGGCCTTCACGAGGTCCGCATCGCCTCGGACGACCCTTACCTGCGGGCTGACTCCATGTGGAGAGCCATCAAGCACGTGTACGGTTTCCGTTACGTCCCTATGGGAAAGATCGCACCGGACAATTCAGACGTCGAAAAGTTCCACTTTGCTCTCGGTTATGCTGCCGCCGGTGCATTGTTGGAGATACCTCACATCTCCATCAACGCTATCGGGGAGGCGTCGAAGCTGCTGAGCTGGGACACAATTGAGAAGGGCGTGGAGTTTGCGCTCCGTGATTCAGTTATGGTCCTCAACAGGATGGACGGCCCCCATGGTCGCCTCTTCCCGTTTCAGTACAGGCACGGCATCTACGTGAACGAGCTTGTGGAGAAGATCATCATGTTCATCATCACCCACTTTCCCAATAACTTTACCCTGGATACCACAGTTGACAATACACGGTACACTCGTCTGCCACCGACTCTGCCCGCTCGAGAGACAGCAGGACCAGAGATTGTGAACGGTATTCGGGCCCCGCCACAAATGTCGTCACGAAAATCCATGCCGAGATTCGGAGACCTCGATCCCGACGAGCACGACGGCGACGGAAAGGCTGTGTCGCACCAGGAGCCTTTCGAGCACGCTGCTGCACTCTCTCGGATCCTGCTCAACCTACCTTTCGAGATGGTGAAATTCCTGCTCGAGAGCAGCAATATTGGAGGGGTTTCGGGCTGGCAGACAGCTCAAGACCGACGGCGAGCTCTCTCTCACGTGGTCGCAGCGCGGGAGAACCGCCGTCTGCGTTTTGTCTCGGAATTCATGGCCGGCCGGCACGAAGGCCCGGACCCCGGGGCGGCTCTGCGGAGCCAGGAACCTCAGCTACTCGAGGGTGTCTGGAACAGTGTCTGCTGGAGGGAGCAATGCGTGCCGAATGGAGATGCGCCCGTCATCGAGCGGGTTTGGGAGCCCTTTAGGGACAGCAGGTAGTACCAACTGTCGCGACGCTTATGGCCTGAAGTTGAGCCTACGTCGCCGGTCTTGGAGAATCTGCGAACGAACTTGATGATATGAAGTTGGACGGATGGATGAAATTGCACGGCAAGTACGAGGCAGGAGGAGGGGGGCGACAGGGCTTGGTTTTTGCACGGCGTCTTCAAAAGCGTTTCTTGGCAGATTCGGCGGGTGCAGCCGCTGTCTTGGTTTCAGGGTTGGCGGAAAAAGAAAATGGTCACGGCACAAAAAAGCATTGCGACGGGTGTTGGAGTAACGTGTTGTATTAACTTCGGTCTTGATGCGCAGAAACGGAGGCGGAGGAGGAGTACTGGCACACACTAGGATGAAGTGTTGAAGGGTTTAATCAGCAGTATCTTGCCTCTTCGGGGGAGATATCCGGAGAGCCAGGCTGCCCACTCAAGCAGGCACACATACATTCATACATACATACGGATGCAGAAGTAGCAGCAGCATTTTGATAGCGGCGGATACCTGTGCCGCTGCGAGGTCACGACGAGGTCAGCTTTGAGGGCGTCCGACCGAGTGTCGTCTCTGCGATGGAATTCGAGGGCCTTTGCTTTTAGCGTTTGGCATTTGGCGATTGTTGTTAATAGGAGATACCAGATAGTCTCAACTTAGGTTTCGGACAGATCAAGCAACGTTTGTATTACTGTGTAGAGTGTACCCTTGGTCATCGTTGGTCATGGCAGCAGAGAGTTGAGCTAAGCCCATCGAGCCATATGATCAGAGCTGATCAGAGTACGCCGGCATGTCTGCTTTTATTCGGCTGCTGTGCCGGGAAAGGAGACGACTTATTAGGCAAGCAGCAGATCATCGGCGAAGATCTTGCCAATGCTCGTGATCTGCTTGGCCCGTGAGTGACCACGCTCGTGTGGCCGTATTGATCTCTTCGACCGAAATGATGTCGGGAATCGCGTCCGGGCCCAAGATTTAAGAATTATGCATCGCGTAAGGGAGTGTGGGGATGAACATGGGGAGGGGACCCTGCAACCACTTTGAGGACTGCCGTTCTCATTGGACTAGGCACAACACTGTGGGGCTTGCCAGCTTGCAAGGGGGAGCTCCCTGGGCCGGGACTGGGGGCTGAACGAACGACCCGTGGAACGAACGCGCCTGTGAGTCCGCGACTAGCAGGTAGCGCCGGCTGGTTGGCCACATGCAGAGCCGAGGCATGTGTAAATCCCAATCCCGTCCAGTGCTGTCGAGCCCAGTCGAACCTTGCAACCTGGGGAGAGCAACAGACGACCATCCCAAGCCATCCTACTAGTCCAACCCACCCACTCACTGCCCAGGACCTTACCGAGTCTATCTATGTACAGATCATCACACCACACGACCCCTTCTTACTACGGCCTGACCGGACTGTCGGGATATTCCCGTCCTCGCGACAAGACGCCGTCTTGACTCGACCCCACCCCTCGTAGATAAACGCGTCCTCCCTCGAGTCTATTTCTGTTATACAAGCCGTCTCTGGCGGCGACCATCGCATTCCGAAGGAGCACCGAGCGTAAGCAATATTCTCTCTTGATTTGGCACTCCATTGCAAAACAGCATCGTGACAAGGTCCGGCTCGGTCATTGGGGGAATGAAGCAACCAAAGAAGGCAGATAGAACCAGAACAGCAAAGGCGTCGCCTCTAACGCAGCCACCATTCAGCAATACTACGTCCCGACAACTACCACCAAGCCTGGCAGCCCCAAGCTGACTGTCTCGTCCAGCTTCAAGACCTTCCGCACCTCCATATACGCCTCAAGGACCACCCGCTCCCCAACGTCCCCCGGATCCGACAGATCCATGGCCTCCGCATCCAGCGGCAGAGGCCAGGGAGGTCTCGCCGCATCACCAGCCGCGCCAACCTCTCTCTCGGCCAAGGCCACCAACGACCCAGTCCTCCGCAACACGCTGCGCTACACCATCTCGGCACGCGAATACGCCCTCCTCCACCGATATGTCTTGTCCAAGTCGCGCCAGCTCAAGAAGCGCGTGCCTACAGTCGAGACGGTCAACCGCATCATGAACGGTGATGCGGGGGGCAGCAGCGACAGGAAGGGAAAAGCAAAAGCCAAGGAAGGCACTGCCCCAGTGGACATGAGCGTCGCGGACGTGGGCAGCACGAGCGCAGGGGTGAATGCAGGGGCCGGCGCCATCCTGGGCGCGGACGACTACAACGCGCGCGCCGTGCGGCACTCCATCCGGGTCTTTGCCACCACCGCTGTCGCGATGAAGGCCTGGGGGGTGATCGCGACGAGGTTCATGGGCCAGAAGCAGGACCCGAAGCTGAAGAAGCAGCCGCTGCACAAGTCGCCCGTCTTCCGGCTGTCCCTGTCGCTGAGCAGCATTTTGCTGCTGTACAGGCTGCTGTTCCGCTTCTTCACCAGGTTGCGGCTGCATATCCTCGACGCATCTGCGGAGCCGTTCAGAAAGAGGAACCCCAGGACTGCGAATACCCTCACCTCGCCGTATGCGCCTGCGGTTGGCGCGTCCCTGGCGGGTTTGGCGCTGGGTATCTATCCGGCTGAACAGTTGCGCGTCACTATTGCGATATATGCCATGTTTCGGGCGTTGGAGTTTAGTTGGAACTTTGCCGAGGATGGGGGCTTGGTGTGGGGAAGAGAGAAGAATGGACGGATGAAGAAGAGACCGTGGTGGTTTGGCAGCTGGTTGCTTCAGCCTTTTGCATTCGGCCAGCTCCTGCACTCGTTCGTCTTTGACCTGGACTGCTTTCCTACGGCCTACGGTGACTTCATCATGAAGAACTCATCGGCGTACCTGCACCAGCGACCCAAGGACTACCCTGCAGGCTTGAAGTGGCCGGGCACGCGGGAGGTGGTAGACAGTCTGGGTCAGATGGCTCGGCTTAATTGGCCGTAAGTCAACATCCCCTCCGTCCGTGTGATGGCACAGCTAACTTTGTGAATAGACCCTATGTCTCACCAACTCTCTTCCCTAACAAGGAGGAGACCCTTCCGCCGACGCTCACAAACATCTCTCCCCTCACGGCTCCGGCACACCCTCTCATCACAGCACTTAGCTGCGCGACCCTGCATCCACAGGACCCATCGTGCAGCCGCACATTCCTGACCTTCTGGCTGCGCTCCTTCCCGCCCCTGACGCGCTTCTTCCTGCTCATCTACTCCGCTTTCCTGGTCCCCCGGTACAAGTCGCTGTACAACTTCCCGTTCACGACGCTTAACAAGCTCGTCATGAACGCGCTGCGCATGAGCGCCTTCGTCACGGGCTCTATCTCCTCCGCCTGGGCGTCCATCTGCTTCTTCCAGACGTGGCTGCCGCGTTCCTTCCTTGCGACGCAGCGCTTTTTCCTCGGCGGGTTCCTGGCCGGCTTCTGGGCGTGGGTCGAGCGCAAGAACGGCCGCGGCGTGTTCCTGTACTCGGCGCGCGCCAGTGTCGACAGCCTTTGGAAGGTCGGCATCAAGCGGCGCTGGTGGAAGGCTATGAGGGCGGGCGACGTGTGGGTCTTTGTGCTGGCCGTCATGCTCACGGGCGCCGTGTACGAGAGGGACGCCAGGGCTGTCAGGGAGGACAGCTGGAGGAAGGGGATCTCCTGGATCAGGGGGCAGGGGTTCAGAGACTGGGCGATCGAGGAGGAGCTCAGTGAAGATGGGCAGTCGGATGTCGAAGATGGTGGGAGCGACGCGGAGAGCGAGTTCGTGGAGAGCGTCGAGTTTGTCGAGCGCGCTTCTTAGGTGCGGGCGCTTTGTGACTTTTACGAGGTCCTTGTGGCGCGGTGAGTGCGGTAATGACTACAGGCGGGGATGAGTGCCCGGCGGCGACGCGTGTATGGATTCATGTTTTATGAGCAACGAATGAACTACTACTTGGCGATTTTAATGTATTGTTTGGTATGCTATCGTTGCAATAACGGCCCAGAGGACGGGTGAAAATCGAGAGAAGGGCGAGATGGTCTTGTCGGAGGACTTGGGCGCTTTGGCTAGGCGAGGGAAACAAGTCTAATCAGTGTGGTATTGCTCGCGCATGCTCTCTTCCCAAGTGCTCTCGCAATGCGCTTCAGACGTTACTGGCGGATGGTTTTGGTCAAGAATACGGAGATTCGCACCTACAAAAACGGGGAGGGCCACCGGCCGGTATATCACCAACACTAAACTAAAAGAAACTTCACACACCCAACACTGACACCCAATAGCTACGCCCAGTACACACACCCAATTCACATAAATTAAATATGTAACATGGGTGTATAGGTGTTGGGGTTGTGGGTGTGTGGGTGTGTGGGTGTGTGGGTGTGTGGGTGTGTGGGTGTGTGGGTGTGTGGGTGTGTGGGTGTGTGGGTGTGTGGGTGTGTGGGTGTGTGGGTGTGTGGGTGTCAAGTGTGTGGGTGTTGGGTGTATAGGTGTTGGGTGGGTGTGTGAATTAGGCCTGGGTGATGTGTGCTTTGACTAGCTGTAGCTATGTACCGGTGTACTCTCTATTTTTTCAGGTGTGAATCTCCGTATTCTTTGTTAATGGACTTACGCTCAGCAGCGCCTGCGCCCCATGACCCCCGGACACGGGCTCTACGCAACATCTGGGAGATGTGGGTGTGCTGTCCAGTGCATATGCACCCTTCCCATGCCGGATATCACGGCTATGGTTTTCATCAGAGAGCCTAGGTAGTTTCTCCCAATCAAGAGACTTATGCTCATGGCGGCCTCTGACGGCTCTACGTCCAGTACAGTCAGACACGAATGGAGACCCATCTGAACGAAGACACAGCACATATAAGCTCCTCCAGCACAGAGAAAAGTGTGACGCGGAAAACATCTCGCTGGTATGATTGCCACTTAAGTAATCAGAGCCTCTGCTATCTATGGGTGACTGTTGAACTCTAACTTCGCCTGGCCTCGAACTGACTTCCGCTGTTTCGCATTCGAAGGGCCGTCCAGAACGGGCATGATCCAGCCGTACTCGTCGACACGCAAGCCCCGGAAAGTCGAGCGGTTCTGGATGAGGGGCCGCCATCGGACCTTCCACCACACCCGTGTCTCTCCTCCAATCTCCCGGAATTGCCACCCTACCGCCGGCCGGACGGTAGGTTCGCCGTTGGTGACATAGATTTGAGAGGATGACCGTATGTCGAATATCCTGGATGGAGGTGATGCAAATCCACGAGGAGGACCAGACTCGGACTGTTGTGGTGCAATGTGAGGCTGGGTGCCGGGGCTATCCCAGAACTGTTGAGGCTCCCTGACAGTGTTTACTCCAGGGGAAGAAGCAGCAAGATACGCTATGAGGGAACTCAGTGGGTCTTTAGTCACAGAGGCCATTGGTGCATTTGTAGAGGTGGAACATATGGTTGGCGCAACCCAGGGTGCTCTTGGATCCAGGCATATGCGACATTGACACGAGAGAGTGCCAAGTCCGCACCAAGATGTGAGCATCTTCCTGGTTTTAACAGGGATGATAAATTGGACCAACTTCCTTGGATCAGGGCAAGCGTGTCCGTACCGTTGGCTAAGGACAGTATGTCGAAGTATGCGTCTGTGGGGCATGACAAGATCCGAAAGATCTGTCGAGATTGTTCCTGTGCATACGGAGTAAGCTCAGATGAAGGTGACTGGGAAGTCGAAGACGGTTCTTGATGTGGTGGTGATGGGGTCTGGAGGATGCTGGGTGCTGAATGCTGGGTCGCTGGGTGCTGAGGCACAGGTTGCTGAGGTGCCCCGTCATATGATGCTGGGCGCTCGTTCTTGGGGTGGGGATCGGTGGCCTCTGTGAACCGGTCATGCATGGGGGGAGGGGCGGTGGTGAAGAGTTCGTCATTGTCCCAGTCGACTCCGGCGTATCCCTTCTAGCGCTCAACGCGTTCTCTGGTGCTCGAGAAATCTTCCTGCTGCACTGGGTTAGGCAAAAGCTCGCCAAGAGACAACCGGGCACGGCTCACGGAGGTATCATGATTTGTTTTACTCTGTTTGAGTTGGTTGCCGGGGGTGGCGCTGGTCTTGTCTGCGTCTTGTTTCAACAATATCAAATAAGCGTCAAGCAATCTAGTGTTGTCTGCATTTTGTTTCATTAATATCAAACAAGCGTTAAGCAATTTAGACTGACAACGTGTTGCGCACCTAGGGCTTTGAGGATCGACCATGTTGCCGTGCCACCACCTTCTTTGGTGGCGGCGACCAGTCTTGCACGAAGGTCTGGGTCAACGTTGATCGTGCTGTCATCCATGATACCGAGTGGCAGTTGCGCACTGAGACACAGTTTTGGGGTAGATTCAGGCAAGACTGGGTTGGAAAATGAATGGCACGTATACTGGAGTTAAGAAGAATGACTTGTTTGAGCAAAGGAGATGGTTGACGAAGGGAGATGGAAGACGATTGTGGGGCGGCGAGAGTGGGCAAGAAGGCAGAGAGGGAACTAGTGGAGCTGGATCAGGTTGGCAGAAGACGGGAAACGCAACTTGATCGGTAGCGCCTTTCTTTTATGTGTTTGATGGGAAGATGCTTTTTCGAGAAGAAGGAGGTATGGTGCCAAGAGGGGTAACAACTAAAGCCACGGGAAGGAACGATTTGGGTGCTTCCGACAGCTCATGCAGCATTCATCACAATGCTTATACATGAGGTGCTGATCCGGTATGTTCATTCACTAGAACAACGAGGGGACTTTCTCATCCAATATACTCGTGAAGCTCTTGGGGACTTGACACTGTCTGATGAAACAGTGGTTATGCCATCTTCTTTATCCAGCCTAAGGACGCTCTCTTAAAGTGCTTGCCAATGGGCTCATTTGAAATCAGTGATCTCGTTTCTAATCTGTACACATATGCTTCTTAAGTAGTATGCATCCATTCCCTTCATACAGTGATACACGCTTAAACACCTAGCGCTAAAAAGTACAATGCCGATAACAGTAGTTTTGAACACGATTATCTATGGCGTGTGGCCCAGAAAATAGTGACAGCCTTGTGACAGCCACACAGACAAGGCTAGCAAGAACCACTTCTAGCGGCGCCATAGACCGTCTTGAAATCACAAAGCAAACTTCTACAGTTTGACTCATTCCATAACCTCTAGCTACTGATGTTGCACGACGCGCCCCTAACCCTGGTTTAAAACCGTTTTCTGCAGTGCATAAATAGTTAGATTCCTTTTATTTCCTCTTTTATACTACTCTTAGGAGATAAACGCGTTTATAATCATGATTCCTACCCCTATATGATCATTATAACTTTTCATAATTATAAGCCTAGTTCATAAGAAACTATTTCCCTTTTATAAGTTATAATTAAGTCATTTAAAGCACATCCTAATTACATTCTTTTCATTCTTTATATACTCCTTTTAAATAAATAAGCATACACTTATATAATAATTATAAATATGCCTTTAAATCTTATTAATTAGGTTATTTGCTTAGATACTTATTCCTTTCCTACCTAGTTCACCATGTTATAGTCCCATTATCAGATTTAAAGCGTATAAGACTAAATAAACCCTAATGAATAAGACGTAGCCCTCATTAAATAACTAATTATTATTTTAGATTTTCCTTTCTAGATTATTTAATAAGAGAAGTCTAGGTAAGCGACTTAAAAGGCCCTAAATGAATATCACAAAAGTAAAGCGTAGTAAGGCAAGGACCTAAGCCCTAAATTAACCCCCTTACCCTTTATATTTACTCCCTTCACTAAGTTAAAAAAGGGATATAACTAATATCTTTAGTAATAAGTCACACTAGCCCCTAATAAGGTTATTAAATTAAGTAAATAATAAAAGATTTAAAAATGAATTTAAAAGATCATTTTTAACTTAATTCTCTTTATACACCTAGTTAAAATGATGAATATAAGGTAATTCTTAGTCTAATAAGTCATCTAAAACATTAAAAATAACCTCACCTTATTTAAATTAAGTATTATAAATATCATTTAAATATAATATTAGTAATACTTAAAAAAAGAAGACTTTTTTATATACTTAGTTTAAGTATTTTAAAATACTTTTAAATTTTTAAAATATAAAAGAATTAATAAATTAATAAAGAAAGATTATATTACTTATTAATTTATTTTATATCTTTAAGCTTTTATTAAGAAAAATTAAGAATTATACTTTTTAAAAATCATAATTTAATTTATATAAAAAATTATTTTATAATTAAAAATTACCTTTTAAAACTTATTAATTTTCCTTAAAGCATTTTAAAAGTTCCTTTTAAAGCTTATTAAGTACCTTAAACTTAATTTTAATTTATAATTTAATCCTTATTTACTTAAGGCTCCTTATTAAGATTACTCTTAAAAGCCTCCTTATTAATATAAGATTTATACTTATTTTTAATTTTAAAATAGGTAAGAACCTAGTCTTTATAAGTATAAGCCTTATTTTAAAACTTAATATGCTCCTTAAGGGCCTTTTAAATCTTAGATTTATACTACTTAATTACCTTATTATAATTATTAACCTTAGCATTTATAAGATATTAATGCAAAGTAAAGATCTTTTAAAAGTTATATGAAACCTTAGGCATATAAGTAGTAATGTTAAAATTAAACTTCTACTTTTTATGCATATTTAGCGCCTCCTTTTAAGCATGCTAGGCTTTCTTAAGAGTAAGGGAATCATTATATTAGGCGTGGTAAAAATAATGAATAAATGATAAAAGGATAATTAAAAGTAACTTATAAGAATCACCCTTAATATAATAAAAGTAATAAGTGTTAATGTCATTATAATTTATATAGGAATCTTTGCTATGATTATGCATAAAACTCTTAATATAAGGGAGATATAAGATGTGATGCTTAGTAATTTGTTATAGCGCCTTAATAATATTCTTCTTTTTTATATAAATTATCTTAGCTTTATCCTTAAAAAGTGCTTTTATTTAAGCTTTAAGGAAGTTTATATAAGCTTAAAGGTTCTTTAAAGTTAAATGAAAAATTAATACGTGTTTTAAAAGTAACTTTTAAATTATATAAGGAAAATTTACTTTTAGGAAGATCATTAAGTAACATCTTAACTTTAGTAATAGCGCCCTCCTTATCTTGCTTAGCGTCCTTAATAATCTTTTTGGTATGCTTAATTTTTAGCTTTTTAGGCTTAAGATTAGGGGGAGGTAAATCCTTATTAACCTTTTAATTATGCTTTTTACGCTTATTAATTATTTTTAGCGTAATTAGGAAGGTGCTTTTAATTAATAAAAGTAATTAAATTTTAATTTAAAATTAATTAAAAAGTTTAAAAATGAGGTTTAATTGTTAATTAAGGGTCATGTTAAAGAGTTATAAGTGATTAAAGTTAGGGGATTAAGGTGCATATAATGAAAGAAAGACTAAACGTTAATAATTTATAGGATTATAATTAGAAGTTTTAAGTGTAAAAGGCGCTGCTTAAAAAAGTAGGGTAATTACATGATTTAAAATTAACTTATAATTAAGGGGTGTATTATATGACGCGCCCCTAACCCTGATTTAAAATCATTTTTTATAATGCATAAATAATTAAATTCCTTTTGTTTCCTCTTTTACATTACTCTTAGGAAATAAATGCGTTTATAATCATGGTTCCTGCCCCTATATGGCCATTGTAGCTTTCCACAACTGAAGCCAAGTGACTGAGGTTGATTCATGATTCGTGAGCTTGCTTATTTCATGAGCTGTCCGAAGCATTCAATGGTATACTTTAAATCTTTCAGCCTTTAAAAGACAACATTAGTCTCCCCATAGTTTCAAGACATGTATTTTCGCATCTCAATTCCTTTCATAGCCTCGCACTCTACATCTGTATGTCCAAATTCACATCAAGATTTCCTCCTCTGAAATATTGCAATAATCGTCTCTAGAAAATGCCTTTCCAAAACTTCAGATGGGGTCTTCCAGTCCCCAGACCCGGTCTGCATTCTGTTCCTTCGGCATTTCTGTTCACAATTTGGGTAGCTGTCCTCACACTGCTCATATCAATGGGCTCTGGAGTCTGCTCCCATGTCCCGAGCTCCATCAACGCCACCTTCACTAACGCAGCACCTTCATCACAGCCAACAGGCATCACAACGATCATCCCAAGTCTGAACGATCATGATGTTAACTTTAGAGTCATTGAAATCGACGGAGTCCACGCAAGAGATGAGCACATTACTAAAGATAATGGCATGGGAAGACAGGCCACAACACGGATATCAGTCCAACAAATCCCACTCCACTGGACCGGAGTTCGGACTTTTGAGACAACAACCAGGATAGTTCCCAGGCCTCGCAACACAGTCTCACCAAAAGACACATCGCAAAATGACAATTGTGAAAGCAGCGTCTCAGGCTCCGCCAGTATTCCCACGGATCAGCCCATGGCGAGCCACTTGTATGAGCTCAAGCGTTCTGCCGGCATATTCGTGATAATAAAAGCCATACTTGTTAGTTGGGCAATTTTGCTCGTCGGTATGCTGTCATATATGATTGCACGATATGCTGGAGAGATACTTGCCGACGAACCCAGCCTGGAGGGTGACCCGAATGACCATGAACGGACGGCGCTATTAGGTCCGAATGATGTTTAATAATTCTGGGACTTCAGGTGGCTAGTAGACAAAAGTGAGTTTATTGGCCTGGGCCTTCCACTTCTAGATTGCGGCCATTGCTGCCGTTGATACTGGGCGTGGGCGATAATATCGATCAAGAATAAGCCGGGTGACCTGACTGTTCAGTTGTAGGACAGCAAGTTCGTTCAGTGTGATCAGTGAGGTCTTGGCTGCCACCAATTTTTGATTCAACGACTAGATAATTACTCGGACCGTACTGAGGTGGACTGGGATGATTTGACAGGGCCAGTAAATTCAGTCTGATATTCGTAACCATGAATTCTAGAAAAAAAGTTTGCATTTTGTTTCCCTTCCAGAGTCCCAAAAAACATTCAATTTTCAGAAGAGTGTAGAAGTGTCCCAAACACTCTGATGATACGTATGTGTGTTGTGTTTTGGTGTGCCTCGGTATCATGTCTGCCTGTATTAGTCGTCAACCCCGAAAGCTGCCAGGTGACCGAGTCAGTATGTTCTCATACAGTTTATAGAATGGCATCCAACAGCGGTCCATTTTATGAGTAATTGTCCAACAGAAGATTAAACAATGGGAAATAAAGGTAGAGGATGGTGTTTGCTGGCCAAGCTGTTCCCGGAAATTTGTGACCCTTGTACGGTTCCCTGACCCTTACCCGAAGGAGCTTGAGTCTATCCTAGGGTCGTGTTTTCCCCACACGCACAATGCCGGGCAGGTGGCCCGGCGATAGCGATCTCGGTTGGGGACCTTTTCGCATTGCAACGACATCCCTCAAAGCACTATCGACACTCTGGTCTTCCGAGGTTCACAGCCGCCCGACTTTCCAGCGATTGATTCACTGGATCTCACTTATGGAGTCGAAGGCGCTTGTATCTCGAGGGCCATTCTCCCAAGGGGGCTGGGCCATCGAGGACGTGAAGCTGCGAGAGTTGAAGCATGACGAGGTCGTGGTCGAGATAGTGGCAAGCGGCATCTGCCACACAGACTTGCATTGTGGTGACACACCGGACGACAAAGGAGTGCCAGCCGTCTTCTATCCTAGAGTCCTCGGGCATGAGGGTGAGTGATCTCTCGCTTGCCGCTAACGTTAGCACACGCCGGAACTACTGTACTGATATCTGAGTCAGGATCCGGCTATGTGAAGCAAGTCGGCAAGGACGTGAGCAGTGTACGTGGCTGTTTGTTTTGTCCACATCATGAGTCCTCCGGTTGACAGTGATCACCATGTGCAGGTCAAGCCAGGAGATCCGGTGCTGCTTTCTTTCTCTTACTGCGGCAACTGCCATGTCTGCAAGACAGGTCCTCCGTCGCATTGCGTCGACTTCTTCGAAATCAACTTCATGGGCGAGCCAGTCTTCCACGACGCGAAGGGAGGCTCCATTGGCGGCCGCTTCTTCGGGCAGTCCAGCTTCGCGAAACACGCCATCGTCAGCGACAAGTCCGTCGTGAACGTGAGCGGCCTGGGTCTGGAGCGCGAGGACCTCAAGCTCCTGGCGCCTTTTGGCTGTGGCCTGCAAACAGGCAGCGGCACAGTCATATCTGTGGCGAAGGCTGGGCCTGACGATGCGATCGCTATAGTTGGCATGGGCGGCGTCGGGCTGGCCGCTGTGATGGCTGCCAAGAACCAGAAGTGCAAGACGATCATCGGCATTGACAGGGTGGAGGCGCGCCTGGAGCTTGCCAAGTCGCTCGGTGCCACGCACGTCTTCAACACGTCCAAGATGTCGACCGAGGAGCTCGTGGCCGCCGTCAAGGAGGCGGCTCATGGGCTGGGCGCGACCATCTCGATCGACACGAGCGCCTACCCCCCGCTTGTTGCTGCCCAAGTTGATTACACGCGGTACATGGCCAAGATCATACAGGTTGGAACCGGCATGCCGGACGCGCACTTGAATCTGCACATGCAGAGCTTCATGGTCAGTGGTAAACAGTACTTCGGCGCCGTCCAGGGACACAGCAGGACCAAGGAGTACATCCCGCAGATGATCAGATGGTGGAAGGAGGGCATCTTCCCCGTGGAAAAGTTGGTCAAGTTCTACAAGTTCGAGGATTTCGGAGAAGCTGTCAAGGTCATGGGAAACGGGGATGTGGTGAAGCCCATTCTGGTATGGTAACAGATAAGAGGATTGAAAATGCAACAATACAACCAAAACGCAGCACAGAAAGTGACATGTATCAGCCCATGGAGCATCAGGATATGCTGCAAGATTTGCATAGAACAACTCCGAACCAAAATGCCGATCTTCTTCCAACCATGGACAGACAACAAATCAAGCCGCCTTGACTCCATCAACAGTGACCCCCTTCCTCTCTTCCGTCACTCCCTCCCTTGTGGAGGATGAGTCACTCCCTCGCGCAACCTGGCCTAGGATTGTAGTATCTTGATGTTTCTGGACCATGTCTAGGTAGCTCCAGTCACCAATCTGCTCATCGAAGAACTGGTCCAAGTCCAAACCTCGCTCTTCGGCCTCATCCGAAACACGAAGGTGTAGGCCAGGGATATACTTCATGATCATGAGCAGGGCAAAGGAAACCACAAAAGAGTATGCGGAGATAGCGCAAATCTCTGCAAACTGTTTACCGACTTGAATTCCGTTTCCATCAATACCTCCGGACGCGAGAGTCACGCCATCGAGGGCAGAGACTAGGGGTTTCAAGATTAGTGTTGCTGCTCCTGATAGAACATCTGCCAAGCATGAATGTGAGGGTCAACGAACCTGAAGACGTAGCGAAGATGCCAGTGAAGAAGGAGCCACACATGCCGCCAATCCCGTGCAGCTTAAAGACATCCATGCCCTCGTCAATATGCAGCCACAGGTTGATGTCTGACATCAACGCGCAAACGACAGCCGTAAGGAAACCAATGACTGCTGCAAGCCACACGCTGACGTAGCCTGCTGCTGGCGTGATGCCGACAAGGCCCGCAATTGCACCTTCGCAAGCGCCAACGACGCTGAAGCGTCTCTTGTGCCTGATATAGTCCACCATGACCCACCCAATAGCTCCCGTTGACGCGGCAGTGTTGGTGTTGAAGGCAGCATACATTGCCCGGACACTAGCATTGAGTGCTGAGCCGCCGTTGAAGCCGAACCACCCGAACCAGATGAACACAGTACCGAGGAAGACAAGGGTTGTGTTGTGCGGCTTGCCGTGGGACTTGTCGTCCGCGTTTGTCTTTCTCTTGCCAAGGGCCAGGGCGTAAGCCAGCGCCGCCCACCCAGAGGCGATGTGCACAGGGCCGCCACCAGCGAAATCCAGAGAGGGTAGGTTGTACAGCCAGCCGTTAGGGTTCCACGTCCAGCAAGCAATAGGGCAGTACACGATCGTAGCCCAGAAGAACCCGAAGACGAGAGACGGGATGATGCGTCCACGTTCAAAGGCACCACCGACCACAATCTGCACTGTACAGGCGCAGAACAGGAGCTGGTAGAGGCAGAAAGCGATATCCGGGATCGTAGGGTTGCCAATCGATGGGGCTGCCACGACATCGCGCAACCCAAAGTTGGCAAGGTCACCGATGAAGGGGCCCGCCGTGCGGCTGTAAGCCAACGAGAAACCCCAGAACATCCATTGGAAGGTGGTGACAGCCCCGACCATCAGTGACTGAAAGAGGAGGGCGAGGGCAGACTTTCGACGAGCGAGACCGCCGTACAGAAGTCCAATTCCGGGTATGATGAGCCACACGATAAAAGCGCAGAAGATCAGGTACGTGTAATTGTACTCGAAGCCCACGTATTGGGCGTTCACGTCCATCTCGAGTGGGTTGCCACCCGTGGGCATTGAGTCGTTATAGCTCGGCTGTCAAGAGGAGAAGATTATCAGTTATGTGTTGACCTCGGTCACCAACACAGTACCTAGAGCAGCGCTAGGCATAGATACTTACAGCTTCGCTCATGATGTCGTACTGTCTTGTGGATATGACTTCTGGTTACATTGGAACCTGCAACACCATAAGCCGGGAAAGCCAGGGGCGTTGGACATATATAAGGAACGACATCAGTTATTCTATCCTAAATCGGACCTCATATCAATCAAGTCCTCAGACCCTGGCCAAGAAACCCTGAGGGACCGGCGTTGTATCTCTTATCATTGTGAAGCTAAAGTAGTCGGGAACTGCGGCTGGCGACCACCCAAGCCGACGGCTTGGTGCAAGGCAAGTCCCCCATCCTATACCCGGTTTCCAGGGCGTTCTCGGCAAGGATTCCTTATCTCTTGGCATCTTTTAAGATTACAGGGCGTCTTCTTATGAAAGTGTAGATATCAGCGCCATTCCAAGCATTTGCAGAGCAAGATATGACCTTTGTTGATGACACCGGCTAGATGTTCAAGATAACGGGCACCTCCGACATAAGTCCGACTCGCCCTCGAATGCAGGACCAAGAACGCCGGCTGCTGGGAATGTAACCACCACGCAGTAGCGTTACCATGCTGTTGGGATGAACACATCTCAAACCGGCCAAGGCTGCATTTCTTTTTTCCTCTGACAGCTGAGCCTGCAGCCGCTATAAGCAAGGTCATTCAGATCACATGCTCTCATTCAACGTACTGGGCCAACCCTGACTCCCTGGCAACATCATTTCCGCACTTTTCATGAGGTCCCCGTGTCTTCCCTGTTCAACCTCCACGTGCTAACAGAAGGTTTCCGCTTGGTATCTGGTGGCGGTTGATCTTTTTGGAAACTGTCACCCGAAACCACCCCTTGGCCATTTTTATTTCTGGATAATTCCACCACCTCTGCTGCGCTTGCTGGCTTTGTCCTGTTGTCCCAGAGATGACCTCAGCGTTGGACTGAAAAGCTTTTCCTTTTGAGACATTGAGACACAGCATAACTTGGTCGCAAGTTTGTTCCGTAAATGAGGAATTGTCATGCTATAGATTCAAGTCCGGTCGGCCCCGGCACAACTTTTGGATACTCATATATTCAACGTTTGACCATTCCGAACGACCGGCCCGCACGCAGGGGAATCAAAGGGCGAGTTATCGAGCCGTATTGACTATCAGATCGCATTCAAAGACTATGGAACTCAGCCTAATCTAACTCACCCTGGTACTCGCAAACTATCCGTCATAGCAAATGACTGTCGGGATAGCTAATGTCTTCTCCGTGATAGGTTTATTGAATTATTTTTCAAGAGAGACGGGTCTTTCATTAGAGAGGTTGTTCTCAAGCACAGCGTGCATATATACGACCAATTTGTCTCATTAATACTGTGTCAAACCTTTTCTGAATCGGTTCTCTGCAGTTATTCCGAATGACATGCAACAAAGCCATTAGTAACGTCCTTAGGGTAATGCAGATGCAATACTTAGTGATAAGTACAAGAAGCTGTTTATGTCTCTACATTCAGTTTATCGTGGTGTCACGGGTCCCGGCCATAATGCGACCGGGAGTGTCGGGTCTCCTTGTGATATTGGTACCTAGGTAAATCCCATTCGGTACAAGTGACCTTTGGCGGTTTACTACTTCCAGGGCAGTTAGTGAGAATAATTTTAGTGGAATCCTCATGTTATCCCCAACATCGTGATGTCAACCACTTACTACAGATCTGGAGCGGGTCGCTCACCTCTGTATTATGCCCTGCAGTCTAGGAAACCAGACTGTACATGTTCCTGTATCGCTATCAGAATGAAGGCTCCGGACGAGAGTTGAGTCGGGATTGAACCACTAACATGGGATTCGGCCAACTCAGCAATCCTCGGGTTGACCAAGTGGTGCAGCACCAATGTACCAGAAGACCAGCATCACTGAGATGCGCAGGCAAGAAAACTATTGCAATGATACAACAATGTCAGTGTTTTTTTATTGTCAGGTCCTATATACCATTTTCGGGGCCATCGCACTTCGGCATGGACAGTTGCACCGACGGCCCCGACGCAACTGAACCCTTAGTTCGGATGCATGTGGTAGGGCTGACGCTTTACAGTTTGCGGGAAAAGTCCATGACGCAACAGTTTCAACGCCATCGGCTTTGTCGCATCTGCATCTGACTTTCACAGCCGTCAATCAGTTTTACATCATCATTAAGCGGCCCTTATAAGCATGCCGTTCGCAATTGCAAAGTAACAAGAGCGACTTTCTACGGAGATTGCTCCTTTACTGATTACTTCTGTTAACAAATATCTTTCGATCAACCACCTGGGCATACCTAAGTACCCAGCACAACTTCACCAAAGGCACATAACCACGGAATCAATCAACGATCCACATATCCGTCACCATGGGCGTTTCCCTCTCCACAGCGCGCTACATGGCGCCCATTTCCTTCGCCGTAAGTGATTTCTCAACACTAAAAACTACCTCGTGTTCTACCTCTTGAAGATTCTAACCGATTATGCTGGATAGATCGATTTTGCTGCTCAGCAATATGGCATGCTTAGCACACCAAATATGAAGGATGTCCACGACGCAAATTTGTCATTCTGGTCCCCCCAGCCCTTCTTTATCGCAGGCTTCTTCTTCCCACAACAGCTGTTCCAGCTCGCCTGGCTGTGGCGCCTGTGGCGGTCCAATGACCAGTCCGCACTCGAGGACGGGGCCGTTAACACCATGGTCGACTTCAGCCCATTCTATGCCGTGGGGAACCTGTGCATTGCGAGCTGGATGGTCTTCTGGAACGCATCGGACCTCAAGACGAGCAACATCTTCGTGGTCATCAACTCCCTCGCGCAGCTGTATTACATCTTCGGCCGACTCCCGCCGATGAACTTGAACTCCACCAACTCCGTCTTGACACATATTGTGAGCAAGACGTTCGCCGGAATCGGTGTGCTAGATTTGTTGCACAACGGTTCTGTTGCGTACTTTGTTCACCAACAGCCCTCGACCGCTGTCAAAGTGCTCACAGGCCTGGGCTTTGCGGGTCTCGCGTCTTGTAGTGATTGGATCTTCGGAGGATGTCTTGTATATGATCTTGTGGCGCTGTCAGTGGGGCAGCGGGCTTACGGCAACGAGAGCTGGAGCAACATGCTGGGCGTGTTCGCTGCAGGAACAGCTGCCATTGTCGCGGCCAGGAACCTCTTCAGGTAAATGACTCCGCCACGTCACTTCAAGACTTGAAAAGGAACCCGTGACAACCGCTTGCTAACTTTCGTCTTTCCAGGCCACCATACATCAGGTCACCCAAGTCTGATTATCGGGCTTTGTAAGAATCCTGTAGGTGTCTGAGTAGCGGAAATGAACTGGTGGTTTGTCACACAGGCTTCACGATGGGACAGCGATGGACAAATTGTCAAACCGACCTAGATATGTCTGATATGTCTGTTGAATCATACAAAACCAACATGTTCAATTCTATTGAAGGAAGCGATGTACTCACATAGCGCGGAAACACAAATCATCGGGCACAATACTGCACAGATGGTTCCTCACGGTGGATTATTTTGGCCTGTAGTACCTCTATATCGAGCTCAATTCCCTCCGAGTCCGCCAAAGGTCAAACCTCATTGCATCCCGTCTTTCATGACGATACTTCCCTCCCTACGAGGTCTCATCCCACGGCACATACTTTTGGATGAGGTACACGAAGTCGTCGTACGCCCTAAGTCGTTAGAATTGATCATTACCTTCAAAAATATTTGTGCGGATGACTCACAGCTTTCTTGGACGAGAGCCCGCGTAACAGGCAGAAAACATCAGGTTGGTCTTGGCGCTGTAGAGGCGGTTCCTGTCGTCCCACTCTTCCTTTGGCTCGCTGGCTTCAAAATTGCGCAAGTACTCAAGTCGGAAGACTTCTGCCTTCAGCTCATGCCGCTCAGCCCTCCAGATACCAAGCTCCATCTCGTTGTGAGCGTAGTAGGCTCCGCAGTCAAAAATCACCGGATTGCCGGTCTCAGCATCGGTGGCAATGTTTCCATCCCACAGATCGCCGTGGATCAAGCATGGCCTAACAGACCTGCCATCGCTTTCCAAAGCCCCTATCAGGCGTGGAATCAGGTGGGACTGCACGCGAGCGAAGACGAGCGCCATCTCTTGCCAGGCACCATTCGTTTCCTCATCCTGGCGGTAGGCTTCGGCCACGAGTTTGGAGAAGAACGAGGTCCAGCTGGGATCCCAAGCAACAGAGTGCAGCCTGGCACCGTCATAGGTTTGGATCCCGAAGCCAAACATTCCTGTGGGTGACTCGCTGTTTTTGTGCATCATTGCCAAGTTGCGTCCGAGTTTGGAAGGGTCAGGCAAGCCCGTGACTAGATCCTTGAACTCCATCAAGAGAAAGTAGCATTCAGGAATTTCGTTCAACTGTCCCCAAGCAATCGGCTTTACGACCAATTCCGGGGCTGATCGGTGCAGTTCTCTCATGCCGATGTACTCGCCCTCGAGCTGGTGTTTTCCGAGATCACCGGCGACATACTGAGAGACGATACGTCAGCAGCCAGACCCATTGAAAAAGTTACAAACGGTTGGCTCAGGGCTTCAAACGGGCATGACAGAGAAGTCATTGGATGCCATACCTTCCCAAAATATGAAGTGACTGTACCGCCCTTGGTCACAGTGTCGATCTTCACCGTATACGACCATGCCGACTGCCCATGACTGTGAACCAACTTCACAGTCTCTCCATCTGGAAGTACTGCGAAAGAGGGATCAGCATCATCGTGGAGGGGCGGAAGTTGGAGGAACCCCACCGTTTTGAATGCCACTATCCAGTGGCAATTGACCACCTGATGATGCTGCGAGAGTATCAAGTTTACTCTTGAGATCGGCCTGGTTGGACGGGCGTGCCATTTTCAACTGGTATTGTCGTGACGGCAAAAGCGCAGAAATTGCAAGGGTTGCTTCAAGAATCCGGTAGAACGTATCGCTTTCTGGGAACTTTGCCTGTTGGAACCCCTGATGTCGGACCATTTGTGCCGCAGCACTACTGCATGCCAATCATGAGAAATGGCTACCAACTGGCCAACCTTCCACTGAGGTTTCATTTCCGTACACAAACCATAGTTGCCAAACGGATTCAACATGAATCACAGCGGACGACCCAAAAACAGCTGCGATTGCCACAAACAGAATCTACCACCTCACTATCAGTGAGTCAAGGCCACAGCAAAATCCTCCAATGGAAGAGAAGCAAGCCTCGGAATCTTCTCCGACGACCTCCGAGGAGCAGCCGTTTACAGTGTTTACGATTTGGGAGAGAAGATGGATTGTCTTCCTGTCTGCTTTCGCGGGGATGTTCTCACCAATGAGCTCATTCATATTCTACCCTGCCATCACTGCGATTTCAGATAGCCTCAATGTCTCGGTCGGGCTCATAAATCTCGCCATTACCACCTACATGGTCGTCTCCGGAGTCGCCCCGGCTTTGCTCGGCAATGCGGCGGATACACTAGGACGACGCCCTATCTATATTATGGCTCTGGGAACGTACTTGGTGGCCAATATTGGGCTGGCTCTTCAGGATAGCTACCCTGCACTGCTGGCCCTTAGGATGTTGCAAAGCGCCGGCAGCTCTGGTGAGTTGTTCCCATCCTAATGAGCCTGATGGCGCTTAAAGGTCTGGTTACCAAGACTAAGTAGGGACCATATCTCTCGGATACGGCGTCCTCAGTGATATTACGACCCCAGCCGATCGAGGATCGTACGTGGGGATCATGCTTGCTGGGTAAGAATCCATAGAGGACCATGTGATCGCTTGCGACTGACATCAGCAGTCCAAACGTCGCTCCCCCGATCGGTCCTATTCTCGGCGGCGCACTTTCAGCAAGCTTGGGTTGGCACTGGATATTCTGGTTCCTTTGCATACTTGGAGGCTTTTGCCTCCTAGTGGTCTTATTCACGCTGCCAGAAACCGCGCGATGCCTTGTGGGAAATGGTAGCATTCCCGCCCATGGCATCAACCGCACCTTCGAGTCTTTCATCTCAGAGTGGCGAAAGCCAAGATCGGAGCCACGGAGTCGCGGAGAGCGACCAAAGCTTTCATTGCCGAACCCAATGGCCTCACTAAAATTGTTACTGCTCAAAGATGTAGCGATTGTTCTTGTGTGCAACGGCATATACTACATGATATATTGCTGCGCCCAGGCCTCGCTCTCCACACTCTTCATCGAAGTGTACCAGTATGGTGAGCTTGCATCTGGGCTGGTGTACATTCCGTTTGGTGTGGCAGGCTTGATCGGTCTGCTAGCTTGGGGCAAGGTCCTCGATTATGACTACGCTCGGCTGTCCAAAAACATCGAAGCTAGTTCCGGGGCAGACCGCGGTGATGGCGTTGGAGAGTTTCCTATCGAGAAAGCGAGGCTCAGGACGTCACTGTATCTGGTCGGTCTAAACACGTTGGCCACGATAGGATATGGATGGGCTGTGGCTTACCGCGTGGTTGGTTTCTCCTTCATCAATTTCGTCGCTTCTCTGCTGAAAGTGTTGCACAGCATGTATCAGCGCCCTTGATACTCCAATCAGTCATAGGCTTCGCTACTACTGGTCTGTTTTCTGTAAGCTGTCCAGCCTTCCTCTCTGCTATTTCTACGGGGTAATTTCCTCGGTCATGCTGACTAGTGACAGGCTTTTGGTACTCTTCTCACCGATTTGAACCCCACCAGGTCTTCAACTGCCGCGGCTTCTGCCAATATTGTGCGCTGCGCTCTCGCGGCCACAGCCCTTGCTGTGTTGCAGCTCATGATTGACCGTCTCGGCGTCGGGTGGACATTCACTTTCTTTGGATTGATAGGTGCTCTCTGTGGGCCACTCATGCTGCTACAAATGAAACAAGGTCAAACCTGGCGTCAAGGAAGGCGTGATGAGGATTCATCTCAACCACAAATGAATTAGGAAGCATCGCCATCCTGATCTCCAGGAAAGTCTGAGCAAAAGAATATGATTTCAAACAAGTCAATCCAGAAAAGATGACTATTTCACTTGCATTGAATGAATTCCAGTTTACAGTAAAGCATTGGGAAGGTTCAAGTGCTGCACATGTAGACAGTGATCTACCAGAGAGAGGTGTTCTTATACCGGTACTGCACTGCATCAGAATGCCGCCTCAAGAGCATGTGGTATGGGCACTAGAAACTAATAGAAGCCTCGCAGAGTCGCAGAGGGAAACTTTGGAATAGCTCAACAGATTCATTCATTCATCCTAGCACAGCGACCAGCTAGGCCTAGTATTCGTGGCGGGGTATTCCCGGTACATCGACCTTGACCTTGTAAACATGGCCCGTAGAGTCTTCAGTCGAGATGGATGTGATGAAAAGCGTCTTCAGGTCCTGTCCGCCGAAAGCAGGACACGAGGTCATCTTCGCCCCGGGCACCGCGCACGTTGCCACTGCCTCGCCGCTTGGGGAATACCGCACTAGCTTCCCCTGAGAGTTGGCCGCCACCCAGACGTGTCCCTCCCTGTCGACAGCCATGCCATCAGGCATCCCGCCATTTTCTAGTTGGACAAAAAGCCGCTTGTTTGAAACGGTACCGTCCTTCGTGTTGTAATCATAGTGGAAGACCTTTCCTTGGGGAGTCTCGCTCGCGTACATGATCTTGTCGTCTGGTGAGAAGACGGGCCCGTTTGGCACGGGCGTCTCCAGGAGATTACCCAGCTCCCGCACAGATGCCGTCCTGGCCTCGCTGGGACCTTCGTCCATGCACCACAGCCTCCCGATCGGATCCTCCTCGTCTAACGCCATGGATCCTGACCACCATCGCCCCATCGCATCTATTGCGCCATCATTCATTCGAACCTTTGAGTCCAGGCTCTTGTCGCTGTGCTGGAGGGTTGCGATATCTTTCAGGGTCCCAGTTTGCAATGACAGTAAGGCGAGGCCAAATCTTGTCTGCACAGCAAGGACGTCCGTGCGGTTTGCAACGACTTCCAGTCTCGTGATGGGCTGGTCGAACTCGTAAGTCTTCCGTTGCTCCCATCCCTCTGATTCAGGTATCTTGTGCACGAGCCGGTTCTTGATGTCGACGAAGAAGAATGTCTTGTCACTTGCGCGGTACAACGGGCTCTCGCCAAGCCCGGATGCGGATGGGAGCCACTCTTGCGCCGAATACTCCTTCATTGCGACAGGTCTGATCGTAAAGTTCCGGTCTCTGTGCTGAAATGAATCTCGAGTTTCAAACTTGCTCTGAATTTGGAAGAGGTTGTAGAATGCTGAGTCTGTGGTCATCTGTCTGCGTCCTCAACGTCATTCTTTTTCGTGACGTCACGCAAGCACAGCTCATACGCCATTCCTCAGACATCCAGACCACTCGTTACTTACCGACATTGCGGAAGCGGGCTCGTGAAGTGGTTTACCTTTGATCCGTCTCTTGGATCTTTCGGCTGATGCCGAGGATATGTCGGGCTCAGGGGGTTGGTGTCCACGCCTGTGCTTATGCACAGATGTTGCCGACCCACCAATGCAGTGCAGTTCCGAGTATTCCCCACAAACTCTATGGCTTCACTTATAGAACAATATATGTATTAGGACGAGACACCATGGTGCATGCTTTGACGAGAAATGCTGTGAGCAACCCGATTTCTCTCGTAAATACAGACGGCATTTGAGACTGTTCCGGTGATATTGAAGAGACTCTTTAGCTGCAATGTGACACCAGCCAGTAATCTCGTTCAGTCGCTAGCCTGAACCCCTGGTCAAAGTCTAATAATATTCCGCGATCAAGCTCACGCTAAAACATCTGTCATCCGTTCCCCAGGCGCGCGTTTCGCGAACAACCTAGCGGCAAACCGTGCGCAGTACGCTGGATCCTATCGCTTCGAACGTGGCTTGCCAACAGCGCAGAACTAGAACTCGAGCGGCGGCAACTAATTATCTCATCAAAAATACTATTGGTAGTCAGGGGTAAGCCGACGCCGTCAAGGCGAGGCGGACGGATCTGGACCCCCTCTGACTTGCAGCTCATCCGCGGTTAATGTGGTGGCCTCGGGATTTCAGCTCTCGGCACCTCGTGCTCTGCCTGAGCTGACCCGTCACAGTCGTTGGGACTCTCCAACAAGCTAATGCATGCGAACACAAATCAAGGCGTCCCTTCATTCTGTCTTCGCCATGACCTCCTTTTCAGCTCCAAATGGTACGGTTACACTGCCGCAGTCTGCCCCTGACTAGGCCTTTTGGTCTCCGACCCCATGAATTCTCCCCGGATGTCCTACTCGTGCTGCTGGAGCGGTGGAAGAAATAAAAAGGGTTCTGTTCTCTCGCAGATCCTCGGAATATATTTGTTCAAAATTACCACTGAAGCTTCTCTTACCAAGACCGTCTACATTCATTCGCTTTTCAAAGTCTCGACTACTGTCTCTCTTTCAACATTATTAGTCGACTTTCCAGACACCTAAAGCCTCAAAATGTACTCTCTCGTTCAGCTTTTCACCTTCGGCCTGGCAGTGTCGACCGCTGCCAGTGGTTTTCAGGTCTCAGCCGCCGGCAATGCCGGGCTCTCCCGTTACGTTGCTGTAAGACATGTTCCCACCGTTCTTTACTTCAACCGGAAACTAATCAATCCACTTATAGGGCCAAGCCCTGATGGCATTTGTTGTCCCTGCCCTGGCAGTGCCAGTTGAAAATGCTGGACTGGCTGTAAGTACTCCATTCATACATTTGCACTCACCGTTTCTGAGAGTTGGTCGGCTGACGGGCGAGCTCGGACAGGCCCCGCGAAACGGCAGCTCCTCTGCCGAACCCGATTGCGACGACGAGGAGGGCGACTCAAACGAGGCTGATCAGGATGACCAGCAAGATCAGGACGACGAGGAGTAAGCAGCTTTTTCTACCGTCTCAGGGAGAAACCTGTCCAGTCTGTAGCCTGTGCCTCAAAGTTGTTACCAGGTTGCAGGGTTAAGACAGGCTATAGCCACACTGTGGCCCTTTCCTTCCCACATTTCTATAAAAGTTCTTCCTCGGGCTTTGAAGGCTGACCTCCAAAATTCAGGGACGATGATAATGAAGCCGATCAGGATGACGAGGCGTAAGTACCTTTTTTAAATCCTTGAGGAGAAGCCACTCCAGTCTATAAGATATACCTCAAAGGTATACCAGGCTGCAGGTTTTGAGACAGGCTATAGCAACATTATAACCTTCTTCTCTCTATATTTCTATGGAATCATTTCCTTAGTGCTTGAAAGCTGACTCCAGAATTAAGGGACGATGATGAAGAGGCAGACGAGGATGATCAGGCGTAAGTACTACCCCCTTTCAAGGAGAAGTCACTCCCATCTGTAATGTGTACCTCAAAGGTATCCCCAGGCTATGTATTTTGATACAGGCTATAGCCACATTATAGCCCTTTTCTCTCTATATTTCTAAGAAATTGCTTCTTTAGAGCTTGAAAGCTGACTCTAAATTCTGCAGGGACGAGGATGACGAGGCGGACGAGGATGAGGACGAGGACGACGAGGAATGAACGAGGAATGAACGGGAAAGAATTCACGCCCTTAGGTACATCCTAGGCGGCACCTGGCAAAATCTCGTCCCGGCCGGTTCCATGTGTAATTCAATTTGGAGACCAATGAAAAGTACTCAGCAGTTTGTACATCGAATTGAGACTGCTGACATCTCATATTTTGTGAAATGTGTATATGCAATAACTGTTTCGGAGAGATGGGATACCTGACCATGAATAACGATATGGGCTCTAGACTGGGCAATAATTCTCCAATATCGCACTTCACATGAGCACAATCAATTCCCCCCCTTGATAACATGGACGAATCCATCACAAATACACTGGCTAGTGTGCTAACTTGACTCTCCCTTGGACATTATTCCACGTGTGAGTTCTCTGGCGAAGATGGAGACCAATGCGGCTTAAGTCACTCTATGTGCACTTGTCCTTGTCATTGTTAACCATATCTGCAAATCGAGGGCCAAAGGCTTGCTAGTGGCGAATCACTTCTACAAGACCAGTATTGACGACATGCCACCGTACTGGTCAACCTTCCCAGGGGACTTTTTGGGCCGTCCAGTCACGCATGCAGGGAATACGCAGATCACTTTGACCTCCGGCTCCCATAGGTAACATCTACACGCCAATAACATTCAAACAATTTCAATTTCCTTCGAAGTTCCGGAGTTTGAAGCCGAATAAAAATGAACTTGTCAGGCCAATGAACACACGGGGCGGCATGTCAACGAGGTCCACCATTCACATGAACTTCATGACCATCAGTTTTCCAGTCCTGCCAATCAATTTGGAAGATCACTCCACGTCCCGAACCGCCGATCTTCGCAACTCACGAGAGCTGGCCGGGGCTTCAGAGTGGGTCGGTCAAAAGCTAGGCGTCCCAGCAGTGGACCCTTTGGTCTAATCCCAGGATCCATATGGGCCACTTGCCAGGATCTTGGCAACTCCTTCAGAGCATATCCAGTAATCATCCACGCTGCCACTGCGCAGGCTATCTCTGAACCAAGCCCAAGGCCACGCCATTGCGAACCCACTTTGCAGATTAGATCATGAGCTGAAAGTTCAAGCAGGGTCTGCCGGCATCGTTTGCGAGCCCGGATCCGGTGGGACGTCAGCGGCAAATCTAGACGTGAAGGCCAGCTCGGGAAGGCCGGAGGGAAAATGTCATTTGACATGCAGCCAACGGCATGAAGTAAGGGATACGTCGTGAGGTACGATACCAGGCCGGTCTGGTCAGGTGCATCACGGTCCTACACTACATTATGGAGCAACTCCATCGCATGACAGCTCGGGCCAATTTGCAAATGCAGGTGGCGATCCAGATCTTGCTGCCCATACACGACAGTGCTGTCAGGTAAGATTAACCACGAGACCCACACACGGATTATATCTGGTTTCGGGGACAGTCCGGCAATAACTTGGGCTGTGAGAAATGGTAACCGGTAGATGAGCAACTCTTTGAGCCATTACGAGCCATGACAGATGACAGATGGCGTTCGTGGTCGTTCGTCTCTCCATCGTTCGCGCAGAACAGTTTCCTGACGAGTCTGGCAGGGGACCTGAGGCTTCCTGCCGTGACGCGAGGCCGAGGGACCGGGGCTGTACCGTAACGGTTTAGCACACTTTCGGATCGACGCCCAACCTGCGGAGCATGGCGCCATGCAAGTGCTGTGGGACCGGTTGCATTGACAGAATTATGGGATGAGTGGATGCTGATCTCTGTATGGCCCTAATATTCCCGGCGGCCGGAGGTCCTCAACGCTGGAACTGGCCTGCCCCAGCCAGACTGATCCGGCTGTCCACCTTCTTGGGCTCGGCTGCAATAAAACGTAACGAAGCGAGGTCTTCCCGAGGGAATGGCCCAACTAAAAACATACAGCAGGAACAGAATCTGGCACGAGTGACTGCATGGGTCCAAAAAGGGGTCGATGTGCTTGTGGAGCCAGCAGGGCTCCGACGGGGTTGGCAACCAAACATTAGAACGGCATGCTACCTAGGTTTTGATCAAGGGCAAAACATTCATCACTTTTGAACCATAATCGGGACCCACCTCTTTGAATCCTGCTCTTTACCGTGCTTCCTTCTGCTGTCTTCAACCCGTCATGCCACATGAGGCTGTTGTCCCGCCCTGAAGTTGCTTTTAAGTGTATGCCCACTGTCCACAATGGATATACCACTCACCCCGACTACCTTCTCGGAGGCAGCTTCACCAACGATTGTGAAGCCTCTGAGCAGAGGCCAAGCCTCCTTGGCCACCAGAACAAGCAGCCAGTCCACAAATGAAAGCAAAGAAAGCGAAATCCAATTAGATCCGGAGGAGGAAACGCTTCTTATGGTGTGGTACCTACGAGTGAGAGACGCGTCATCAGAGAACCCGATCCTCAGAGACCACTATGCTTCTGCATTAATGAACAAAATCAACTTCGATCTGTCACGAAGCCTCTTCCAGCTGGACCCGTCATATATACAATACATATGCGGCAGGTCAAAGCAGATCGACAACTGGGCACAAGACTTCCTGGACCGGCACCAATATGAGGACGTCCTAGTGTTACAACTTGCATGCGGCCTGGACAGCAGATATGAGCGCCTCAGACTCGGGAAGGAAGTGAAATGGATCGACGTGGACCGGCCCAGGGTGACGGGATTAAGGAAACGACTCATGCCGGATGCAGACAGCGACCATTACACTCTATTAACAGCAAACGTTGCGGACGAAGACGACGCCTGGCTCCGCGATATACCGAACGACCGCCCGACATTGATTATCATGGAAGGGCTTCTTTACTATTTGGAACCCGAGAAGGGTACACAATTAATACAGCGACTCCTTGGTCATTTTACACACGGAAACGTCGTGTGCGATACGTTTGGGTCTGTTTGTGTGGTCTTCACATCACTTTTGGAAGCTTTGCGCAGTAGCGAGGCCCGCGTGAGATGGGGAATCGATGACGCGAACGAAATCAGGAAGTTGGACAGCCGTCTGGTTCTAAGGCACAGGGTATTTGGTCATGAGTTTATGGGTACGGGTTGGTTTGGGAAGCGATATCCTCCTATATTTGGGGGTTGGACACCACTTATCTCGTTGCTGCCGTCATTCAAGAAGAACGGACAGTTCCTACATTTTGAATTTTAGCGTTTCAACGGCGAGGCTCCATATTCGGTAATGATTATCAGGACAGACCGTATTATGTTCCTCAAACGGTTGGTCGGGGACAAGGTGCACAGGATCCTGGGGAAAGGAGAAAGGCGCAACAGCACAATAAAGTCAGAATAACTCAGTTTCGAACACCAGCAGTATCAGCCAACAGCACGAGGTGACATGATGTGTGCCCAAAATGTTGCTCACAGACCACGATATTGTCAGTTAACAAATTGAGTGTTGCCTTGCCGGAATGTTGAAACCTTTTGAACAGGAAGACACAGATAACATGAGTTCCTCGCCAGATGCTGTCCCGAAGTAACTATTTCCACCCCAATATTTCGGCCTGGAGCGCAACATACCAGGCATCATCGTCTTTACCCCATTTCTCCAAAGCCTCTCGTGCCTCCTCGACCTCGTCGTCCGTGATCCCAACACGATCCCAGCCCTCTCTGAACGGGTCTTCCGGCTGCAGCATGCCCAGGCTCCTAGACACGTACCAGTCCCTCGCCTCCTTGCCCGCGTGAACGGTCGTCCCGGCCCCGACCTTGATCTTACCCGCCCCTGCATCGAAGCCCACCTCTCGGAACAGCGCGGGCATGTCGCCGCCGGGGAAGCAGGCACCTGGCTTGCCGTGTCCGTAGCCCTTGGCCAAGTTGCCAGCCCAGACCCTGTCGAGGTCGTACGACCGGGGATAAAAGTGCAGCTCAGCGGCGTCGCGCGAGGCCATGATGCCCCCCGATTTCAGGACGCGGCGCATCTCGCTCAGCGCCCGGAACCGCATGTCGTGGGTGGGGAGGTGGGGGAAGAGCTGCGAGTTGAAGACGACGTCGAAGGTGTCGTCTGGGAAGGGGAGCCCGGCGAGGAGGTCTGCTTTTTGAAATGTGATGGGTGGTAGGGAATGGGCGGTATCCTGCGATTTCGCCCTCACTTTGCTGACGGTCTCTCGGGCTTGTTCGAGGACCTGCTCTGAGATATCGACACCGGTGACTGAGCCCTCTGTAGCAATGGCTCCGAACCCGGCAGTGATGGTCCCTGGACCACAACCCACGTCTAATATGTGGTCAGTGGCTCGCAGGTGAGGAATTAAGAAGCTGGCGTCGGACTCAATTGTCCGGGAGGCATGACTTGAAAGAGTGGCTTTTGAATACCCTTGGGTATAATTTGTCCTTTCTGATGCCATGACGATGGTGAACAGACGATATAGTCCCAGAGTCGATGTTTCTTGGGATCTGATGCGGTAGAGAGAGAGGATATACTGTGTGGATCAATTTGGTCTGCGCAGTTCAGCATGCGTCGTTTTCGCTGTCAAGTTGATAAATACTCGCTCTCTCGAGTGAGTATACCACCAAATTCCTTCTTAGTTGCCGCACCCCCCTCCTCTTTTAAAGTCATGTCGCGGAGGCTCCGTGTCAGAAGGGCGGGGCCGTTCGGAGTTGACGGACCTCACGGACCTGACCAGGGGCTTAGGTCCGGGATTCGTGGACGGAACAGCGAATCCAGCCGGAGCTCAGAATGCAGTGAGATAACGACACTTCACTTCAATTCCCTTGTATTATTCTCACGGAAACCATGGTATTTGAGTAGGAAGATCAGCCATTGACAAAGCTAGCACTCTGGACAGACCTCGGTACCTACCTACCTGGGTATTATCAGTAGTGCTTTGTTTGGTAGGTACCTCTCCGGCCTGTTAAATGCTCACACGTTTCCACCCTTCTTACCACTCGTCATCTCCGTCCACGGGACCGCCGCCACCATCATGAAGGCCAGAAGATATGCGAATTCCCGACAGAAGGCCTGCCTGAATTGCTCCACTGCCAAAGCCAAGTGCGATCGCCATCCAAAACGCTGTGGCAGATGTGCACAACGCGACCTCGACTGCGCTTATCCTCGCGAGCAGGCCCGAACTCCGGCCGCTTCTGCCGACAGCACTCGACAGCGCCGGGACGGCACCGCCATCGACCCCGTCGGTGTTCCAGCCCCATTATATGGGCCGCCACCCGGGTATCTGGATCACAATCCCAACAGACAAGTGCCAGTGACTCCTGGAGGACCAATACTCGCCATTGCAGGGCCAAACGTTGGCACCAGTCCCACGGTGGTCTCCTCAGAAGTACCGGCGACACCAACGCTCTTGTCTGCAGCATTGGCAGCTTCAAATGGTCAGCATCCGGGTCCAGATAGTATTTCCGGTCGTATAGATCTCGAGCTTGTTTGCACCATAGATCCAGACTCTATTGGAAGCCGTTGGCTGAATCAGTATGTGCCCGTGCCGGGACAAGAGGTAAAAAATTACCCAGACCACATCAAGGCTTTCATCCCCAAGATCCTCGGGTCGTATGCCTCAATAGCCGTCCGCGGAAGGGGTCTCCCGCCGTTCATCCATCCCGCGCAGATGCAGCCACCGCTAGCCAGGCCACCACTGTCTACCTGCCTGAGCCTGGTTCGCATCTGCGAGAGGTTGCTTCCCGGCAGTGATATGACTGCAGTGGACGTGATCCAGAGGGAGATGAGCAGCCTCTACGAGAAGCACGCATCGATGGACGATGCAATCACTTTGCTCTCGGCGTTCCAGGCATACCTGCTCTACCTGATGGTATTGTTCTTCAGGCTCGGCCACCTCGTCGGCCCGTCCCTGCGACGGGCCATGATGGACCTACAGGAACTCGCGTCGCTGTGCAGCCGGCAGGGGCTCATCTGCGTGGCGGAGCAGCAGCGGGCTCGGCCGATGTGGGAGAGCTGGATCGTCGCCGAGGCGAAGCGGCGGACCCTTTACACAATGTATCTCTTTGACAGCGTGCTGGCTACCCAGGAGGGTCTACCGACCTTTTTCGGGACTGAGCTCCAGGGCTTGCCCGCACCCGCAGGCAAATATCTGTGGGAGGCCAAGGCTCAGCGGGACTGGGAGACGGCATACAATACTCATCTGGTGGACTGGGCCGAAGGTGGCTTACGCATTGATGAGCTCTGGCCAGCCCCTTCATGGCTAGATGAGCCTGGTCTCGTGGAGCGTCGAAAGAGGGCGGATCAATGGGTGGATGAAGTTGATGGATTTGGGACCATGCTCTTTTCTGTTTCTAGCTCCTCTCACAGCTCGTGAGCCATACCTCTTTTCACACAGTTCGGAAGACTTGATCAACAGACAGTGTCTGTATCCAGTGCCATTCTCGTGGTGTTACTTGTAGCTAGAAGTGCGGAAGTACCTCCAGTCAACGACTGGATCAACTCAACTGAAACATGGTCAAGGGTAATTGAGGAGAATACGGAAATTCACACCTGCAAAACAGGGGATACCGCTACACCGCCACCTCTAAACCACAAAAGAAGTTGGCACATTCAAAACCTACACCCAAAACCTACACCCAACACCCACACCCTACACACCCACGCCCTACACACCCAGACCCAGACCCATACCCCCAACTCACACGCTCAATGTACACGCCTAATCCGAGTTGCGTGTGTAGGTGTTGGCAGTGGGTGAACGAATTAGGTCTGGGTGGAGTGCTCTGATTACCTAGGTAGCTACAGTTATGGTATAAGTTGATATATTGGTATACCCTTCGTTTTTGCAGGTGCGAATTTCTGATTTTATTGAAGATCTGTCAAAGAAGAGCAATTTGAGACCCACTCCTTTACTTTCGATACGGTAGTCGTGCATGATAATCCCATTTGCAAGGAAAACTGATCACTAATTACCATAGGCTTTTGTACTAATAGACCCAAAGTCATTTGCGGCAGCTAAGTCGCAAGAGGCCGTATTGACCTCTTGAATATCTGGTTTGCTAGACTACGTCAGATTCCTGTGTCATTGGCCTCTTTTCAGGCCTCCCAACTTTCCCATGGTACTCAGCGCTGGGTAACTACTGCACGTTGAAGCTCTGATGATCGGTGCAACGTCGGTGGCACTTTCTCTCAGCTCCGCGGGCTTCCCTCTCAACTCCGGGCCCAAACAGTCAGACAAACAAGGCAGACAACCCACCAATACCGATGTATGTGAATGACTGCCCACTTGTACAGACTTCCATTTAAAGCTGCCTCTGCATATGTGTCCTGATACAGGTCACCACCTTTCAGTCGAGTGCGTATCTAGGCACGAAGTGCTTCGTTCACTGATCGCCCACTCATGCCCAGCCGCGTTTCCCACAATAAAATTCACCATAGCCTCATTTCCCACAAACACAAAATCCCGCCTCACCAGATCGACCTCGAGAAGAGTGTTGTATAGACACAAACGCTCACACAAAGACCCATGACGTCTGCAAACCAGCTTCCAGAAGGCGCTAGCGATGAAGTTGGCTCACGGCCGCCATCGCCAATACCAGGACCACAGGCTGCCGAAAAGCCTTACAGCATTTTTGATAAGCGGCAGAAAGCCGTAATAGTTGTCATAGTGTCTTTGGCGGCAACCTGTACGTTTTTGCCCAAGGGAGTCTGACAGGGGTGCTTTTTGCCGTGTCGCAAAGATGTCTTCGCTCGCTGACCCCTGATGACAGTTTCTGGCTTCGCCTCGAACATCTACTTCCCAGCACTGCCTACTATTGCTCAGGATCTCAACGTCTCCATAGAGCTTGTCAACCTCACCGTCACATCATACCTCATCTTCCAGGGCTTAGCCCCGAGCCTTTGGGGTCCTGTGTCCGACGTCAGGGGCCGTCGAACGGCATATTGCTGCACATTTGTGGTCTTCATCGGAGCTTGTATTGGCCTGGGCAAGACGAGAAATTATGCGACACTCTTAGTCCTGAGATGTCTACAGAGCACTGGTAGCGCAAGCACCATCGCGATAGGTTCTGGCGTGATAGGGGACATCACCACGCGAGCTGAACGGGGAAGCTTCATGGGGATATTCCAAGCCGGTCTGCTCGTGCCTGTTGCTGTTGGTCCAGTCATTGGGGGTGCCCTTGCAGGATCACTTGGGTGGAGGTCGATCTTTCTATTCCTAACCATCTACGGTGCCGTATTTCTGGCTGCGCTGATCGTGCTTCTGCCTGAGACGTTGAGGTCATCAGTTGGCAATGGAGGTGGCATGCCAGCAGGTTTTATGGCGAAATTTCCCTTGAGGACATACCAAATTCTCACCAAGGTACCATGGAATCCAGGCGCAGTGAGCCCTCCTCCACCCAAGAAGCAGGTCGACGTGACCGGCCCATTCCGGATCCTCTTCAGCAAGCTCGCGGCTCCAATCATCGTCTTCCTGGCCATTCACTACGCGGTCTGGCAAATGAGCATCGCCGCCCTCTCTTCTCTTTTCGCAGACCGCTACGCTCTGAACGAGACCCAAGTAGGATTGACTTTCATCGCCAATGGTGTCGGATCAATGGTGGGCACTCTCATCACCGGGTGGATTCTCGATATGGACTATCGGCGCGTCAAGGCGAGCCACGAGACCAAGACAGACCACACAGAGGCAGAGTTGGGTGCAGGCGAAGCACAGTCTCAGGAAATCGATCGGGAGGAATTTCCCCTTGAAAGGGCGCGCCTCCGCCTTGTCCCTGCATTCTCGATAGTGCAGTGCATGTCCATCATTGCCTTTGGGTGGTCCGTCCACTACGCGCCGCGAGTCCACATCGCCGTCCCGATCATCACGACATTCGCCACTGGATGGACGGCCGTCTCCACGCAGTCCATCATCATGACTTATCTCGTCGACGTTTACTCTGACCGCAGCGCCGCAGCCAGCGCAAGCCTTAATCTTGCCCGATGTCTATTCGCTGCTGGTGGCACGAGTTTTATCATGCCAATGGTCAACAGTGTTGGGGCTGGACTGGCCTTCACAATTTGCGCCATTGTACAGGGAGTAGCACTTTGTGGTGTGGTTGTCACCTGGAAATTCGGCACAGGATGGAGGAAGGAAGCAGAAGGTAAAAGAAGAGCACACAGTGTGGTTGCAAGTGGTCCCAGATCCTAATTGTATCCTTTCCATAATTACCTTTTGTGAGTCGGTTTCGAACTGTTGTCAACATCAGTTCTGTTGACGGCATTGCTGATGTTCTCAGGTCAAAGTCTGCAAGTCAAGGGTCATCCTGATGAGATTAAGCCATCGTCATGGTCAACTTGAGAAGCATATTGTAACGAACGAATCGGATGGATTTAGACGGTCGCAGCCCTATCAGATGCCAATGGAACAGGAGTGTGGATGGCTGTTTGCTCACAATTTGTAAGCCCAAAAGTTCAAGTCAAGACTTCTCAGCCGGAGTACGTATTGATTTGTTTGTTCGATCTATCATTCTGCTGGTGGGTAGTGCACCTTGCTATTGTTGCTGTATTTGCAATGGCAAGAAAGGTGCTGTTGTGAGTCACTCAACGTAAAGTTCTACATTTCATCCGATATCTGGCAATGGGAAATTTCCAGTGGTATTAAAGAGCAACATGTCATTGTTTCTGATTTTCAATAATCTGAAGGAACCGAGCACTGAACCTTCGAAAAATTATTTAAACCTGAGCGCCTGGCTCTTGGTCAAACTTTCTTCCCTACACTTCGTACTTTGCAACCTCCAGCCTCCACCACTTTGATCCTCGAAGTATGGAAGCCAAGCACGCCATCTAAATTTGTTGATACCATCGTCAAATATCGACTCATTTCCTCTACCCTCCTCTTCCAAATCACAAACCTCCAGAACCTCAGGGCACCCAGCCACCGACTGCATCACATCCAAGCACTCCCACACTCCAGTGACACAACACGAAAGGTTTGTCGAATCAGGCGTCCAATTGCGTAACTTCATGCTGATACGCACTGCAGAATGTGGGACCCCGATGACCCCGAGTTCCAGCGCCGATGGGCCGCACTGCCACCCATCGAGGATGACAGCTCCCCTCCTGCTTCATGCGCAGAGGCCGAAGATGATGAACCAAAGCAGAACACAAAAAAGCGACAGAAAAAGCGCCAGAATCTCATGGTCGTCGCGCTACTCCCCGGCCGCATGCCCTTACGACGCCTTGACGACGTAACGCATGATATGAGAGAAAACCTTCGCGACCTCCTGCACACGCCCAAGACTGTACACTGCAAAGGCACCAGTCACGACACCATAGTCACCGTCACGGACGTCAAGAATCTCTTAAAGGCAGTGTTCTCCGGGCGCTGGATCACTGGCGAAGCGCACCAGATGTGTGGCAAGGACTACGCCAAGCCCAGCATTGACGATATTGCAGCTCAAGTCGGTCTTCTTGACAAAGCCACCTCTGGCACCAAAACCACCTCTGGCACCAAAGGCACCAAAGCCAGGAAGGCATCCAGCCACGCCGCCGCATCCCAGAAGGTCAAGAAGGCAGATACGAAGAAGGCGACGAAATCTCGCAAAGGCTCAACGCCAGTGTACGTGGGCTGCAAGGAGGCGAGCGAAGGCGGCATGGTGACATTCGTCTACTATGACGAAGACCATAAGATCCTCCCTAAGACAGTCCAAAACTCCATCAAACTCCACGCCTGGGTACAGTCTCTCTCCAAAGCCCAGGGATTCGCGATGCAACTCCACGACGGATTCAAGATGCAACGGTGCCGCATGTACAACCTGCGCGCAGCCATCTACCTCGCCAGAAACCGACTCACATACTGGGCCAACGGTAATGACGTGGACTCTCGCCCCGAGGGTGAGGACAAAGACCTGTTCATCGAGTACACCCTGATGCGAAACCTGCAGTACTCGGACCAGGCTGTGATGGACATGTGCAGGGAGTTGAAGGTGCCTACTTTGTGGGAGAACACTGAGGAGCTTTCCCAGGCGTGAGGAAGGATACAAGAGGCAAATTCGCCATTTTTATGGGTGCTGGGACATCAGATGCATACATGAACCCAACCCGGCAACGACCATCAAAGACACTCAGTCACCAATTGCTGTCTGATCGTTGCGCGTCATCATTTCAGAGAGCCCTCAGACTATGAAATCACGTCTGCACCCTTTTCATTTCAAGATTAAGTGATATGTTTCTGCCTTGCTGCCAATATTGTCCGAAGATGAAGCAATGTCGTCCCACAGTTGAGCAAAATCTGAGATGTCAGCAGTGTTAATTCGATGTACAATGTGCTGAGTACTTTGGTCCCTCAATTCGATTAGACTTTGTACCATAACCTATCATGATATGTAGCGAAACCTCACCGTGAATCATAATGCCGTTTTTTATGAACGGAGATGGTAAGGTATGCCTCTTTTGGACCCTGGCGGAGATGCCGGTGATTATATTCCAAAAGAGCCACAGCACCCTGGCGGGTGAGTAATCAGATGTAATCCGTTTACATTTCTGCTAAGTCTAGTTTGGCTTGTCTATGATGAGCTTCTGTTATGTAGATGAAGGCTGATGTGAAGCGTGGTCTATGGGCTGGGATAGACTTAAGCGTGCACAGTCAATATCCAGACAGGTCACAAGACGGCCAGTATCCGCATAGAGACAATAGATAGTGATTGAGGCCAGATTCACATGGTTCTCCCCTGCGAGACGACTTCTTCCCCTGAGAAAATGTGTCTTGTATATAGTTACCCCTGGAAATAGCCTCCAGTCCAGTCTGATCTTCTAGTTGCGTGAGCATTGATGTTGGTTTTCAACTCAGCGCCACAGACACGGAGCGTCCGAATTAGATAGACTTCGGCCTCTTCAAGCAAGAGACATAGAATTTAGGTTTCACGGGTTTCATTGTCATAGCTCGATCTTACACGCTATAAGTGGATGCTCGGCGAGATAGACTATGAGTAGTATTCAAATGCATGCCAAATATGGCCCAACGAGCTTGGCGCTGTAGCGCGCATAAGCGCCCAGGTGGCATGTTGCGACTCGCTGCAACAATTATGATTTTCTCTGTACATGGTGACACCGTGCTGCATAATGCAAGACATCCGCAGGCATGGGCCGGGAGAAGCGCCGGTCTGCCGCGCTGCGCGTGCCAAGATCCGGGGCGGTGTGGGTCGCCGGCGGCCTTCAGCAACAGGGCCCGCCGGCCGCATGGCCAACGGCTAGAACAGCCTTCACTTACAACGTTTGAACTGCATCGCGGCGGCTGGGCATCCTGACGTGTACAGTCCGAGGCGGGTGCCGTGCGGGAGTAGCCGCTGAAACGACAAGTAATTGTCCGGTTTCCGCCGCCACCGGGCCCGGCACGCCTGCGCCCGACCAAGTCAAGTGGTCCAAGTCGTTGCTGCGCGTGCGCCGGCTAGGCCAAAGCAGAGGACGTTGCATCTAGAGGATCTTGGGCCTTAGCCATCGTTTACACGGGGCGTTGATCACGAGCGATTCATGAGCTGCTCAGCACATCAGCTTGGCACCTCCGCAGCAGACAGCAGCCACTTGGAGCACCATGTGGCTTTTCACCGCCGCCTGCCTGCGGGCCGATCAGCCACTGCAGCTAGACGGGATCCTCCTTCTGCCAAGCAGGGATTAGAGCCTTGGGCCTTCACCTAGGTAAACCGACTTCACCACAATTCAATCAAAAGCCTCAACAGCCCTCGTCCACGTTCACGCCCATTCCTGATGCTCGCGACCCTGTCCAAGTGCGAGCTGCACTCTCCAGGCCCAAGACGCCATCATGTCGGAATCCGCTATCAGTCTCGACGTCAATGACATCAAGGAGTGGCGTTCAATCGTCACTCTCATTGTCTTCGTCGCAACAAGTGCGCCCAATGTCTCCCACCCCAAAACACGACAACGTGCTAGTGCTCATGAGATTGGACTGACCACTTTATGCAGATCTTGCCGTGCTCTTCCCTTTCGACGTCCCTGTCTACCTGCCCAGAGTGCTCGTTGAGGGCATCTCTCGTCTTCTGCGGCGCCTGCGCGTCATCTCACCACAGGACTCCCAACATGGACTGCAGGGTTACGCGCTGGGAAAGCCCAGGGCCTTTACTCGGCTGCTTCTCCCCATCAACTTCCTTACCGCGCCGATCATAGCGGACCTGTTTCTGCTTGCCATTCTCGCCATCGGGCGCGAGGAGGTGGCTGCAGGGACCATCGGCGCCCACCACATCAACCCCATAGACATCATGGTTTTCTTCATCACCCTGGCATACATCGCCATCTCCATCGATGCCTCAGGCCTCATCAGATATTTGGCCTTCAAGGTCTTGCAATGGGGTGGTAAGGCCGGGCACAAACTGTTCTTCTACCTCTACACCTTCTTTTTTGCCCTCGGGTCCTTCATTGGGAACGATCCCATCATTCTGTCCGGAACGCCCTTTTTGGCCTACATGACCCGCGTGTCGAGCAACATCGAGCACCCGAGGGCTTGGATCCATACCCAGTTCGCCATCGCTAATGTCGCGTCCGCCATTCTCGTCTCTTCGAACCCAACCAATCTCGTGCTTGCCGGTGCATTCCAGATCAAGTTTGTGGAGTATACGGCCAACATGATCGTACCGGTTATCTTCACAGCCATTCTGCTGTTCCCCTGTCTTTTATACATCGTATTCCGAAAGGACAGCTTGGTTCCAAAAGTAATAACGATGCACGAGTTGCCCGAGGAGCATCGCGCCAAGAAACCAGTCAATCCGAATATCCCTCACGCCAGAGGCAACCCTGAGGAGCAGGAAGACGAAGACAAGAAACGGCTCGAACTGGAAGAGATTCTCAACCCATACCTTGATAAGGCAAGCGCCACGGTCGGCGCGGTCGTCATGGCTGCCACGCTCATCACGGTGCTCGTCTTGAACGCAGTGAGCTCAAGCTCGGGTGAGCACCCGGTCTTCTGGGTCACACTCCCAGCTGCCACCGTAATGTTCTGCTGGGATGTCTCTTATGGATGGATCCACCGCGCCGAGACTCGCGAGATAGCAAGGAAAGGCCGGGAGGAGGCCGAGACCGCGCGTGCCGAGCGAGGACTGAGGGAGCAGGAGGTAGCCAACATCGGTACGGACCAGCACCGGCGCCTGAGCTCGAGCCAGGACACGAACTCCGCGGCATTGAACTCTGAGAAGGCCCCGTCCCGAGATGGAAATCGTGGTGACGACGGAGCAGAAATTGCGCCGGCGGCCGCCCGACCTGGCGAGATCAACGAGAAGTCTGAACCAGGCATGGGACAAAATGGCAGCACTGAGCCGGTGAGTGAGAAGAGGAACAGGGCCGCTGTTCCGACATATGAGGCACACCCCCGCACACTTGCATCCGCCTCGGACGGCGCCCACAGCTGGTGCCAGGAGACCTTCCCCACTACTACAGCCGTGCTGTCTCTCCTGCCCTTTGCCCTTGTGCCATTCGCCTTCGCCATGTTCGTGCTGGTAGAAGCGCTCGTCACCAAGGGTTGGGTGCCGGTGTTCGCATACGGGTGGGACCACTGGGTAAATAAGACTGGAGTCATCGGCGCGATTGGTGGTATGGGCTTTCTGTCTGTGATCTTGTGCAATGTAAGTCCCTCCCCTCACGTGGAAGACATGGCGCCCTGTAATGCCTTCTACGCATCTGCTAAACTGCATCAGTTCGCGGGCACCAATATCGGCACGACCATCCTTCTATCTCGGGTGATCCAGGCGTGGGCAGAAATTCACAACCAGAACGGCATCCCCATTTCCGACCGAACCTTCTGGGCCACCGTATATGCCATGGCACTTGGTGTCAACTACGGTGCCTTCAGCACCGCCTTCAGCGCATCGTTGGCCGGCATGCTGTGGCGGGATATTCTGGCCAGGAAGCACATCAAGGTTCGGCAGCTCGAATTCGCCCGCGTCAACTTCCCCATCATCGCCATATCCATGATAATAGGATCTGTAATCCTCATTGGAGAAGTGTACATCATGAGGAGCGATACCAGGCCATACAGTCTGGGATGACGATTCTCCGGTTTCACAAGCAGCGACATCGCGGGTGCCTTGGTCTCGATGCTATCAAAGTTAGGCTTCCCCTTCGTGGAATCTCGTATGGATATGGGAATACCGCTACCCAAGTAGAAGCCGTCATTCCAATGACCCAAGAGAGCCTCGAAGAGGACTCCATCGAACTTGATCAAGGTCTTTGGCGTCACTAAGCACCATTTCTGGGCTCGAGTTTATGTCGTAGCCGTGCTACACATTTTGAGCAAGATAAGCTTCGCTCCGGCAGCAGAGCAAAACCAAATATTGCATTACTTTGGCGCTGGGGGACCTCCATCATCGAAACGACACCATCGGGTACAATTACCTTGCAGGGCGAGGAGAACATATACCATGGGTTTAGCATCCAGGGCTAGATAACTGCATGTTACTAGACGCATTGATACAAACTTGATAAATTAAAATGCTGTAATGGTACACTTGTCCCTAGTGCGTCTCCGATTTGAATCAGCCTAGGGTACGCGTAAGAAATACTTGGAATGTTGATGGCATGATAGGGGGTATGTTCCAGTCAACCCGCGCGATGTTACATAGTTAAATGGCAGCAAGATGATGGTGTACGTGAAACCGGTATTCTAACTACCAGGCCCAGGCAAGAGCCCGGTCGAATAAACACCTCGGAGTTCGACAGCAGAACTGGGCCAGCATCCAACATGGATATAACTGCCTGATACCTGGTTGAGGAATACACTTTCAACCACATGTAATTGACCCGCCGAAATTAGCTCCTCCAGCTACGGTCTCCAGTGTTCGTCTCGGGGAGGAATATCACTTATTCCCCACCTTCTGAGGCCTCCTCGACCCGCTCTCAAGTATCATGATTAGTTGCAATTGCGATGGCTTAAGGATATCGCAAGAACACGTTCCCTTCAGCAGCTTATGGATACGACATAGAGCAGACTGATCAATTGTGTCATGATCAAATGTTGGTGCCGGGCGGAGTTAGGAGCGTCTCGGGAGTCATGGTCAAAGAAAGTCGGGTACCCGAGGTACCCGCTTCTGGCGTCGCAACCCGTCCGCATCGGGGAAGTCAGTGCTGAGAACAAAGCCGTCAAGTGGTCATTTCCCCGGTTCGTCGGTTTGTGGATCAGGGCGAGAATTGGTTCAAATTGCGTCAAGAGCTTATCGGGTTAGCATTCCACGATCCCCACTGGGGAAGCTCCCCTTCGCCGGCGCAATTTCAATAAAGATCAGCGGTCAGCCCGAGCGTTTCAGCCCCAGTTTCCATCTCGGGCAACCATTATCCTAAATAATGAACGGGCACGAGCACAATCAAACAATGGCAAGTGAAGGCTTATATGAGCTGTGGAAAATGAAAGCCCCCTATACTGGAGGCCGCGGCTGCACCCGTCCTAGCCGGTGAATAAAAAACGGCATCTTGACCCAATGGAGCAGCATTGAACTCCTGTTATGGCAATGCAGCACAGGCTATACAAAGCCAAGCCGATTTTCGATTTATGAATCTTTAATTCTTAAGAACTAATCAACCTGACGCGATCGACAAACGGTCAACGGCTACCATCATCATACGCCTCTGGATCGACTGAGCGACCGCTTAACCTAATTAATCCCTGTTGTTTGACGAGCGACTCAGTGACAATGGAGCCACTGCCAATCATCAGAGACACGCCCATGGTCGAGGACCTGGAGACGCCCTTCTTCTGGCCCATCGCCTTCAAGAACACCTTCAAGCTGATCCAGCGGATCGTCACGGGCAAGGTGGAGAACGACATGACGGCCGCCCGCAGCCTGCACGCCCTCGTGCGCAAGCAGCTCGCCGTCGCGGCCAAGGAGAACTTCCGCGAGACCCAGGCGCTGCTCTACCCGGAGACGGGCGAGCAGGCCAACTTTGAGCTCATGATCGAGACGGTCATGCTGCGGACGATCGTCGAGGGCGCGCCCCAGGACACGGACGCCCGCGAGGAGATGGCCGTGCTGGTCGAGAACTGGATCAGCCTGCCCGGCATGCAGGAGCCGACCGAGAAATTCCTGAGGTATCTCCGGCCTCGCCTTTGGAAGGGAACTGTGTGAATGAAGCATGGATGGAAAATTTTGGAGATGGAAATTGCAGGTAAGCTTTCGTGCATCACAGTCAAATCCCCAGCCTGCCGTATTAACAGATTCTATAGCAAGTCCATGGTAATGATGCCCGGCAGCATTTTTTGGTCACAGCCAGAGACAACGTGGCCCATGATCATGCCATGACCTCAGAAAGCGCGCAAGACACGCGAGACTACCAGTTACACAACAACAAGTCAATGAGGATTCAACAACGGAGCACCTTTGAAGTCGACGGCAGAAAGATTTCGAAACTATTTTCGACAGCATTAACAGCTATCGCCATCAATTGGCGAGATCAAGGGCTGCCTGCGAATGTCGTCGAGGCCTGAAGCTGTTTGCCGAGAATCTCAAACGCCTTGAACTTGAGCTCTCGGCCAGCATTGAACAAGGGTCAGAGAAGCAGGACCGCCAAAGAGATTCGATCCATGGAAGTCACCAAGCAGAGAGTGTGCCTTTGGAAGACAAGAACTAAGAAGGGCTATGTCGCTACCGTGAAGGCCGGCCAGTCTCGTCACAGCACATGCAACGAAATCGAGCACCAGGGGCCGCTGCCACGCTTACGGGGACAGGCGTGAATGGTGGACTCTGGATATAGGACGCCAATTATTGGGGCACCGAGAAACCATATTTCACGAACCGATTGATGCGGCCGAGTGAATATACCGATATTTTATCTAGCTAATGAGAGTGATAACCCTGGCGGTGGCACTACTTTTCTTTGATATCGCTGTCGGACCGAGTGTGTTGTTAGCAACCTCCGTCGTTTGTTTTGTGAGACAGTTTGAACTATGACTAACTCCCTCAGACCATGTCACCGGCTTTTTGTGATCCTGTATCGAATGAACTCGTGTGAGCATGGCCTGTCCTCCACTCGCAACTCCTCATGGCAAAAGCAAACCTCACGGCTTCTGCTGCGAACATTGCTAATTTTTTGGCCCGACGGCAATGACTCTCAGCAGTAGATAACTTCAAGGCATGCCACTCATTGGTACGACACTACACATGGATATTGGCTGAAGATGTATAGAGCCCATATCAAGATCATATTCAGATACTCAGCTCACAAAATCTCAACTATCCTAGATCTTAACTTAGATTTGTAAAAAGAGACGATGAGGTATCTATACGTTCTGCAGCCCGTCTGTAGCGTACAGGAATGTTAGAAGTTGAATAGCCATTTTGAATCAAGGCACCAGTGAGGCTGAGTGACGGACAGCCTTAGAAGCGACCATGCCCCCATTTTGCCTAGGGCCAACCAAGCCTCTTCAATTCCGCGTGTCTCGGAAGCTTGAGAATTAGATTGCTAGCTGCCACCTACAGCCGATGATGCAGCCGGTTTCTGGGCCGTCCAGGCATTTAGGAGCAATTGCTCCGAAACTTGTCTGTTGCTTCTCATGACTGTTCCCACGCATGCCAGCTGGATGATGGACGGTGTAAATACAGGAGCTTGGCAGAAACTTAAGTTGTAATATGATGGCGTTCCGAGAATCGTTAGGAGGACAAGACTAATAACATTTGACAAGTGTCAGAAGAAGACATGGATCAATGCCACCATACTGTATGTAGCCCCGTAGAGGTGAGTCCATCTGCTACTCGACTTGGTGGCAAGGGCCCAAGGGCAAATATGCTGACTCAGCATCCCCGCGGATTCGAGACATGGGTGGTCTAGTTGGAATGGAAATGGGATAGGATCTAGAAACGAAGCACGGCGAAATACTCCCACACTACCTTCTCAAGCTCTTGGCCATTTGAGACGCATTCCCTTCTATTCTTGGCAATTCATAGCATCACCTTATCCATTGGGTGCGCTCGTTCATTTCGCTATATCCTTACAGGCATTGCTCAAGTCGCCTGCCCCGTCTTTCCTTGCGTGTTTGCCCCTCGACCCGATCCTGCGAGCAAGGAAAAGCAGCAAACAGCAAACATGGACGACCAATTCGGGGGCAGAACCGACGACGACTTGTTCGCAGACGAGTTTGAGCCCGTTGCCGAGGAGGCACCTCAGGTCCACCCTGACCCTGCCCCAGTGCCAGTTCCCGTCGCCAATGATGCTCCCGCACCTGCGAGCTCGACTTCCTCGAACGCACCGTCGTCTGTAGGCACCGGTGCAGCGCACCATGCGCCTGCTCCTGTAGCAACGACCCCCAACACAGCAGCTCCCGCGGCGGCGGCGCCCAGCGCAACAGCTTCCAATGCGACAGCGGCCCCGCAGAAGTCGGGCCTGATGCAGTCACGACATGCCCAACAACCGCCCGCCTCGGCGCCACGCGCACCGCGGAACCACCGCGCCAACAACCCGAACCAGAACAGCAACAACCACGCGGGAGCTTCTCCCAGCCCGTCGAGCCCTGCGCCGCCCTCCTCGACTAGAAACGACACCCGGCAACACAAGCCCAACCAGGGCTCAGACGCCCGCACCGGGTCCGGCGCAAACCCACGTACCAAGCTCACTGAGGCTGAGCTGGCCGAAAAGATGGAGAAGATGCGCATTCTCAACGAGGAGAAGACGCGCCGGTTCAAGAAGGTGGAGGAAGACGAGCAGTCTCACGCCATGGCCATGGAGAAGGCAACCGCAGAACAGCGCAAGCGCCGGCAAGAAGAGGCCGAGCGCCGGAGGAGAGAGGCTACTGATAAGAAGCAGCTGGACGACGAGCGCGAGAAGAACAGGCAGAGGAAACTCAATGCCTTGGGTGCCCGGGAGAGCAGCTGGGACGAGGGCAAGGAGGAGAGGCTGCTGGAGGAGGACCGAAGACGGGGAGCATCCAACTTCAGGGGCGCAAATGGAGGGATCCGTGGGTCGTCGAGCGGCAGGGGCGGCGGTCTGTCCGGCAGCCGCTTCGCCGACTCAACTTCAGACACGGATTTCATGGCTGGTCGAGGAGGGAGGGGCGGCAGGGGCGGAAGAGGGCGAGGAGGCCGTGGCGACTTCTCCGGCACGCCGCCGCCCCAGCGCGCGTCGCATGCAGCGAAGAAGGAGCCCGCGCTCACGCCTGACGAATTCCCTGCCTTGCCATCCGCTCCGGCGTCCAACACGAAGGTTCCCTCTGTCGCAAAGACAGACCTCAACTCGCCGACGTCACCGCTGGGACAATGGGATGACGAAATGGCCGCTATTGATGCTAAGACTGCCGCCGCGAACAAATCCTAGGCGGCACGTGCAGCAGCGGCATGGTCCGCTATGCATTCAATGTCAATTCGTCCGCTGGGAAGCTTGTCCGAACCTGTTCGGATGTAGTGGCGTCAGAGGCTCCCGAGTCCAGAGCCCATTACAAAGTCCTCCGCCCCAAATGCTCAAGAGTCAGTATATGACAATGCCCTGTACAAAGCACAGCCTTGGAGACTTGGGGTCAGAAGGAAAGCCATGCGATCCTACTCTCATATTTAGAGGTGCATTCTGGGCAAAGCGGGTTTTTTGGTCTACTCCCTGGGGACGGCAGGAGCCGCAGAAATTATGAAGAAATGAGATCGGGATACCAGAGCAACAAGAGCGTGCAAAAGCGGAATGATTGAGAAGTAGATGATACTCAACGTCGAGGGCAACTGAATATGAATTTGTCCTCGGCCGTTCTTTGTGACATTGTGCTCGTGAAGGGTGCTTTGACCATCTGTAAACCTCGTCTCTTTTCTTCTGCTCCAAGTTGTTCTGAATCACGCCTGTCCAGATCACTTTCATTCTCGCAAGTGGAGTCCACCGGAAGTGGTGCCCTTTGACTGGACTTTGTTGACAGCCTGATGAGGGAGTATAGTCCCTGTTGTCTTGTTGGTATCAAATTATGCAAGGCAAAAGCAATTCTCGATTTTCCCCGTCCGTATAGATCCATAACGCCTCCAACACCGGAGCAAGCGCAACGCCGCGCACTGGACAAAGCATGTCCTTGGCGCTCAATGCTTCATCGCGTCCACCAGCAGCACTTCCACCTCCTCAGTAGCCCTGCTCGTCGGTCGACCAGGATACGACGCAGTAAGCCCTGGTGCACAATTCTGATAGGTCTCGTTGTATGCCGTGAAAGACCTCGCACTGGTGCTTCTGGATGCGGCGTATCCCAGAAGATGTTTGTCTCCCCGTCGGCTCGCACCCTCAAAACAAGCCCCAGGCCACGTCCGCCTCGGGATTTAAAGCTAGTCGGGGAATTCAAGCTCCTCGAGGTCATCGTCCTACCAACCGCCACGATAGCCTCTTCCCCGGCCTCTGTACCCGCCTCCGCCACCCCGGGGGCCTCTTGGGCCACGGCCCCAGTCCCCACCGCCTCCCGGTCCAGTCGGCACGCCTCCCATCTCCATATCACCACCATCGCCCATGGGCGCCGGCCTCGGCCGTCCTCTCATATCCTTGGGGAAGCTGTCGAACGTCTTACGCATCTGCGCGTACCCGAGATGCATCTTCCCGTAGAAGTGATCCGCCAGTCGGCGGTCGTTGTCCAACCGCGACAGGTACGCGCCGCAGACGTCGCAGACCTGCAGCTTCTGGTGTCCCGAGGGGCCCGAGGTGTCGCTGAGGGCCTTGAGCTCCTTCTCGCGCTCGGCCTTCTGCTGCTGGGCCTGGCGGACCCTGAAGAACTCGTCGTAGGCGCGGCCGACCTCGCCCAGCTCGCCGAGGATCTCCACCTCCAGCAGGCCGTTGTTAATCGTCGCAGAGAAGTCGGAGATGGACTTGAGCAGCACGTTGGTCTGGCGGATCTCATCGGGCGTCTTCTCCAGCCGCCGCTGGGCCACGTCGATGCGCCGGTTGCACTCGTCGATGTACTTCTGCAGGTCCCGCATGTAGTCGTGCTCGAAGCCGTAGCGTTTCCGTTCGGGGTCGGGCAGTGCCTCGAACTCGGCTTTGAGGGCTTCGGAGTGGACTTTTGGGCAGGGGCCGAGGTCCTGCTTCGTGTTTGTGAAGAGGTCGTGTGGGCAGGTGCCGGCGATGTAGGATCGGCAGGCTTTGGGGTCGGTCAGGGAGATCTGGGAGGATCTCGCTGCCATGCCACCGCCCATGAGCTGCTCTGTAGCACTGTCAGTCTCGTTTGAAGCCGCGCGAGGGGGGAGGGGGAGGGGTGTTCATACCGAGCAGCTTCCTTTGCTCTGCTGCCATGATGGGCTGTGATGATCTTTCTTGGCCTATACCCTCAGTAATCCACTGAGCACAGGTATGTGCTAGCCACAGAAAGTCTTGTGGTTGAAGTTGCGAAGTCGAGTAGTCTACTCGTTCTTGTCGCAAGGCAATAAGGACGAACGCAGGCGATGCGATCAACTGGCGCTTGGAAGCTCGGCAGAATTTCTTGCGCCGGCAGGCATCTCAGCATTCGCTGAAGGTAGGTCAAACCTTATTCAGCCTAGGTGGCCCATAGCACCTATGACAGCAGGGGTCCAGCGCTTCCGACCCTGCGTCACTTGCCTGTCAGCACCCTTGCTGGCCCAGGTCCCAGGGGAGCTAGCTGTCAACACCACCAACTCTCCACAGCGTGGGACGTGTGAATACCTAAGTTAGTTCAACCAAGAGTCGCACCCAGCTTCTGATGGACGGGCCATAACAATGATGCGGCACTTCACCTCCTTCCTTTTTCTCATTATTTCTCTTGTGATACCCATCGCTGCGTCCGACTACCATGAACAGCTCGTCCTGAAGCCGTTGCCCTTGTCCGCCCTCCTCGCGAGCTTCAATTTCCGATCCAACACAACCCTCTCCCAGTTCGAGGCACACAATTTTCGATTCTTCCCGCGTTCTCTCGCCCAGATATTGGAGTACTCGGGCACAAAGGAGCTTCACTTGCGCTTCAGTCTAGGGAGATGGGACGCCGAGAGCTGGGGCGTCCGGCCATGGGGCGGCACGAGAGAAGGAGGAACAGGTGTTGAGCTTTGGGCGTGGCTGGATGCGGACACGGAGGAGGAGTATGGCTATACCAATTCCATGAGTCGTAATGGGAATCAATAGCTAACTTACTGCCCACAGAGCCGACAACAAGTGGCTGACCCTCACGAACGCACTGTCGGGCTTGTTCTGCGCCTCGCTCAACTTCATCGACGGAACGCGGACCATACGACCGAGCATGTCTTTCCAGCTCGAGGGCGACCACTCTGACGCAGTGGCATCAAACCTACACCTGCTACATGGGACACTTCCTCGAGAGGTGGTGTGCACAGAAAATTTGACGCCTTTCCTGAAGCTGCTTCCCTGCAAGGGGAAGGCCGGTATTGCGAGTCTGCTCGACGGACACAAAGTGTTTGATTCTTCTTGGCAGACCATGGCCATTGATGTGCGGCCGGTATGCCCTGAGGGCGGCGAGTGTGTGCTGGAGATCGAGCAGTCCATTGATATGGTTCTTGACATTGATCGATCCAAGAGGCCCAGAGGTTCGTCGTCAGTCTTGCATGTCATTTTAGATTTGTCACTAATAGCTGCACAGATAATCCCATTCCGCGTCCGGTTCCTGGTCATGAACTCAAGTGCAACACCTCCAAGGAATATCACTCAGATGATACTTGCTTCCCAGTGGAGTACAGCATAGGCCAGGACTGGTCCATCTCTCAAGTGTTTGGCAGACCTATCCAGGGAACATGCCCCTTGGCTGATGCAGAGGTGGCCCCTGTGTGCTTGGAAGTGCCAGAGAGTCGACCCGTCTGGGTCACCGAGGGTGTCAACGAGTTCAGAAAGGAAAATGACCGGAAACGCTGCTATAATGCGAACCCACAGACTACGATCGACCTCATCTTGCCCCCGATCGAAAGGGAAGGCGAAAATGCTCAAATCACCACCGAGGAATATGTTCAACCAGACATCCCTCCACTCTATGCAGAGCGCAGTCTTACCGGGCACGGTCAAGAACATGGAGGCGTCCAGACCATCCTCACGAACCCTAGCGACACCGAGGTCGTCGAATTCGTTTACATGGAGTCCCTACCGTGGTTCATGCGAATATATCTGCACACCCTGGAGGCTCGGATTCTGGATCCTCCCAGCGGCAAGCAACAGGAAGTCATCCAGGACATCTTCTACAGGCCGGCTCTTGATCGGCAGCGAGGGACACAACTCGAAGTGAAGCTTCGCATCCCGCCCCGATCTACGGTGTTCCTGACTTATGATTTCGAGAAATCTATTCTGCGATACACAGAATACCCACCCGATGCGAACAGAGGGTTTGACGTGGCCGGCGCAGTCATCACTATTCTGAGTAGTGACAAGTCGACCTCGAACCTCCGGACCACAGCGCTACTGCTCAACCTTCCGACCCCGGATTTCAGCATGCCGTACAATGTGATTATCTTCACTTCGACGGCCATAGCGCTGGCGTTTGGGGGCATGTTCAACCTCCTGGTCCGGAGATTTGTCGCTGCGGATGAAGGGCCTGATGTCACTCTCACCAGGCTGAAGAATAAGATAAACGCTCGTTTTGGCGCGCGTCTGGCAAGCTTATTTTCAAGAGGCAGAACGTCACAGGTGCCAGCGGTGGAGAGTAAGGGATAGACAACCTATGGAGAGTATACAAGTGGTGCAATATGCCGCTACTTTCCATGTCTCAATCTACCTGGGTTCATCTGCAGGACGGGTATAGCATGAGTTTCATGACACCATGAGAAGTTTGAACCAGGTTTCCACTCTCGCCTTATATTTACATTTTCACTGAAGTCCGCGGCACCGTCCCACTCTCCCTTGCCTTTCGTGTTTTTCCTTCCTAGGTGTCCAACCTAAACGAAAAGGGACGGTCCATCAGATCCAGTATGCGTCCTCATCCGAGCGTACATATGCTGCCCATGCGATGTTGGACCGACAACCAACATGGACCTCCGTTTCCCCCTGTCCGACGAGTCCATGCTCGGCATCAGCGGGCTCAAGACCTCGGGGCACCGCATCATGGCGGCCCGCGGCGTAGGCTGGAATGTTCCGCCAGGGCGGTGCACAAGCCAGTCCAGCGAGTGGTCGCTCGGCGGCCACGTGTAGTGAGGCATCAGGTTGCCCCAGACCCAGCGCCCGGACCGGTTCCACCGGCCCATGAGGCACCCATCGAGGACACACCCGCGCGTGGCCGCGGTGTCGACCCTTTCCCAGAGGAGCCCGGCCAGCAGGGCCAGCTTGTCGGCGAGGAGGTGGCAGAGGCGCTCCTTCATGGTGATGTGGAGAGTGGGACTTTCCGGGAGGACCTTGCCGATCAGGTCCGCCGAGGCTGCTGTGGGCCGGCCGCCCACTTGTGTCGAGTAGGCTACGCCTAGTGTTGTTCCAAACAGGACGAGGAATAGTGCCAGAAATGTTGTTCTTGAGGCTTTGTCAAGCGTGTCTGAGTGGAGATACTGGTCGAGCTTTTGGAGAAGTGACGAGCCGGCTAAATAGCTTACCCGGTGCAGGCCATAGACTGACAGCCGCTGTGACGGGCTCCTTTGGTCACGCCATGCCGTGTATGCGAGCGTTGTGGCGAGGATGAAGTCCTGAAATGCCGAGATCGTTGCTCGGTCCAAGCTGCCTTCGAGAGCTTGTGCCAAGGCGTGGCTGGTGAGCTGGGATACAAGATTTGTCTCATGATGCGGGACTTCTTCGTTGACGATCCAGCTCAGACATTGTTGGGCGAGATATTCGAGGTCCAGAGGTGACGTTGCAAATGAAGCGGCGTATTCGGGGTAGTGTAGTGCCCTCAGCTTCTCGATGAGCCGTATTTGATCTGGCTCTGTGATGGCTGGATATGTACGCAGTCAGCATTCCGCTTTGCTCTGCAGTCCATAGCTTTGACCAACCATGTCGGAATATATCAAATTCTGTAAATGGCGTGCCAGTCGGATCCTTGTGAACTGCAACCACCTGCTCTAGGTGATCGACGGACCGGCTCGAAGGTTGCTCGTCCCGCAATAATTCTTGCTTGGCGGGAAGGATAGCTGAGTCGTGGGGTTCATACGCCGGTAGTGGATCAGTGTCTGCCATTGCTTTCTCTCTAGAATGATGATCGTATAAATGCAGCAGGTACGGTGGTGGAAGTCTCTATTTGTTTTGATGTTGTGGACTTGATCTCATTGCTCTATTTATTACACGGCATTTGCAAAGCAACTGAACGTAAGCCTGCAGCCAGATTCACACTCTATATACCTGTAGGTCCCCAATCCGGCAATTGCTGAGTGACTGTCACACGATGGCGGCGGACATTGAAGGGATGAGGCTCTACAGTAGGAATTAAACTAGCATAAATCTACCTAGCAAAGGAAAGGCCAGGGCGATCTCCGGCGCCACAATAGGCATCTAGAACGCCGATTCACACCGCCATTGGGCGGATTCGGGGCCCCTTCAGCTGGTGTCTGACCCCTGGATGTGGAGGATCTGGGTTGCGGTGGCTCGTTCCGGCCAATCATTCCAGGCCGACGGGCCAAGCGGGGACCTGTCTCAGCTGAAAGGTCGACCACGCGAGCTGAACTGGGGAACCCGAAACAGGCAATCAGTTACATCAAGTGAAGTGTGCATTGTGCAACGTCGGCAATCTACACGAGCTTTATTACCTTGTGGTCCAGAAGCGTGTTGCGAAGAGTTTTGTGTACTAAGGGTTCTAGATCTTCGCGATCAGGATCATCCAGTGTTCTAGGCCCATAGTCAGAATGCACTCCACAATCAGGCGCTTGCTTTCCTCGAAGCTTGTGGATTGCTTGTTCGGTGGCTGGCTTGCGTTGAAAAAGAGAGAATGAAGCATTCTTCATTCTTCATGCTTTTGTTATTTTTGTTTCTGCTGTGCCGAGTCTCCCGCATTGCTCTGTACTAGTGGGCCTGACCTCCCATGGAACGAGATCGAAAGTGGTGCGTGCTGTTCATCTTCCTTCTTGCCTGCCCAACACGCCTGATGTCTAAATCGACCAAAAGCTACATCTCCGAACTAGTTGGGTGGAGACACACATCGAAGGTTACACAAATGCGAATCTAGGTCGGCGGGCGTATATCAGATGCATCAAGCCACCGAGCTTGTTTTCTTGGCCTCAAGGACAACGCGGGCTCAGCCGAACACGGAGAGTACTCAAGAGCGAAATGGTTCCCAATCAATACAATTCTCCATGATACGTAATGAAGAGTCTTTAAACTCGACTTTCTCAAGCGAGTCTGTGCTCAGACACGCATTATACATGGGCGGGCGGTGGTTGTACGCTACCAAATTCCGCAAAGTGCAGGACAATCAGTCTATAGAAGAACGAGTATGCCAAAAAGTCAGGGAAGAAGGCCAGGCTCACCGGTTGCTACTGGGTTGTATGACCGTATCATGAATTTAGTCAGTAGCTGTGTGGAGGCTGTGAAGTCCTCGCGGGCTATCAAGAACTGGAATGGCACCGACGTTTGCCAGTTCGAAGGCTTCACTTGCAGTGACAATCCATTCACCGGGCAATGGGCACTGGTTGGGGTTGACCTCAACGGCACGCTATTGACAGGTGATCGACTGACACTCGGCGACTTCCTCGACAAACTTACCAACATCACATTTTTCCACGCCAACTCCAATGGCTTTATCGGACAAGTTCCTGATGACCTTTCGAGTCTGAAGTGGTTATACGAGTTGGACCTTAGCAACAACAAACTCTCGGGCCCATTCCCGTCGGGGGTCTTGACGGCTACGAACCTGACTTTTGTGGACCTGAGGTTCAACCAGTTCAGCGGCGAGCTACCCGCCGAGATCTTCGAGATGGATCTCGACGTGCTCTTCCTCAATGACAACGCCTTCTCGGGACTAATCCCCGACACCATTGGGTCAACGCCGGTCCGATACCTGACTCTCGTCAACAACAAGTTTCAGGGACGCATTCCTACTACCATCGGTGGCGCCAAGAACCTGGAAGAGGTGGTCCTATCTGGCAACCAGATATCGTCGCCCCTTCCGGCCGAACTCGCGTCCATCAAGAACCTGACTCTGTTGGATCTCAGTGATAACCAACTGGCTGGTCAGGTGCCAGAAGTTCTCTGCCAGATCTCTACTCTGCAGCTCTTCAACGTGTCGAACAACTTCTTCAGCAAACCCCTGCGCCCGGCTTGCAAGGAATTGCTCGCCAAAGAGATTCTGGATGTCTGTATCAATTGCATTGAAGTTGCCAAGGATCAGAAAAGAGATTGTTCTGGAGTCTATTGATCGGAGTGATTTGGCCGGGAGAATTTCCTGTAGGTGCCTGAGTCGAATTGTTTTGGACGTAATCCTTGTACACATATCCACGCATGATCAGCTTCTCATAGAGTGTTACCAAGCAAGCATTTAGTACATGATTATACCTTAATGTCTATACTCAAGATCGTCCCTTATTGAATATGAGTCTGGTTACCACAAATTAGCCAGATGATGCGCAATATGAGTTTAGAGAGCCGTATATATTCCGCTCCTTCTTCACCAACCGCTCCTTCTTAAACTAACCGTCCATCCATAGCTCCTTTTGCTTTAAGCCGCGTAAATACCTATTAATGGCTTATTCTTCTTTAAGCAGCTTATTGATTATAAGCCGCTTAATAACTATCTATTTTTTATTAAGCAGTTGGTGCATTACTTATTCCCCATAAGTGGAATACATGCGGCTTAGGGTACCTAGGTAGGCGTATAGATAGCTTAAGAGAACAGGCTCGCGACGGTACTGCATCATTCCTAGGCTGGATCTTAAATTTTGCTGTCTGACTCAAGTCTGATCTCCCATCTCTATTTCTCTTTACTCCCATGAACACAATTGTAATGCCGCTTGGATTGGCTCTTCCCTCGAGACTCATGCTTACAATAGCAACTTGAAGTTGGCATTACTGCGAGGACACTTCAAGACATTTCCTAGGTTGAAAGTCTCAACCCTTGAAAGAGGATCTGTTACAAATTGCATCTGTCTAAGACATGACTCGAAGGCACTGGATCTTCGTAAGGCTGGCCCTTTAAATACACGAGACTAAAATTTGTCTTGTTACGATTGGAAGGCACCAACAAATTGAGATCTGTGTTTTGCACATGCGAAATACTCAAATTGCTGATCAAGATTAGGCCTGGAATTGACCATAAATGGCCTTCAGAACATGGTCCAGTTTGTCCAAAACAATGCCCTCATTGCGTCTTTGAACTTGCCTGGCTGATGCAGGCTGCAACAGCAGCATTGTCAGCAGGTTCGCTGCGTTGAGGTATGCTGTAAATACAAATGGCATGTGAATCAAGTAAACGTGTTCCTGATCTGCTTGTTTCTAGTCTTCAAACAAATTCCAGATATCTCAGTCTTTCTGAACTCAGCGAGGTGGTTATGTGGTACGGTGAATGTGGCATTCACTGGAGCCTTCAGTCACGGACCACTCCAGCAAGTATTTATAGCGTACATCGCAGACCCATTGGCCTCTTTCTTTCCCTCTCCCTTCGTAAGCCGCAGCCTGGCCACTATTTGCCTCATTTCCCATTTCCCTGCAAATTTGAGTACTCCCATCTGAAACAAGCCTGGGCTTGCAGCATCTGGAATTCCATTTCCTACACTCATCAACCACGCAACCACAGCCATCGGGCCCTCCCTCCACCATGGCGATGGTCCCACGAAACTTCGTCTTCCCCAATACTGCGAGCTTCATTCAGTCTGAGAGCCATCGCGACCTCTTGGACATTGTCGACAAACTTCGCTCTCGCGGAGTGAGCCACTACGTTGATCTCCCTCAGATCATTGTGTGCGGCAGCCAGTCTTCCGGAAAGAGTGCAACCCTTGAGGCACTTTCGGGAATATCTTTTCCCACGGCTGAGGGGCTGTGCACACGTTTTGCAACTGAGCTGATACTTCGTCGAGGAGACAAGACCGAGATCAGCGTCCATATCCACCCAGCAGCTGGGCGCACGGAGAAAGAGAAAATTGACTTGGCGGCTTTCGCCCCAACGACGACCGATCGTGACAATGTTGGCAAAATCATCGAGTCAGCCAAGGTTGCCATGGGTCTTACAGGGGATGGGGCCAAAGTCTTCAGCACCGACATACTACGGATCGAGCTTGTCTCTCCCGACCAGTCGAACTTGACGCTTGTGGATCTTCCAGGCTTGTTTGGCGCCTCTGACAAAAATCAAACAGATGCAGACTCCACCATCGTCCACAAGCTAGTGACGACCTACATGAAGCAGCGTCGTAGCATTATTCTAGCAATTGTTGCTGCTGATAATGCATTCGCAAACCAACCCGTCACCAAACTCGCTCGAGACATCGATCCAAACGGAACCAGAACTCTCGGTCTGTTGACGAAGCCCGACAAAGTTGACAAAGGCTCAGACACAGAGAAATACTACATCGAGCTTGCGCAGAATCGAAATGTCGTGTTGACACTGGGCTGGCACGTGCTACGCAACAAGGGATTCGACACGCTCGATGACACGCATGAGCAGAGGGCAGAGAGAGAGGCAGCATTCTTCAGAGACTCGGCATGGAGTATTCTGGAGCCAGAACAGCTTGGCGCTGAAAACCTGCAGAAGCGATTGCGCGAGATTCTCTGGAACCAAATTCGGCAAGGTCTCCCAGGAGTCAAAACTGACGTCCAGAAGAGTATTCGTGACTGCTAGGTGAAGTTGGCGCAGCTCGGTTCCGCGAAAGACAGCAGGAAGGAGAAGCAGAAGTATCTCATGAGCATCAGCAGTCGCCTCACAAAGCTGATGCAAGCTGCCATCGACGGAGTCTACGCTGACCAATTCTTCGAGTCCTACCCTGGCCAACAGGATGCTTTCGAGCGCCGTTTACGGGCCAATGTGCAGAAGACTCTCACCAAGTACTCGGAGAAAATGACCGCAGATGGACATGCGCTCGAGGTGGTTGAGGATGACCTAAAACCTCAGAGGGTCTCCAATTTCGTCTACCGCAGCGACTATTTGCGCACTGTCAAATCCTTGATGGAGAAGTGTCGAGGTAGAGAGCTTCCAGGCACATATGTAAGTAGACATTATCATCTAAGCGAACTACGAGGTGGATGATAATTGTGCTAACATCGAAGTAGAACCCCATGGTCGTGAGTGACTTGTTCAGTCGGCAGTGCAAGCCATGGCAAGCCATCTCTCAAAACCTCGTTGAACTCATCCACGAGGCCGCGGCGATCACTTTCAACAAGCTCCTGTCCGAGATCTGCGATGTGAATACAAAGACTCGTTTGATGAAGGGGATGATTCAGCCCTCCTTGTATCTTCTACGCAAGAATCTGAAGGATACTGTTGCCGAGCTCTTGCAGCCTCACCTCTCAATTCATCCAATCACGTACAACGAATACCTGACGGAGGCGATCCAGAAAATCCAAGGGGACCGCCACAGGCGCAAATTCGACCGGGCATCTTTCGAGAGCTGTGGATGGGAAACAGAGGATGTGGACGCGGGCGAGCGCTTCATTCATTTGTCCGGCCTTTTGCGGTCATTGCTGGCAGCAACAGCACCCAACCCGCTGCATCTCTCGCGGCAGACGTCGCTGCAGCCTACTACAAGGCAAGTGGCTTACTAGAAGAACGACTTGTCTTGAGACTAACACCGTTTTATCTAGGTCGCACTAAGCAAATTCGTTGATGATATTAGTGTCAATGCTGTCGAGACATGCCTCGTCCAGAAACTGCCCGACGTGTGAGTGGCCATCTCTGTCAACTGGTCTACAGTCCTCCGTATTCTTGTCACATCCTCTCAAATTCATCCAAAAACAAACATTCAACTTCACAATGATCTCGAGAACCGTATCTCTGTTTTCTTTGAGGTCAGGTTGGAGGTAAAACTAATCGAGTATCATCGCAGGTTTTCTCCCGAGGTGGTCTGGGGTCTCGAGGATGAGCAGATAGACGGGCTCGGGTCCGAGGATGACAGCACCATACGGGATCGTCATGAGCTACAGGAGAAGCTGAGTGTTCTCGAGGACGGCTTGAGAGACCTCGATGCTTTCACAGCTCGCAGCTCCATGTGATGCATTCAGACCATCTTTCCGTCTCACCACCCTCAGTCATTGGCTGGTGGGTCGACATCCAAAGACTCCGCGATGATGATTACAGATCAGGACAGTGGTTCGCTTGGATGATCTGGGTGCACCTTGAGACTGCCCCTGGTATCACAGGTCAAGAGAAATGAGCTTCCTCCCAGAGTGGTCGTGCTACATAGGAATATATCACGCAGCGACCCTATTATCCGTTGAGGTCATAGTAGACACACCGCCGGCTGCGGGTGAATTGTGTCAGCCATGCGCCTTGGCCCGAGACCACGAACACCGTGTTGACCGAGAATAGATGAGCGCTGACTGTGAAACAATTAAACATGCAGGTGAACCTGGCACTGTTTCCTGACGTTGTAAAACCCGCAAACCTCGGACTGCAACCACGCCAATCAAGACCTGGCTGAGTGATTTACCGGCATGACCAAGGCGGGAGACAACACCTGCCCAGGCTGCCCAGGCGGAACCACCAGGCAAAGCTTTACTGCCTAGTGAGCTTCAGCTGAAAAAACATCATGCACGCTTTGACATTTGAGGCGAGGAAGCTGTGAGAAGCGGTGGGGGTTGGTACCTGGGGATGCGACTAAACAATCTCTCGGCCTCGGGTCCGTTTGCTTGGCCGACTTGGCTCAGAGATCTGATGTCGTCATTCGATACAAGTGAGACCGTAGCCTGCTTGCCAATGCGAGAAATGACATGGTGGTGTTTGTGATGGGCGTCTTTACCGTTGTACGGCGTCTTTTTTACCCATGAGTCGTTGAACGTCGAGTTCTTATAGCTCTTGTCCCAGGCTCAATTTGGACGTGAACGGTCACAACCCACTTACGACTCCAATCCACGAACCGGGGAAGTCAATTGGTCAATCTTGTCTGATCAGAATATCCGTCAAGGCTCCATTTTAGTTGGAGATTTTCCCACTGTGAGGCCTTTTTGTTTCTTTCTCCTGGTCAATCTAGGGCAAACGAAACAATCCCAAAACCGCCTCACCGAAAAAAGCACATAGCCCCTTCAACATTCAACATGAGGTCCACTCAGATATTCGCCTTCTTCTCTCTAGCCCTTGCCGCCGCAGCGCAATACACGGGACCATGCACCAAGACCAATTGTGGCGCATCCGGAGAGGTCTGCAGAGGAGGAGCAATCTGTGCACCGTACCCTTCAACAGACCCAGCACTTCGACAAGGCTGCACATGCAGCAGTGGCTGATGGATGTAAGACCTTCACCTACCATCCGCAACAAGTTCAATTGACCCAGGCTGACATATCAATTGATTATGAAGGACTCTATTGGTCACATCAACAGCGGAAGGCTTAAAAACGGCTATTAATGCGATAATAGAAAGACACCACGGGCTTATGTGAATCGAGACTGTTGTGATTATACAAATACTTGCATTATTGCTATAGATAAAGTAGATACAGGCCAGAATAAAAATAATTGAGTCATGACGAGGTCGAACAATAGACGTCAGACTGGCATGGTGCAGTAGCTTTTGCCCTGAGCCGCGCACATGCAGACAGTGACTTGTTCATAACAAGAAGCATCCAGCGATCACACGCAGCTGCGGTACTGTGCCCTCGTAGACAATCAGAATGCAGTGGAATATGCATCAGCCAGGTACGACTGAAAGTTGGAGTCCTTGAAAGACGCCGTCGCATCGCCAAAGTCGGTCGTATCGAGCGCCTCACGAGCGGCATCCGTCAGGTCTTCCCAGGCGATCAGCGGCTGCGTGCCACCCTCGGTGGTGGTGAAGATCAGGGTGTGGTCCACGGGCCAGTAGCTGATATATCCGACATAGGGGTGGGTGCCGTCAAAGGTGGCAGTCCCGCTCACGTAGCCCCCGTGCTCGCTCACGACCATGGCTACGAACGTGGCGGCAGATGAGTTCTCCGAGAGGAAGACTACGGCGTTCTCCCAGTCGTGTCGGTGTCCGATGCCGTCGGATGGCTCGTCTTTTGGCATATACCTGCATGTACATATGAGTCTGAATAATCAGTGGTAATGCACACTTTCTTTTGGACTCACCAGCTGTACATGATTGCGAAGTATTCCTCGTACACGGAAGCTCGCGCGTACACCTGGCCTGTGCTAGAGGAGCAGCCGCCATTTGAGTCTCCCGTTGGGCTGAGTCCACCACTGACACAGAAATCGTCAATACTACCTCTCCTGGGATACCTGGTATGCCTGGCATTTAAACACTCACGAGGTGTTTCCATCCGCATCTACCGCGGGGAAGGGAACGCAGCCATTGAAGACCTTGAGATACGGCTTGTATGCCAACATCAAGTCCCCTTCGCTATTATCCGGTGCGGCCTCGGCAAAACCAACAACCGCATCATGGGCGATGACGGCACGACTTTGGAGGATGGTGGGCTTGCAGAGGGCCGTTGTCACCACGAGGGCGGCCGTCAGCAGTGGGCGAAGAGTCATTCTGCTGTTTCCCTGCCGTTGGTGATCGAGCGACTTGCTGTCGAGTTGGATATGAGAACACCGATGATGGACTGGCAGATCCACATGATCATGGGCAAGTTTGTGTGAGGACAAGCAGTGCTTTAAGTAAGGCCTCGTGCATGGCTGTCGATGCTACCACAGCCAGCATCATGAATACTTACCCCATCCATTGACCGAATTTCTGTGATTGATCTCACCCACACAGCGCACCGAGTGCCGTGCGTGCCGCTATCGCATACATCTCTCATTACGCTGGCGGGAACTATCGCTGTGCTAGTCGGGATCCAGACCAGGGGCCTTGCAAGTCACCTGCGAATAGAAACACTCACTTGACCACGTTGGAGGCTGAAAACGATCGATGTCCCCGCGATGTCTAACGCCTAGTCGATATAAAAATTGCAACTCTGGCAGGCATACCGGTTTTCTAATGGCATATAGCGGTATAGCATGTGCGCAGAGGCCATTTCCTGTCCCAATGCGGTGCATCTCCGCGGCGCTATGGCAGATGTGATCGGAGGCGTGCCAAGAAAGGTTACGGCTCTGGTCAAGCGAGCATGGGAGGGTGAAGAGGACGCGCAAGCCTTCGCGTCCGTCACAGCCCAATCACCTGTGCATGTTCCCCTCGTGAGAAGCTGTCATTGGGGGCTGCATGTCTGTGCGCATTGGACATAACCCCATCTCGAATCTTTCGCGTCTGCGACTTATCTCCGGGCGCTTTGTTGGGCTGCCAGACTGCTGGGTCGTAGACTGCAGTAGTTATCACGCCCGAGCACCTGCATTAGAGGCGCCGGCCCGTCCCAGCTCACGCGATCCCAAGATCGTCTGAACTGCGAGGGAACTCTAGTGGCCATTAAAGAGATGGCTCAGGTGCCACCGTTGAGGCCGGAATCTTGACTTCTTAGCATCATTGCATTTCAGCTCCTCCCCTCTCTGCCCTCCCTTCTTATTTTGCTTGGTAAATAGCGTCGTTCCGGAGCTGAGGCCAGTCGTCAAGATGCGAATCTAGCCGCACGGGATCATCCTGCACGTGTTTGACATCTATCAGCATGAGCTCGATCGGGCCTCCGTTCCTGTCAGGAACGGAGGTTCCCGTCAAAAAGTCTATCTGCTGGCCACAGAAGCCAGACCAGCACTTGTGGGTACAAGCTGTAACATTTTTCAAGCTTAGTGCACATGTGGACCTGCTACCAGAGCACAAGACGGACCGCAACGCGGTCCAAGGTTGAGAAGCATTCAAGAAGCTACACGACATCTCAGGTCAAGGATAACAGCATCACATCAAGCTCGGGGAGACCCGAAGAGTTAAAAAGAACAAAAAAGATGAATAATCGGGTCTGGCCGGGGATTGAACCCGGGACTGGGTGATTGTTAGTTATGCTGCAAATTTTGCAAGTGGATCTGAATTGACTTACCCTCGCGCAATGAAGCTTCAGGGTGTTCCCTAAGCGCGAATCATACCACTAGACCACCAGACCAGTTATGGATGCTGAAACCCAGGTGTTGATGCCGGCCTCGCTGGCTGTATAAGTAGCTGAACTGATCCAATCTGGTCAGTGACAAGCAGCCTCGATTCGTCCGTTCCTTCCCTGCTGATTGACATTGCTTCCAAGTTCTTGGCACAGAGTCAATTGGGGGAGATTGATGCATTGACTATCAGTACTCTCTCGAGTTGGAGTCATATCAGTCGATCGGCCGATCCAAAATTCCAGGTGGCTCCGGATGCCGATTCGAGGACGCCGGCGCGGCCAGCACGTCCAACTGCCGCTCAAGCAAGGGCGGGCCGGCGGCCAACCGTGACAGCTCGGAACTTGACCGTCGCAGACCCTCGAACCTTAAAATTCGAGAGCCACATGACCATGTGATCATGCTTGGGTCTCAGGGCCTGAGTCGTCGTCCGAGAAGAGGAACGAAGGGCTATGAGAGAATGCAGCACGCATGTGCAGGCAGCCCGTGTCTCTCCATCCTGCATCCCCCCCCCCTGAGCATGGAGTTCTGGCAATCTGGGTAGTCCAGATGAACTTCTCCGCCGCCACGCAAGCCCGTGAGTCAATGCACGAGGGCAATTTTGGTGAGGTAATGCTGAGAAGAGCTTCTTACGCGACAGGCAGGCTTTCCAATCGGCTCGAAGCAGTCCCAATTCTTTTCGGCGGATTGGCAAGCGAAGCTCACAATCCTCTTATCCACTTGCTTTCGCTTGGCTGTTGAAAGCTTTTTCCCCGTGGGGCAAACCGGGCAAGTGACAATGGGTGCCCACTCGTGTTGCCTGGGCCCGCCTGTTGGACCCCAGGCCCTAGCGGGCCCGGCGGGCGTCTACCCCCACGAACCGTAGGAGCGACTGGATTATTAATGTGCAACGGCAGCCCAGATTGTTACCTGTCGGTGTGCCCAGTGCATTTGACCACGGTTCAGTTCACACCAAGACAGTAGCGCTGAGCAGCGACAGGCTAGGCTAGCACTGCATGCACACTGCCAGGCCGAAGATATCCCGCGATTTATCGCGACACGAAGCATCGTGCGCGTGCTGCTCGGATATCGACCTCGACAGCCAGCCTCGGCCAGCCGTCGGGAAAGCGCGCCCCTTTGAAATTGGCATCAGTCAGTTGGCTTCCACCCTTGTTGGGATGACCGTCTTGGCCTTTTCTTGGCTGCGTGGCCAGAGACGCTCAGGTAAATCTGGCAGTCTGGGGACCCCGCAAGTGATCCGAGGAGTTGGGTGCGCCTGACCAAGCCCTCGCGTGCGCGGAGGGCCAATGAGAATTGCCAGCCGGCCTCTTGGCACAGCACGACTTCAGTTGAACGGGGCCACTGCTGGGGACCTCGAGTCGGTTCTGGCCAGCTCTCTCATGGATCCAGCCTGTCCCACTGCGTGCCCTGCTGCGTGGCAGGCCACGCGAATGCAACGGCGCTCAACCTCACTGCAACTCTTGAACAGCATGCCGGGACGACCGCATATTGCTCGACACTGCGTGATATATACCATTCTTGACGTCTTGAGAGGTTTATTTGTCTGCTCCGGAACTATGTCAAAGTAGTAGGGCGTCCTGCATGCGAGCATGTCGCGAGAAATATTCTAGTCTGCTCCTCGTCACTCCTTGATTACTACCCGCCCCCAACGCTAGAGATCTAATGGTTGATCTCCGGCACTCGCTGCCCGCCAGATCCTGCCCACACGGTATTAGACCCGCCAACTGCATTACCGGTAGCCGTTCCTAGCCACTCAGGGCAGTTAGTACCGCAAACCCCCTTCGCTAGACCGATCGTCAGACGCCACATACAAGTAGGGCCGAAGCCTGTGCCGCCCCCCGACAGGAGACGACAGGGAGTTGCCTGGGGTTTGAACGCGGGGGAGGCTTGGAAATGGCCTGAGGTCGCCCTCTTCCGGCCTCGACAACGGACACGTCCTGCGTCCCGGTGCAGGAGGTGGGTATCTCTTCGCCAGGTTTTTGTACGCGTTCTTGCTGTGCTTACCTCGGCAGGGTTGGCCCGTTCTGGTAATCCGACGGATTAATATCCGGTGCCAACCCCTTCCCTGACAGGTCTGTACATGGGAAAGCTGTGCCGCCTGGCCTCCCCAACTAGCTGAATAGTTTGGGTCCCGCAGGCATTTCTGTTAGGTGACGGTTCGATATCACGATCGCGACACAAGTACCACACTGCCCTCGCAATGACATGTATATGAATGTGTCCAAGACCTCGATTTTGCTCGGCGGAAGAGGGGAGAGGACGGGGTAGCCCACATCTGCATGGTCTTGGTGAGTTGACCGCTTGGGTTTCCGGGCTTGGAGGCTCGTGAAGTGGTTCCATCCATCCTTGGTCTTCATGGATTGGCCATTCCTTATCCCAACCCGTCACAACGGGGCTTGACAAGTGGCACAGGGGTTCCCGTAGTACAATGCGTACTTTTTTCCTACCCCTCAAGTGAAGCGGCTCCTTTCGTGGGTGTGGCCAAGGGAATATAAGACCCTCCAGTCCCACGATTCGTCTGCCCAGCCGTCCACCAAGACCTCTAAGCTCCCCAAGCATCCTCCCGTCCCCCCTCCCGTCTTCTTGTTTGTCCCGCCAAGTTAACCTACTCGCACGCCACAAGCTCGGCGACAGGCTGGGCGACAAGACGTCAAAATGGCTGGTGGTGTCAAGAAGCCCGTCAACATCTTCCGGCTGAAGAACCTCGGGCTGCCCAAGGAGGTCTTCAACTGGCGCCTGTGGTTCTCGGTCTTTTCTTTCGGCCTCCTGGGCGCGGCTCGCGGCGTGGACGAAGGGCTCATCTCCGGTGCCTTCAACTCCAAGGACTTCCAGGCTACGATTCACTATGACTCCTACGACGAGGTCGCAAAGGCCAACATCAAGGCCAATGTCTCGGCAATGGTCCAGATTGGTTCTGTTGGTGGTGCTCTGTTCGCTTTCGTTATAGCAGACCGTATTGGCCGTATCTGGGCTACGCGTGTCCTGTGTCTCTTTTGGGTGGTTGGCATTTCGATGTTCATGGGTGCCAACGGAAGTTTAGGACTCATATACGCCGGCCGCTTCATAGCAGGGCTCGGCGTGGGCCAAACGCCGGTGGTAGGGCCAGTTTGTCAGTACCACTCTTTTCCTGCTACACTTCCCCGATCTTTGTTCTTTGGAATATTCCAGAATGTATCACTTTAGGATCTAACAGGTACTAGACATCGCGGAAATTGCGCCAGCACCGATCCGAGGTCTCTGCACCTGTATATTCACCGGCTTCGTCTACCTGGGTATCGTCCTCGCCTACTTCGCCAACTACGGATGCCAGATCAACATCGGCGACACCACTCACGCTCGGTGGCTCGTGCCTACCAGCGTGCATATCATCTTCGCCGGCCTCAGCTTCTTCCTCACGTTCCTCCAGTATGAGTCGCCTCGCTTCCTCATCAAGCAGGAAAAGTATGACCAGGCTCTCCACAACATGTCGCGGCTGCGCCAGCTTCCGCCTGACCACCCGTACGTCGCCGAGGAGATCGCTGCCATCACCATGCAGCACCACGAGGAGATGGAGGCCACCAAGGGCACGACCTTCTGGGGCATGATCAAGGAGCTGCTCTTCATCCCGTCCAACCTGTACAGGTTCTACCTGGCCATCGGCGCCCAGCTCATGAGCCAGTGGAGCGGAGCCGGCTCGATCACGCTCTACGCACCGGACCTGTTCGCGCTCATGGGAATCACGGGCACCAACGAGTCCCTACTCGTCACGGCCGTCTTCGGAATCGTCAAGCTCGTTGCCGCCATCGGCTGCGCCCTCTTCCTGGTCGACGTCGTCGGCCGCAAGCGCTCGCTGCTCATCGGCATCACCCTGCAGGCCATCGCCATGATCTACGTGGCCGGCTTCCTGACGGGCGTACCAGAGCTCGGCCAGGTCGACGACTACGAGCTGACCGCCAACGAGACGGGGCCGTCCAAGGGCGCCATCTTCATGATCTACCTGTCCGGCTTCGGCTGGGCCCTGGGCTGGAACTCGATGCAGTACCTGCTGACGGCCGAGCTGTTCCCGCTGCGCATCCGCGCCCTTGCCACCTCCATCGCCATGACCGCCCACTTCGCCAACCAGTACGGCAACTCGCGCGCCCTGCCCAACATGCTGCTCCCCACCTCCTCGGGCGGCATCTCCCCCGCCGGCACGTTCTGGTGCTTCGGCGCCGTGACCATCCTCGGCGGCGCCTGGGTCTATTTCTTCGTCCCCGAGACCGCCGGCCGCAGCCTCGAGAGCATGGACCGCCTGTTCGCCCTGCCCTGGTACAAGATCGGCCTCCACGGCAACCAGGACGCCGATGAGCTCGACGTGGTCTACGATAAGAAGGTTGAGGAGGCGGGAGCTTCTCAGGCGGATCATGTTGAGAAGAGCGAGGAGAAGGTCTGAAATGTTTATTTAGCTTTGTAGTATACAGTGTTGCATACTTTTAAAGCACACTAGCAAAAGCATGCATGGTAATTTCAAAATATTATTCATAAAGCTCCAAGTGTGCGTTGCCGTGAATTGCGTTTACATAAATCGGTTGTTCAATGGATATCATCGGGATCATTATTGAACACAACATCCCGTAGGATCTATGGATGGCTGTATATCAACCCGCAATATCCTAATTGCATGAGGGATTTGGACTTCATGCAATGAAAGAAGAGCTTAATGACCTCGTCCATAATGGGGACCAATCATCATTGAAACCATTGGCGCTTTCAAAAAATGACTTACAGCAGCGGATGTGTCCCGTCAGATGAAGGCAACACCAGCGACACATGTGGCCCCCGGCGGCTCCAATTCATGGGGCCCGGACAATTCAGTAGTCACAAAGCGTCTATCAAATTACGCGTCCAAATTGCTGGTGATCAAGAGCTGTGACCAATGTGGCGACACCGAAACAAGAAACGGTGTAACTGACTCGTTGAGCAACGATAAGGCTGCAATAAATTGCCGCTCCTCTTCACGAATACGAAATCCACATACCTCATCAGGTCAGCGGAGCCGATTACACCAACTCGCTGCTTACTACATTATGACTTTGCTCGACATCACTATTAAATTTTACAAAAATGCTTGTCACTGGCAAATTCACTGGAACATGACCTCCAACTGCATCAAAGCCTCAGATTCGTGCTAGTCACTGTAGTTTGCCGACCGTTAGGTTTATAATTTCTGAAAGTGACCCGATGTGTGATTGGGACTCGTAATTCAGTCATTCAATAGTTCTGAAAGACCTAGCTTCAAAAGCACTCGCTCACACAGGTCGGGCCCAGCGTTGGGAGCTTCTCTCTCCCATGACTAGCCGTGCGTGTCCACTATTTGGGAAGAGGATTTGCCCGAAGATTGGACATTCGTTTCGCCTAGGACAAAGTCATCAAGGGAGACTTTTGGCAAAGCAATTGCGCGTTTGCATTGTACCCTGCATGCTATGACTGCTATTTATCCTAGTTACCGCACCACTTCCAATCTACACGCCGAATCCCTTTCCCCTCCGTCGAACTTAAGAAAAGAGATCTCCTAGATTCCGCTCCAATCTATGCTCTCTTCGATTTCAAACATCCCTGGGACTCAGCCTTTGCTTGTGCGGACCTGAGGTTACTTGCTTAAGCGGCACCGTTGTACGCAAGCAGATTGGGCGTGCCCGAGGGGACACCGGTGATGACGCCCGAGTTGGCGTTGTTGCGGATGTAGGTGCACAGGGCCGCCGGGGTCATTGAGCCCTGCAGGGCCAGGAAGTAAGCACCCAGGCCGGCGATGTGGGGGGAAGCCATGGAGGTTCCGGAGAGGGTAGCCTGCGGTGAGGTTTCAATATCAGCAATGTATCCTGAGTGTCCTGGTACAGGGGGGTTTGACTTACAGTGGCGCTGGTGCTTCCGATGTAGGAGCTGACGATGCTGCTTCCAGGGGCGAGAATGTCGACAACAGAGCCGTAGTTGGAGTAGGACGCCAGAGTGTCAGTGTTGGTGGTCGCGCCGACGGTGCAGGCGGTCGTCTCGGAAGCAGGGGAGTAGTTGGCCGCGTTGGCAGCACTGTTGCCGGCGGCGACGGCGAGGAAGACGCCGGCCTGGACGAGAGCGGCGGCGGCAGAGTTCACGGCGGTGGACTTTGAGCCGCCGAGCGACATGTTGGCCACGGAGGAGCACGAGCGCTTGGGGGCATCGGTCGCCACGTAGTTGATGCCGGAGATGACGCCCGAGTTGGTGCCGGACCCGCTGGAGTCGAGGACCTTGACCGCGTACAGCGTGACGGCCTTGGCGACTCCGTAGGTGCTCCCGCCGATAGTGCCGGCGACGTGGGTGCCGTGCCCATTGCCGTCAGTGTTGCTGCTGTCGGCGTAGTTGGCCAGGAATGTGGCCCGGCCACCGAATTGCTATAGCAAGGACATCGGTCAGCCGTTGAGTCTTCACCCACACACAGGCTTTTCTGGGACAAGATCTTACAGAGTGAGTGGTGAGGATGCCGGTGTCGATGACATAGGCGCACACTCCGCTGCCGGCGGAGGTGTCATAGACGTAGGGGGTCAGCGTCCGAGCTATATGGGAGATACGCCCCAGCCCCCAAGAGGCGGCAGTCGTGCTGGTCAAGGCGCGCTTGGCTGTCTCGGTGGTGGTCACCTCCTCAGGAATGTAGTCGATCTTGATGATGGCATCCTGCTCAATGTACTCAACCTACCGGAAACGAGTCAACATTAGCTGCTGTGCCTGCCCTGGGTCGGGACTGGTCCGAAGTCTCTCTCACTTACATCTTCCAACTCGGCAATGGCGTCAAGAGACTCGCCAGTGATTTGGGCAGCGAAGCCCTTGAACTGCTTATCAGCGTCCCACTTCTGGTACGCTTCACCCTCGAAAAGCTCATTGGCATAGTCGATGGATTCCTGAGATGCGTCGTCCTTCATCTTGACAATGTACTTGTCTTCGAGAAGGGCCTCGATGTCCCGAGGTCTCAGAATAGGAGCGGGTTCGCCTGTGCGCTTCTGGGCCCGAAAGGCCAGCGCCAGAGGCAACAGTGATAGAATAGCAGCAGTCTTCATCTTGATGAGGATCTATGAGTAACTGAACTAGTATCGAGTTGGGCTGAGCTGGTCTGGATCTTTTCAGGGACGTCGTGCTGAGGTGTGCACCGAGGATGAGAATATTGAGACCACCTTCATGGATTCTGACATCTCTTTATAGTGATCTTCAATTTTCAACAAGATGTTTACGATATCAACTGTCTACTCTCCTTCCGTTTACAGAGAACGAATGCACAATAGCGTCGTCTACTTTCAAGGACACCAAGACTCATGAACTGCGCCAGAGAAGAAATGAGGAAGGAGATCGACATATTCGCGTGAACTGACCCTATCACTGCCCTTGGAAGCCGGCACAATGTAACTCGGGCAGGCGATATCTGAACTTAAGACGTAGTATCATTGCATTTCCAAGTTTACTACGGCCGAGACACACCACAACTGCATAATCGCCTTCCGCAAACGAAGAGATAACGAGGATGCCCAGCAATTCGTCGAATGGCATTGGCGACGACGATTCCGACGTAGCAAACCACCGTGCGCGAGGCAACGCAAGAGGGTGTGAACGGGTTGTCAGCAGAGGCCATCGCCGGCCGCGGGCAGGTGTTGTAGCCTCAGCGCAGCTGAGACTATTGATATCAATTGATACTAGGCCAGCATTTCGCAATCCGGGGTCTGATCGCAAAGATAGGATAGGCAATCTTCCTGCCTATCCTGATCAGCGATGTCTGGCATATGCAGGCTGCGAGTGGTTGTAATTGTACGTTCTAGACGCGCAGGTCGATATCTGCGGGCTTGGCTCGTCTTGGCTCGCAGCAAATGTCACCCCAGGTTTTCTATCAAGGTTCACATGATAACGTGCACATGTTGCTAACAGAAACCTGATAGTGCCTCGCCTAATGGTCGACTTTGGGGAGCCTGACGTCCATGGATGGCGGGATGTCGGCGAGATATGTCCGTGAGAGCCGTTGAACTGAACGAAGCCGGTGTCTCGCAAAAGGGACTGTAATTCAGGGCAGATGGGCGACGGCACGCCTGAGTTGAACAACAAGTTGTGTCTGCTAGAACAACTCGAAGCTCTCTTTCTACACCATAACATGTGGAGTTCGAGATGTCCAGCATCTCGGCCCGGTGTTCTTTCTCGGATCTCGGATACTGATCACAGCATCTTGTTGTTTGCGTTTCCGAGGAGGGGGTTGGTCGTTGTACTATGTAGCACCGGGTCAGCCTGGCTGGGATACCCATGAGCGTGACCGGGGTGGTCTGCCTGATTCGGTTAGACCATGGCCGTTACTCAGTGTGTCTATCAAACGTCAGCTTTTCTGCCAGTTAGACACAGCCATCGAGTCACTCTCGACGATTTTTCAGTCCTGGCTATCGCGAGCTGTAAACTTCGGGACCCGCGGTGCACATGAAGTCAGGCCCCGCTTGGATGGGTTCGTACGTACCTGCCAGGTGACATCATACCCTAAAGTCCACCGTCCAAGATGTCAAGCCACGTCTCCACCGCCTGGCTTGACCTCTTTGCAGAGAACCAGGCGCCAGACGCCGAGTCGTGCTTCAAGAGTTACGACGCCCTCGACACACTTGACAGTTTCCCCAGTCTCAGCTTCCTCAAGGATCTGATATGGACGGAGATTAGGACATGGGTTGCAAACAACACCGACTCTTTGTCCCTCATCAGCCATGACGACTTGGACGGCCCGGGCCGTGTCTTCTTGGGCGGCATGAATCATGCTCTCAACGACGACACCCTCCGCGAGCACGACATCTCTGCTGCAATCAGCATTCACCCCCAGGATCTGCTCGCCTGGCATCCCACCGACACCTCGTACGCGCTTCGTCGCTTTACAAACCCCACCTCGTCATGCTCAGTCAAGCACCACCTCATGGTCCCTCTCGAGGACAAGGCGAATGCCGATCTCATGGAATGGTTTGACCGGACTAACGCCTTCTTGGCTACGAATCTGAGAGAAGGTCGCAACATCCTGGTCCACTGCAAGTCCGGTCGATCACGCTCTGTCGCTGCCGTGATCGCATACCTGCAGCGGAAGTACTACGAAACAACCATCCGGCCGCAGGACCTCGGCCTGGATGAGGCCCTCAGCAAAATGGTCTCATACCGCGAGGCCGTCACAGAAAGCATTCGTGTCCAACGCCTCCCGGTTCTCATCATAATGGAGCGCTTCGAGGACTTGCTACGGCTCTATGATCTTCAGTTGCTAGGGCATCCCGCTTACGAGGAGAAGCTTGCTCATCTGTTCTCCCCGCCTCCGCCATCCGAAAAGAAACTAGTGGAGCTGCACAGGGCCGAATCACAGGCGGCGGAGTCGCAAACGACAGATTCGCAGACGCTGAGCTCGCAAGGGACATGGCACGAGATGACAATGTCGCAGACGATAGACCTAGAGCACCCCCCTGGATTGAAGAGAGTCAAGAAGAAGGGGGGTGCGGCGATTCTCAAGCTTGCTGTCGCAATTGTCTTCTTCAAGAATGGCCAGAAGCCACCGGTCCCCGTGGTTGAGCGCCTGTTCGAGATCAACGAGGCCTACTTCTGGGAGATGGAGGGTGTGGACTTCAAAGGTGTTGACTACAAGGACTCGGGGCATATTCATCGTGGTATCTGTGCCTTCTACGCCCAGCTTGCTGATGAATATGGCTACGAGGCCCCTGATGCTGTCTCACAGTTGTCGGACTGACGCAGCAATCTCGTGAGATTCGGGAAGTCCTGTAGACGGACAAGCGAGATTTCGTACGAACAGAGGTAAAGGCTGGGATTCCTTAAGGTTCAACGTCCCATTCGATACGCAGCATCACAGAGAGCCGATACGATTGCATCATGACTTAGCTTAGACTAGATTCAATACATGAGGCAGCATGCCAAGGATGACTTTTACTGTAATCCGAATCACCGAGATTGCAACTGAGTGATGCGATTTTCAACAGTGTGATCAGCCTGGGAACGGCAAAAGAACCGCACGCACATGTTCAAATTGAATTTGTGACAACAACGGCACCAAGCTAATTGGAAGCAGATATAAGGAAACATCGGAATGGCCTTTACAGAGACAAGCACAGGCCATTGATTTTAGGCGACCCTGGATCTCCAGACGCAATGGGCTGTTGATCACGTATGCTGGCTATGAATGCCAGTTAGCCCTTCGCCTCGCTCTAGTGAATAGGTGAATATGAGCGAGGAGGCTCTCAAAACTTCACTTTCAGGAGCTCATTCGAGGAGTCAGTGAAGTAAGTTCAAACGTCCGTGTGCTTGGAGTGCGTTTCCTCTCCCCTCGATCGCCCCAGCTCCTCCCCACATCATCTCTCCTTGAACTATCACATGCAATACATTCGGCCTGGGAATTCACTTTGAGGAAGCCCACTTTGGTATCTAAAACCTTCACCTCAGCCCGTGGCCGTCAAAGCTTGCTGCCTTCGACGACTTCTGAATGTCAACCTTTTTGACCGTTCAACTTCTTTACATCGTTCTCCCACGAGCGCAAGTCTTCCAGATATTCTATCACCACATTTCTTCCCCTTTGTCCCTGCTTCTTGGTGCAGAGAGGCGAGTCAGCGGCCCACAACTGGCTTGTCCTCCAGATCACAGATCTGCTGCCGAAAATGCCTCGCCCTCGGAAGAGAATCGCATTTGCAGGCCACTTGCCTAGCCCCAGTGAAACTCCAAACAGGGGTGTCAGCATCCCACCAACCACACAGGCAAGTCCAGTCTTTTTTGTATCTCTGCCCCAGTGTCAGCTCGTCCGGGGCCGGTCCCCTTGCCGTCTTCCAGGGCCGACAGAAAACGGTGGACGCAAACAAGTCCCTCGGGGGATGTGCCTCGACCAGTCATCGCGGCACCCCCGAGGGAGTGGTCGCCAAGCCCAGTTCCCTCGTCACCACGAAGCCACACCAGGACATAAGCGGTCCTGCTATACCAAACGCCCCAGCTCTGGGTTGTCGGGCAGGGCCTTCCTGAGGCCAAGACTTCGGTGATTTCGAAGCAGATGACGGGGAAGAACTGGGTTGTCAGCCCTCGGATAAACTGCCTACATCCCGTCTATCTCCGTCATAGGAGCAGCCGCCAGCTTCGCACCTGTCCTTGTCTCGGGTGTGGGGTACGATATGCTGCGTCCCTATTGCAGGGCTCGCAGTGCGGGCGAATGAAATATAGGCTTGGGCATCTCAGATGCTCCTCTTACCATGGCCTGCCTGATGACACCTAATGGCCGTGCTGGAGAGCGCCCGCCATAGCAGCGGGGCCCGGTGCTGAGGCTACCGATACGGCCTGTTCGAGCGCTCGCGGGTGCTGTCTCTACGGTGATGGCAGCAGGCGAATATCTGGGCCGCCGGACGAGCTGATGTAACTTGCCAGTTGGGTTCTCCTGCTGACTGGGGTCTTATTAAATTCACTGCAGAACGAGACACAGCGTGCGAACAATGTCCAAAATGGAGTTTTACCGACTCAAAACTCCACTGTTAACTTCTCTGCGACCTCGTCCTCCCGACCGCGGTCCCTGAGCGACCCCTCCATCTCGAGCTCTCGCCCATCACCGGCGGATTTCACGGGAGGAAATCGGCTCTTGACCACATCAGATGGATCCGGCGGTTCCCAATCCTGTCGCCGGGAAGAGGGAACGAGGTTCGAGAATGTAGAAACGTCGGGATCCAAGGATGTCGGTAAACATGTGGCAAGGCTCAAGAGAGCGGAGGTTAAGGAGATGGAGATTGCGGCTTCTAAGTACCAGAGGCAGCATGACATGGGTCTGGAAAAGATGAGATACAAGCTGAAGAAGAGAAAACTGGGCCTCCTTGAGCGGAAGCGGGTCGACAGAAGGGAGAGACATGCCCATGCCCTCAAGAGACGAATGGCAAAGATCAAAGTGAGAAGATTGGAGGTCGAAATGCGACACGCGCGGACGGAACTTGTCCTCACCCACGAGGAGCGGATGGCCGAGCTCCAAGCAAGAATGCTAGAGGTTGAACTGGGTCGAAAGGCAGGGGCGGATACGGCCGCCGAGCACGGCCGTGGTTGGAGAGCATTCACCCCGACTTGGGCGACCTTTGGCCAGATAGGCCTGGTCGGACGGGATATCAACGACACCTCGAGGCTTGTCCGGAATGTCCACGCAGGCGTCTCCTGGGTGCCGCGAGCCGCATCGGATCTACGGCGGTGGCTAAGACGTTCAGACTGACGGCTTAGGTTTGGCTGGCGATACAAAGTGGCAAAGAAGCTCTCCATATGTGCATATTGTGGCAACCACAAGATGTTGCTTGTTTCATTGTGTGAGATACGGTGCTAATATGATCAATGATCTATAATAGATAATATATACCAGAGCCCCAGATTGATTTCACCTGGCTAGAGTAAGACACAATGTCTCGCTGCCGCTTCCAAACCGTGTCAAATGCTTCCATATGCTAATGCCGGACACTCTGAGCCACAGGGGAACTATAAAGGATGATGAAAATATCCATACCATGGATATGCATGATCTAGTGTATTACACGGCTCTTCGTCGGGGTGAGGTAATTAGATAAACCCCTGCTGGGCCTGCCCAGCCGTCGGTGCCAGCCTATTCGCTTGGGCACTCTGAGCATTAAGCCCCATCCTGCTGCCCTTCATCTGCAGCCTCTGGCCAGACGGGGGCACGCCGGGCGTCACGGACTGATTCCCATACTGCGCCGCCCAGTCCACCTCCTCGTCCTCGCTCACTTGTTCCATCGCCGAGTACGGTGCTACGCCAGAAGGGGGCTGGTGGGTATTAGGTGCCGGGGTCATGAAGGCGGACAGTTGGTCCGCGTAGCCGTTGTAGCCCTCGCACTGGCAGGGCTCCATCTGGCAGGCCTCGCACAGCTCCATCGCTAGCCCGGAATCGCGCTGGTAGTTCTTGTCCTCGCTGTCGTTGGTGGCGTTGAACTTGACGCCCTGGACCCAGTCCTTGAACGGCAGCCGGGGGCTCTCAACCTGCATGCCGCTCATGCTGAGGATACTCGAGCGCGTTGTCGTCCTGGACCTATTCGACACCGGGGGTACCGGGTCTTGTGAGTACACGGAGGACGAGGTGCTTGCCGGTGAGACGGTCGTCCTCGGCGGGATCGGCTGCACCTGCGCCTGCGACTGCCGGCGGCCCTGTGACCTTGGTGAAGACAGCTGGCTTGCACTCCTGCCGTGGATGGCCGGGGCTTTCAGAGTTGCCGGATCGAAATTTCGCATAGAGAACCGTGACATGCGTGAAGAATCGCTTTTGTTCTTCTCGGACGCGCTGGAGGGGATGCTTCCCCCGCTGGCGCTGATGCGACACTTCCTGTTGACTTTCGCTCTGTGCTGTTCGAAGACAAGCTGGAACTGTCCTGCCAAGAAGAAACAAACGTCTTCCGACTGTTCGGGCAGGAGCTTTCGGAGACTTTCGCTTAGATCAGCCCTGAGCTCTGCTTGGCTGTCGTCCAACTTCTGTTCCATCTCTACCATTTCAACCACCGGGAGATATTCTAGGCATGAGGTCAGCTACCCATGGTTTGAAAAAGGATATGTACTGCGACTCTCGGAGACTCACCTGAATCCAAAGCAGACGCATCCTGTGGAAAGAGAAGCTTCCAGATCTGTTCCCAGGTCTTTACACTATGTCTTGGTGTCCGTTCTGCAAGGGCTCGATCCATCTCCTCGGTGATCCCATCCTCTATCACATCATCCGAGGCTGCACTATTAGGTTCACACATTTGATCCACAGGCACCATCAGGTGCTCAGACAAATCAGATGAGTCCTGAAAGCCTGCCTTGCACCGTGGGCACGAATGCGGCGGCCCACAAGCTCTGTGGTAGGTTCTGATATGGTGTCTGTCTGCACGTTAGCATATGTCACCTCCGATGCGAGTCCATGACATACTTGAGCTCCTGCATCCCAAAAAACGGCCTCTTGGCACAGTGCTCGTGGTCGCGGACGTTGAACATGACCGGGTTCCTCTTCCTAAAGGGACACGAATATGGCCTCGACGCCTCGTGCAGTCTCGCTCTCATCCCGCGGCCGCCGCTCCCGAATCCATACAGCTTCTGGTAAAGGCCTTCCTTGGAATTGTCGTACGCGAAAGGGTCCTCGTCCTCACCGCTGCTGACTCCATACCTGGTGCGACTGACGACTTCGGGATCTGAGGCCACTTCGGACGTCCTAGATTGCGAATCCGAGTCCCCTGCATACGGCTTGGAGTCTCTCGGCCGGTACTGTGGCAGTGCCCATGGCGGATGCTCCCTTTGGACAGTGGTTGATACCTCCTGGAGACACCTCTCGACGGCATCCTGGACCTTGAGCGGGACTGTGGCCTTGGCTGCCCTCACTCCGTAGCTCTCTCGAAGGATTGACGCTGCGATCCTTGAAGTGAGAGCTGCGCTGGGATCGGCGTCGACAGTGTCGTGGGGGTAACTATCCCTTAGGAGGTCCGTCTTAGCCAAGCCACTCTTTCTTCTCCCCGGTGGTGGAGCCATCAGGCTGATAGTGCATGTGGCTGTCAATGCACTGCTTCGCGCATGTGTGAAGGCAATGTGTCTTTTGGGTTGGGGTCACTCACTCAAAGGCGCGGTGCGCGGCCTTTCTCACACTGACTGATGAGGCCCTTACAGGGTGGGTGGTCGACCTTTTGAGACTCTTCTTTGTGCCTGGCCCGGTACCCTCGTCATGCATCCGAAGGGGCAGGCCAAGACTCTGTGGCCTCTGGGCAGCTAGTTGAACCAGACTAGTTTTTGCCTCGATCGGTTTCTCCGAGGTGTGCTGGTAATGGGGTCCAAGGGCTGCCTCGGTATTGGACATGGTATCCGCAGAGACAAAGGACGGGTCACTATAGTCTGCAGTATCAAACACAGGAGACGTCGAGCCGTCAAGCGATGGAGCGGGGCTTGCTGAATTGGACGATAGCGTAGATACTGAACAAGTCATGGACTCAGGGTAGGAGTTATCGGGGATGGCGTGTGCCCTTTGTCTCTGGTCTGTTTTCGTTCTGGTGCCGTGGGATAAAGAACGTGGGGATCCCGCGTATAGAGATCGGAGATCCATGTCTGCCCGGCGGTCTGTCATGATTCTGAAGCGCTTCGTAGCCGCCGGTGGAACGGCCCGTGATGAGAGATGCTTGGGTATCTAGAAAAGCAAAGTGTACAAGGGATGCATGCATGCGGTGAGAAGACAGTGGTTGAGCAATAGAGAAATGTCACGGAAAAGAGATCAACAGACAAGGATCGAGCAACTCAAGTGGGAAACAGAAACACGAAGTCGAGGTATGTGCAAAGCGCAGGCTCTGGGTAAGACTCGCCCCTAGGGCAGCCCCCGGTCGATATAAAAAGAAACATGATCAAACAAAACAAGATGGCCGCCACCACTGTTGTGGACCACGACCAAGAGCTGGACCTGCTGGGCCTGCTGGACCTGGGGCGGCGGGAGGCCGGTCATCAAGGGCCAGGGGTTGTTCATCAGTCCCCTGTCCAATGGGGCTCTACGCGCCGCCCTCGCATTTGGCCCCACGAGATTTGGCCCGTCGCAGATGCACGCCATTGGCCAGGCCGGCCATTTGGCGCTGAGCAATCAGAAGCGCCAATCGCCTTAGCTGCACCTCTCGCAAAAGTCATCAGGAGAACCGCGCCCAATGGGCCTTGACAATGTTGATCTTACATGACGTACCGCGACCTGGCACCGGCTTAACCGGTCGTTCACGCGACATTGCGAATATCGCTCGGCTGCAATGGGAATCTCCGTGGCGCAGAGAGGGTGACAGGCCATAGTACTGATTTCCCAACGCCATGACACGCCATCTAATCCAAAAGGTGCCTCTGATGATGTGCATGTGGCACTAAAGGTACACTGTCCAGCAGACGACTAAGACGAAACTCATCAAGACAAGGATGATACGTAAAGCTGTGCAAGCGGAGAATATAGGGCGTCTACTTTGTCAAGCTTGTTTACATCAGCTTCTTCTAGACGATTTTAACCCTTTCTTGAAATTCTTTGCCCATCTCTATCTGCAGCGCTCGCCACGCGGACCCCTAGTAAACGTAGAACACTGTAGTCTCAGGAGCCGTCTGCCTCAGCTTTGTATTCTTTCTCTGAAGACTCAGCCTCATAATCCACACCGCCATCACCGCCACCGCCGAGAACGAGATACTCGCCATCCACGCCTTCAAGAACCTCGGGTTGTCCGTGCTCGGCCACAGGTACGGCGTATATATACTCGACATGTTGCCAAGCGAGTTGCACAGAGCGAGTGCAACAGCTTTCTTCTCAGGCGTCTGGCCCAGCGTGACGCTGGTCCAGCCAAGCATGATATTGTTTATGCCGAAGGAGAAGGTCACGAAGATGAAGATAGCGACGAAGCGGGCCGCGATATTGGTTGTGACCGCGGGGATGATGAATCCGACGATGATTATGCACTTGCAGATTGTAATGTGCCAGCTGCGCTCGTTGTAGCGGCCGGACGTGTAGGACATGATAATTGCCATGGCTGCGGCTAGAAGGTATGGGGGGCAGGTAAGGGCGAGCGTGGTCGTGGTGTTGTATCCGAGGGTGCGGACCACGGTGGGCAGGAAGCTCTGGAAGCTGACCGAGGAGATGTGCGTGTTGTACATCAGGCAGAAGACCCAAGTGCGCCAGTCAGCTAGGGCCTGGCGGAGACCGATCCATACGCTGGTGGCTTCCTCGCGCTGGGTGGTGTCGGCGGCGATGCGCTTGTGGGCTAGCTGTCTTTCTGCTTCGCTGAGCCAGCGCGTCTGTAGAGGATGGTCTGGGAGCAGGAAGAAAGACATGCATGCCACACCAATGGACAGAGCACCTTGGATGATGAAGAGCCTAGGGGCCACGAGTATCAGCAACTTGACCGAAGAGGAAACAGGCTGAATGTCAACATACCAGCGCCATCCAGCGAGGCCATGGGTACCGTCGAGTCCAGCAAAGACACCGGCAGCAACCAGGCCAGCGAAGGCTGAAGCAATCATATTACCAGTGTAGAAAATGGCCATTCTAGTCGCAATTTCTTTCTTGGTGTAGAAAAGTGACAAGAGGAAAAGAGCACCTGGGTAGAACTGCGATTTCTTGTCAGCCAAGACGTCTTTGTCTTACTGGTCATGGCGCAAGTACTCACAGGAGCCTCAGTCACACCGAGCATGAAACGACACGCTAGCATACTTCCGAAGTCCTTGGCCAAGAAAGTCAGGAGACAGACAATCGACCAAGCCATGCAGAAGCCTGTTGCAACTTAGCTTTGGTAACAGTGGAAGAAGGATCAAACGTACCGCCCATGTACCACGAAGGTCTGACACGATTCAAGATCATATTTGAGGGGATTTGCCCCGCGATGTAGCCCACAAACAGGATGGAGATCAGCGTGTTGTACTGAGTGCCTTGAAGACCCAGATCCTCATCCAGAGAATTGAGTTTAGCGTTGACGAGGGCATTGCGATCGAGAAAGTTGAAGCTGCAGTACTAGTCAACCAAGGTATCTCAAATGCAGGAAATGGTGTGCCAAACGGCTTACAAGTACATAATCCAGAGCTGGGGCTGTTGAAATTCCCGTCAGCGGTCGAAATGTGGTCTTTGGATATCCAAGGACTTACAAGGATGGTGCGGTCGAGTTTCTTGACCAGGGCGATTTCTGCTGGATTCGTCTTGCTGCGAGCACCGAACTCATCCAGCTTCGCGTCCGCCTCTACTTTGGCCAGAGAGATGTCATTTTCATACGTTTCGACACGTTCGACATGGTTGTCGCCAGTGATGTCTTCCTTCTCGTTATCGGTGGCTGTGCCATATGTTGGAGCCCGATCGTTAGAATCCATAATTCTTAGCGGCGCAGGAACAATAAACTGTAGATGAGGAGCATGGAGGTGTGCGAACTGATCGTGAAGTAGACCGCCCACAGTGTCTTATAAAGTTTCGGTCGACCGCCATCCTCAAGCCTCAAGAAGCTTTCCAAGCCTGGCCGAGACGCAACTACCCATCTTGAGGTTCTTGACCCGTTGTGGTGGCTTGAAATGTCTTGGTGTTGAGTATTATGGTGCAGAGCTAAACCTTCTTCTGACTAAATACATCGTGCTACCCCGAACTGTCCCCCGCATACCAAGAATGACCACCAGGCTTCCCCAGACTATGGTCCCAGATCGATGGACTGCCCAGAATAATACGAACAGTCCAATCAAAACACGGAGCCTAGACACTGACTGCAATTTATCCGCGGCAACACCGAATACGGCTCCACACCGATATTGGCGTTGCCCAGCCTGGCGGAACTGGTCTATGTGTTGAGGCCGAGCCACTTGTTTTCCTAGCGGAGTCCTTGGCTTACGGCAGTTCCATTCGGTGTCAGGTGGACTCCGGTCCTCAAACCTGGGTTCATCACCATCCTAGGAAGTTTCCTATGGTACCTCGGCTCCCTGGTACTCAAATCGGTCCGCATGACCCTACTCACCCGAAACTTTGCAATGGTCACGCGGGTTGGCCGTGGGGGTGCACGAGGAGTCATCTTAGCGATTGCCAGAAGCTCAGTATGCAAGAAAGCTCCTCTGAACATAATTCGACTGGCACTAACTACCAGTATAGGTTACAATATCCGTGACTACAGTCTAGAAGCTCATACTGGCGACTTAGAGATAGTTACGCGTCGTGGCATTGAGCACAAAAGCCCAGATATCTCGTCTTAACTAAGCTTCGCGATTGTCGTGCTTGCCGTGCTCAAGTGTTCAAACACAGAATAGAGGGAGTCCTCATTGGAGCTTATCTCATTATACCGTGTGAAGTTGAGCGAAAATGGGATAGTTAAGTTGCTTGACATATGTATGCTTGAGGAGGGCAGGCTGAAGTCAGGTTATAGAGTTATATTTCTAAGCCACGGGCGTCAATGAAATTATTCCCGATTAGGGAGAAGGTCCGACTGCCGTCAGCGATAGAGTGGGCAAAAGAGGAGAATTAAGGAGTCCAAGGAGACAGCGGTGAAAGATAGCAGGCTCGCCAAGGTCATAGCAAGGTATTCGTTTGCGCTCCAAGGGGCTTTCCCAGTAATAAAGCAGAGGGGCCTCATTTCAGCCTACGCTGAGCCTTGCCTTCTACCTGCTTAACCCGGCGATCACTCTAAATTGAGAAAATAGTTGAATTTTCTTATTTTGTCCCCTTTTCTCGTACTTCCGCGTTTCTTTTATTTTCTCAAGATATGATTTCGCCCGGTGTGGTGCACCTTTTACTTCCGTCGCGCTGCATTTATTCAACTTTCACACACACCACCCATTTTCCGCTGAATGTGTCTCCTGTGACATTACGGTGCTTATATACTGCTGGGTGCATTTCCAAGGGATTGGAAATTTACTAGTCTTCTGGCCGAACCGTCTATTTTCTCGTAGTAGTAGATTCGTCTCATCTCCGGTATCGAGCTCCTCGACGAGCCCCATGAGTGTAGATAGTCCAGGCCTCTCCACAGGCGCCAAAATAGGGATATGCGTTGGTGCAGCAGTTGGTGGACTTGCCATTCTGGGCGCTGTGGGATATATGCTGAAGCGGCGAAAGACAAGTACTCATGGCGCAGCAACAGTCAAGGAGGAGCCTTCGGACCAGTGGGGGAGACAAGGGATGGCAGGATATCGAGATTACAATCCGGAGTTGCCAACCCAGAGCAACACGTCTGAGACGGATAGAAGAATGATGTACCCCGAGATGTACACCACAAGTAATGTGCCCGAGGTGGATGGAATTTCGAAGCCGTCGGAGGGGGAAGATAGAGGCTTCACTTACTCGAGCAAGAGCCATGCTATGATTAAGAACATGGATATTTGCACCTGCAAAAACGGAGGGTACACCGATATATCACAACCTCACCCAACACCCATACCTAAACCCATACCCGACACCCACACCTAACACATGTGCATTAATACCCAATACTCATACACCCAACACCCATACACTCCATACCCAGATGCTTAATTTATACACCCAATTTATATACTCAATTTAACTTAGGTATAAAGGTACTAGGTATGGGTAAGCGATTTAGGCCTAAGTGATATATATGCTCTGATTGGCTATAGTAGCTATGGTATAAGTTGATGTACTGGTGTACCCTCCATTTTTACAGGTGCGAATTCCCGATTACATGATTAAAGTGCAAGGTGCCATTCTTGCGTTATCTTGCTCTTTATTTTCGCGCACTGTTCAGACTTGATTTACTTGCAACACACGATCAGGTCGTCGACGGCAACTCAGTCTTTGCTGTCCGAGTTTGGGCATTCATTCTATACTTATGCACATGAAGGGGGCAAGCATTGGCGTAGTCTGATGTTGGAAGACTAGGCCAACACGATCATTAGCCTATCGGATTTCTTCTCCGTGTCTCTGTGCACATTGTGGATTTGACTACTCACATCAAGACCAAACGGAAAGCATCATCCACTTCCAGATTTTGTGGGTTTTCAAGCGTGTCAGATCTTGGCGCTGTGGCAAACCTTTCAGGGTCTTTCCGCTACGGTTACTAATTCACGTTGAAACAGGATAATTGGTGGGTTCCGGGTTGATGTAACACAAAGACATTCCCTTGCATGGGCAAATGCACCTAGGACAGAACGTTGCCTGTTTTGAGAACCCCTCTTATTGATAAGACCACCGTTACACTGCAGTGGTGCAACTTTGTGCATTAGTTCTCACTTGCGCGTATTTCGTGTGCTCTGATGTTGAGCGGTGGCCTTCAAGACCTATTATTTCCTCCATCCTTTTCTTCCCACTTTCAACCCTTTGATCACAACACATTGAAGTGACGAACTTCCCCATTCGAGCACCATGGACACGAAAGAGAAAACAATTGGTACCGACAGGGTTGAGTCAATCAACCATGATTCTGGTAGCGAAAATGTCGACGAGAAGACCGGAACTGCTGAGGATAGAGCTGATATGTTCCGCATGGGCAAAGTCCAGGAGTTAAGGGTACGTCAACATTCCTCAAAAGCTTTTGATTAATGATCGGTTTTTAAACATGTCTAGCGAAATTTCCGCTTCGTGTCTATATGGGCTTTCTCCATGATCTTGGTTGCATCCTGGGAGTGCTCGCTGGCGTAAGTATGGAAGAATGCTGAGAGAAAAGGTAGGCTTGGCCTCATCAGCGAATCTTGCTGAAACATGCTGTGCAACATACAGACTTGCTAGCATCAGCCTTGTCAATGGCGGAACGGCTGGGTACATATGGATCTTCTTTATCTGCTGGATGGGCTTCATGCTCGTCAATACTTCCATGGCGGAAATGGCATCTATGTAAGTGAAAGTACCAGTCGCTTCCCGCTCGCACCAGCTCCTGATATCACTTAGGGCCCCAACAACGGGTGGCCAGTACCATTGGATATCTGAATTCTCGCCGAGAAAACACCAGAAGTTCCTCAGTTACCTTATGGGCTGGCTTTGCGTCCTCGGCTGGCAAGGAGGGTGTGCAAGCTCCTCTTTCGTGGCCGGAACGATGGTGCAGGGCCTCATCGCCCTAAACCACCCGGACACATACGTGCCCGAAGGATGGCACGGCACACTGCTCACGATAGCCATTGCTGCTTTTTCGGTATTCTTCAACACGTTTCTTGCGCGACACCTCCCGAAAATCGAGTCCGGCTTGCTGGCAATCCACTTCCTCGCATTCATCGGCATCCTTGTGACACTGTGGACCATGTCGCCAAGTATATCCGATGCCACAGTCTTCACCCAGTTCTACGATGGCGGAGGCTGGAATAACCTCGGCGTGAGCACCCTTGCGGGAATCACATCGGGTATATTGCCTTTGTTGGGCGCTGACGCTGCAGCGCATATGGTATGTGTACCTCCTTTCCCGCAGAATACCTCACAGTGCGTCACATTCACATGGAGGGTTCATACGTGGACATCTCTTCTTCAGAGAGATGGGGAGTTCTGAGCCTGTCTCGAGGTATCTGGAGAAGCTTTCACAAGAGTGCGGAGCTTTTATGCCACGCTTGAAAGGATGAAATATCGTCAAAGTTACTAATTTATATCCACAGTCTGAAGAGCTACAAAGCGCTAGCAAAACTATTCCCCGGTCAATGATACTCACAACGGCGGTCAACGGACTCCTGGGCTGGATAATGGTCATTACCTTTGCCTTCTGCATCGGGCCCAACGTCGACGACATACTAGCATCGCCGACGGGCTACCCGTTCATGGCGGTCTTCTACAACTCCACAAAGTCAACGGCCTCAGCGACAATCATGTCCATCTTCATATTGCTGATGCTGGTCAGCTCCAACCTTTCCATCGTGGCCACGGCCTCGAGGCAGCTCTTTGCCTTCGCCAGGGACGAGGGCCTACCCTTCTCGCCGTGGTTTGCGAGGGTGTCGCGGAACGAGCTCCCAATGAACGCGATCGTGGTCACGTTTCTCACGTCCGCGCTGCTATCGCTCATCAATATCGGCTCGGCCACTGCTCTCAACTCCATTACGTCTCTCTCGACGACTGCACTGCTCTCGAGTTATATCTGCTCTATTGGTTGCATGATCTGGCGCCGGTGGACTGGCGCTCCTCTACTTCCCAGCCACTTCAGTCTGGGACGCTGGGGGTTGACCCTGAATATTGCTTCTGAGGCTTTCCTGATCTTTGCATTTATCTTCGCTTTCTTCCCTATGTCGCCGAACCCTAGTGCTGATATTATGAATTGGAACATTCTCATATACGGTGTTGTGGTTGTTGGTTCGGTTCTGTATTACTTTTTGAGTGGACGGCACCGATACGTTGGTCCAGTCGAGTATGTGAGAAAGTTGGATTGAGGAACCAGTGAACAAGATTCATCTTTCAGGTCGGTAAAGAGCGTGTTATAATATTACTATAGAAATATGTTGTTCAAAATGCGCGGACTCTATCCTCATGGCGGACAAGAACAAGAATGATGGGTTCTAGCCACAAGAGCTAATTCGAAGTAGTCCGTCGATGCCGTAAGCCCATTCCATGTTTTGAAACCTTGAATACCCTGGCTTATAGGCCTCCCACTACATTCAATGTTTCGGCAGAGGATGTTCACGTAGCAGTCCCGTACTTGAGCAGCACTGGGAAGCTATTGTCTTGCATCCCACCATCTGCGTTCCACTTCAGAGAGTAGATGCCATCTGTGCTAGTCGACTGGGCCCAGAACTGCGATTCCAAGTTCGAGTTGTCATTGTAGACCAGCTGCGTGGCGAACAGGCCGAATCCCGTGACTGTGCCGTTCATCTCACTGATGGTCGCAACTGGAGAAACGCCAACGGAGTTGAAGGGGTCTTGGTGCATGATATAGAGAGATCCGATGTCGGTGCCGTTGGCCAAGGTCGCGTTGGCCATCCAATTCTCGTCCGTGATCGCAGAACTGTAAGTAGACAATTAGACTGTCTTTCATTGACCTTGTTTGGGAGGTATGTGCAATGGGGGAGGGGGGGGGGCAACTCACAGGCTCCATTTTACAGGAGCAAGGTTTGCTGAGCTATCTTCCGGGTTGGCTGTAACGTAGAGCTTGCCTGGCACAGAGTTTTAGCATAGTTCCAAAGCTGGATCAGCGAGCAGGATTCTCTCACTATCGTTGAGGCCGTATGAAATTGGCCAGTCTGCGGCTCCTTGACCGTACGCGTAGAGAACGACATCGCTCACAATGCTGCGCTTCACGTTGCCACCGGGAATGGTCAAGGCTGAAGTCAGGCTCATCTGGAGCGACAAAAGAGTGACAAGATTGAACTGCATGTTGTCAGGTGGGCTTTGGGGTAAAGAGTGTTAGGGACGAGTTCAAAGAGTGACACGGTCGATAGAAAGAAATAGCAAAGAGAGTACACTTTCTTGCAAGTCTCAAACGAGCACTGAGAACGCAGTCCTGTAGGCCTACATATAGAGAGATCCAGGGAAGGCGTTGCAGCTAGACCCGCTCATCGTCGCCTTGCAGGGAGGGCTATGGTATTGAACTACGCAACCTCCAATTTTACTTGAGAGAAAAGTGTCATCACTGCTCATGCTCTCAGATCGCTCACAGGAAGGCCAGCTGCAAGGCTCACAGAGCCCCGGTTTACAATACTATAGCCAGTGAAATACGTAAGCCAGTGAAATGCCCCGCGATTCATCTCTATGAGACCCCGAGCCTCAGGGACAAGCGTAATCGCCGGTCGTCATCACCGGCACTTGTCTTGGAACGCACGGGCGAATCTTGCTGGACGCGAATCTTTGTTTCCCCACAAGGTGTACGGGCCGCTGCTCGCCAAGCCCTCATTGGCCTAGGCGACTGTCAAGCTTTGGGGGTGGGTTAAGCATGACTTAGATAGCAACGGGGCTCCACTACTTTATGTTGATCGCAATTCTACAGTTCTCAACTTTGCAGCGGGAGTTTGTTTTGCAGAAGATTCGATTTTCGTGGACAGCCCATGATGGGCATCGATGATGAGTCTTCGGGGCTCGACCACGGAGATCTGCATAGCACCATCCTCAACTCCGACCCGTTCCGTAACACTGGAGTCCCACAATTTGGGGCTCGAATAAGGCACACTCGATTGGCCAAAGCGGCTGGGTGATGCAGTAATGCTCTGGATACCATTTTGAATGTGGACAACCTGATGAGAGTAGTCGTCATGCCTTGATGAGGCTGTGAAGTCATGTAATGTTGTCGTCTCAGGACTCTTCCATGGGTGCAATCTTTGGGCTTTGCCTGGGGTCACGATGTTATAAAAGCAATCATGCACCCTCAAGCTTTCCGATTGCAATACCTTATTCACCAACACTGCATCAGTACGCAATACTGCCACTCTTTTGACCCTGTCGTTCCTTCCCTGACTGCGTTTCTCTCTTTTTGAGGAACAGACTTAATTACACCGCCGCGATGTTTTGTCAATCTTTTATTCTGTCCGCGCTCCTTGCCTTGCCGAGTGCCCTCGGAGCTGCTGTTCCGTCTGACAATTCCACTTCAGCATGCGTGAACTCTCCTTCAACACGCTCATGCTGGAGTGAAGGATTTGATATCTCAACTGATTATTACGAGTCGGTGCCCGACACTGGTGTCACTCGAGAGTACTGGTTCAATATCGAGAATGGCACCGCCTCTCCAGACGGGATTGAAATTCCTGTTATGACCGTCAATGGTTCTCTTCCAGGTCCAACCATCATCGCTGACTGGGGCGACTGGGTCGGTAAGCAAGTTTCCGATTTCTTTAACGCAAACACAATGTACTAACCGAGCCAAGTCGTGCATGTGACCAACGCACTTCAGAACAACGGAACTTCTATTCATTTCCACGGCATTAGACAGAACTACACCAACTACAACGATGGCGTTCCCAGTGTAACTCAGTGTCCAATCGCGCCCGGAGACAGCTTCACCTATAAGTGGCGTGCTACCCAATACGGATCCTCCTGGTACCACTCGCATTTCTACGTGCAAGCGTGGGATGGACTGTTTGGTGGTATACTGATCAACGGTCCCGCCACTGCGAACTACGATGTTGATCTCGGTAACTTGCTTTTGAACGACTGGTACCATGTACGTTGTGTTATATTTCAGTCTTCAAATTGTGCCGACGCTGACAGATACGCGACTGTAGGATACTGCCGACAACCTTGCCCTGCAGGCATCTATCTCTGGACCCCCGACGGCTGCGAACGGCCTTATCAATGGAACAAATGTGTACAACGAGACGGGCTCTCGCTTTGAGACCGCCTTCGAGGCCGGCAAGAGGTACCGCCTGCGGCTTGTGAACACCGGAGCCGATAATCACATGAGGTTCATGATCGACAACCACACTCTTGAGGTCATTTCTACGGACTTTGTGCCTATCGTGCCTTACAACACAACCAATCTCTCGATCGGGCTTGGCCAGAGATACGATGTCATCGTGCAGGCAAAGGAGCAGACCAGCGGAAACTTCTGGCTTCGGGCTATCCCGCAGGAGTCATGCTCTGACAATGACAGCGGTAGGTGATGCCCTTGCTCAGGCCCCATGTAGGGATTCACACTGACTTTCCTCTGTCGCCACAGCCGACAACATCAAGGGGATAATTAGATACGGCAACTCGACCGAAGATCCCACGACATCTGCGTACGACTATGACGACTCCTGCAGCGACGAGGAAATGACCAACCTTGTCCCCTACCTCAGCAAGGCAGCCTCTGACAGCTGGGACGTCGAGGAGTACCAAGACGCCGGCGTGCAGGTCACCGAGAACGCCTTGCTATGGACCATGGGCGGGTACTCGTTCCACAATGAGTGGGACTATCCCACAGTGCTCCAGGCCCTCGAGGGCAACGATACGTGGACCGAGAAGCAGCGTGTGTTTCAGCTTCCCGAGGCCGACAAGTGGGTGTACATGGCAATCTCTTCCGTCTTCGCCGCGGACCACCCGATCCACCTGCACGGCCACGACTTCTGGATCCTGGACCAGGGCTTCGGCACGTGGAACAACCAGACGACCAACTTTGTCCTTGAGAACTCCCCGCGCAGAGATGTTGCGATGCTGCCGGCGAGCGGTCACTTGGTCATTGCCTTCAAGACCGACAACCCTGGCGTGAGTCCTCCCAAAGAAGACCTGACCCTGAATATAATTTTGGCCGTGCTTGTGCTAATGTATCCTTTCTTCTCAGGCCTGGCTCTTGCATTGCCACATCGCATGGCACACTTCTGAGGGTCTTGCTGTCCAGTTCCTGGAGCGTGAGTCTGAGATGGTGAGCACCGCTGGTGTTCTGGACAGCGATGCGATCAACGGCACGTGTGCCAACTGGAGTGCATATGCCGATCCAGCTGAAATCGACCAATTTGACAGTGGAGTGTGATGGAATATTTCTAGCACTCGAGGCTCGCACGCTGCTCATGGTCAAACCTATATTCTTTTTGTATATGTCATAGTGGTGAGGCACAGGTGGTGTTTGTTTTAATATGGGTAGAAGTCGGAGATGGGATTCGATATAATTACACTCGTTCTATATATTCTGGAAGCCCCGTCCAACAAAGCGATCAATCTGTCAACAAGTTTATACCGCCTTCTGAGGCTGACTTTGATCCCCAAGATCAGCTCCAGTCGTCTCCCCACCACTTGTCTTCCCCCCATGGACCTACACCCGGGCCTTTGAATATCTTGCCTCCCTTCCAGACCCATTTGATATTTTCCTTGTCCTGCAGAACGCGGACGTCTTCAACCGGGTTGGCTGTGAGGCCAAGTACATCCGCCTCGTAGCCAACCTTGAGCTGCCCAGTCTTGGGCGCCTGGGCGCCTATTGTGAGGGGACCGTTGGCCGTGGCCGCCTTAATCGCCGCGAGGTTGCTGAGACCAGCCTTGACAGCATACTCGAGCTCTACGGCCATGTTGACACCAGGTGGGGTGTCAGTCCCCAGAGCGAATGTGCAGCCTGCTTCAATCGCCAACTTGTAAGCCTTTAGGTGATGCGCACCACAGAGCTTAGCCTTCTCCCAGGTCGACGGGTCCAGTCCCTCTCCCCCAGTGGATAGGAGAAATTCTGTAACGAGCCTGGTAGCCACGTAAACGGTCCCAGTCTCTTTGATGAGCCCAATGCACTGCTGATCGCCGAATGACACATGCTCCACGGTCCTCACCCCGGCCTTAACTGCCGCCAATATACCCGCCTTTGCGTGGACATGCGCTGCCACAGAACGGCCTTGCCTCGCTGCCTCTTCGACGATTACCTTGAGTTCTTCCTCACTGAACTGTGCGTACTGGACTTCGTCATCTCTAGACATGACTCCACCGGAGGCCAGTATCTTGATGCATTTCGCGCCCCTGCGGATCTGCAGCCTCACCGCCCGGCGGCACTCGTCCACCCCGTCGACAATGCAGCTGAAAGTCTGCCCAAAATGCCCCGGGGTGACCTTCATGACCCCGAGGTTCTCATAAACAACCCCAGCGGGAAGGTTGAAGACGTCGCCATGCCCGGCGGTCTGCGAAAGGCAGGCTCCAGCCGAGTAAACGTTCGGCCCTACGATCTCGCCCTCGTTGATTGCCTTGGCGACCTCGCACCCGTAGCCGGCGACATCGCGCATGCTCGTGTACCCGCGCTGGATCGCCTCCCAGCACCCGCGGGCGAGGCGCGCGCCGCCCGAGGCCGGGTGCATCGTTATCATGCCCATGTAGCCGGGTCCTTCCTCGCCCGTGATGCTGCCGCCGCCGAAGTGGACGTGGACGTCCCACAGCCCGGGCATAAGATACGGCACGCTGTAGGAGCGGTGTGGTGCGGAGGTGTACTTGTCGGGGATATCGGACTGCTGGCCGACCCATGCGATGATCTTGTTCTCTATGACCAGTGCGGCATCGCTGAAGGGCTCGCCATCTCCGGGGATTAGGAGTTCGGCTTTAATTATGGTGTAGGATTTCTTCTTCGTGGCAGTGATGGCTGCAGCAGTTTGGCTGTGGCCAGGCGCTTTGATGGTCATGCCATAGGCCATAGAAAACAACTGCTGGGGGAAACGACGTGCCTCCGAGGTGGGAACGGCGGTGCGCAATGGTATGTCTACAGTGGTGTCATCGCAGCCTCCTTGCCCGCCGTCCGAGACGACTGGGACAGCGACTGATGAGCCCTGGTTGTGTGGCTCAGCTGTTCGTCTGGTCATATTGTGCAGTAGGCCGTGCGAAGTCCGGGAGAAATGATTGATTGATTACAATGAGAACGATTGTTTAAAGACATGGACGTGAGGACAGTTGTCAACGTGGAGGTTGCGGGGCCGGAAGGATTGCGTGGTTGTGTGGATGGCGATCCGGGTGTATATCTGCCGCTAGACCCTCGACGGGAAGGTGATAAGCAAAGAAGGATTGACCCCGATAGAAGACACAGTACCAGCCGCTGATATGCACCACTAACATCCATGTTACTTAAATATTTCGAACCACCCGGCTACACGAGAATCCTCTCGTAGATGGACTCGGTGATTGTGTGCCATGCACAATTTTGGTACGCCTTGATCACTCGAGCACGCGGAGCTTCAAGTGGTTCTGTTCTTGGTGAAACTGACTGGAAGCCGTCTACAACTCAATCTGGTCGTCCTCGTCGGAAGACCACTTCTCAAACCTCAAAGGACGCTCCGAAATCCAATAAAATTGGAGGATGGTGTCTCCTTCCTCGCCTTTGTTCAAGGTTTGCCTACGCTGCCTCGAGTATCTTTTCTTCTCAAATCTGGAAGGAACGCTCGGCGTGCTGCAAACACTTGACTGCTCGAGTTTAGGAAGGCAACAATCACAATCGAGCCTCATCCAATATATTGTCCTTGCGGCTCCTCTCTTCCTCTGCGTCTTACCATGCTCGCTCACATCTGACAATTGTCGTCTTCATTTCAGAAAACTTCATACTACCCAGGTAGTTCTTGAAATTAGCCCTGACACTTAAAATTCTAGACAACTACTGGGTCGCAACCAGAAAAAATGCACAAGCAAGACCTCGAGGCCGGTCTGGCCAAGCTATCTCGTGATGCGATTGCAAAGATTCTCAGGGACCTTGCAGCAGCTGATCCCGCCGTGGAAAAGCGCATCATGAGCGCCGTCGAGTCGTCCCAGGTATGTCCAAAGTCGCCACCTGAATATTGAACAAGTGCTGATATGTGGCATCTATCTCCTCAGCCTCCTGCTTCAGATAAAAACCCAGCCACCGGGCACTCATTCCTCGATCGCATTTCGAAAAGTCTTCAGTGGAAGGCCCGGACGGAGGCGACGGAGGCAACCACGGCAACAATCACACCAACGCCACAGAACACGGCTAGTGATGTGCAAGTATGCGACAATTGCCATAATTTGTTCCGATACTCGATGCAAAAAGACCAAACCCGATTTTACATAAACGGAGGCTGCATAGGCCATCCAGGTATGTTGATATTATATCCGCCAGGCCTAAGGCCGAGCAAGAGCTGCAAAGGAACAGACTCTGACCAATGCTTTGGATTGAGCAGGCAGGCTGGAAGACCTTCGATTTGTGGTTCGAGATAGCCACAGATTCGAACAAGTCAAGGGGCGATACGCCACTGGAGCTGGCGTTAACCCAGCGCGTTACAAATGCTGGACTTGCTGTCTTGGTACAGAATTCGCGGTTGGTTGCGAAAGTCTCTCACGCCACGTCTGCTCCCACCCAGTGTCTCAGGCCCAAGCGTCATCGGCTTAAGCAGCCATGCAGGTTGCTGTGCCTGGGTGCACACAAATGAGGAAGACTCGTGGTGGGACTGTGAGGGTCACGGAGCACTGTGTGGTAACTTTTTCGTTCGCGAGGTCCCGAGAGAGTCCTTGATCCAGATATCACTGGTTCCTGTAAACTATCACTAAGGATACAGATTGCTAAAAGCTTGTTTCTATAGCACCATGAATTCATATTCGTATTCACAACCGTCACTTGGTTCAACAAGAGGAAGCATTTCTCTATCTCATCTATTTGGACGCAACGCAACGTGCTTGTGCGCTTTCTGGTCGGGGTTGGCTCTCTCGCTCTGCCCGACCGGCTGAGAGAACTTCAAGTACCGATAGGATCCCTGTCGCCAATGCGGACTGATGGCAAACTCATATCTCCAGTGTGAGCTGTCGTACTACCTGTAATCGAAGACTGATACATCCGCAGCCTCTGTCATCATGTGTCTTGCACGGCCCAGGCCAATACGTGTGGGCGACACCCAGGTGCTGTGTTGAGATAGATAGACCGCAAACTTTGAGCTGTAGGATTTGCTGTCCCCGGTTGATCGACGAGTTGTTTTACCGCCGAGGCCCACTAAACGGCCCTCGTGGCGGTCTCGGCTGCTGCGGCGGTTCGCCCGCGATTCAGCGATGAACCAATGCACATGGGCCCGGGGTTGCATCGAACAGTTCAGCTGGGCGGGGACTAGCCAGCCATCCCCCGACCAAAGTGGAATGGCTTCCTGCAGTGCGACCCCCCGGTGCGGCTCCTTTTGTGAGGCCCATTACCAGCAGACTCTTTTTCTCGCATTTCTCCTCTCGCAGAGCCTCATTGCTGCGCTGGCTTCTGAGGGGTTTTCTCAACCTCCGTACCAGAAGCACCAACCCACCATGGCCAATCTCGTCGCACGATGCCAAGACCAAATTTGAAGGGCCCTAGGCTTGGGCCGGGCCCATTTCCCGTCCGGGAATGGTTGACGGCCTATACCCACGGGGACGTCAACCGGCACCAGGAACTGGATGAATGGAGACGGGGCGTCGACGGCTGGAGGCACGACGATCCCAAGCCGTATGGATGAGACCCTAATTCCTTATGGCTCGGTGCATGTTCTAACATTGGCTTTTGAGATAGGGGCCCGTACTTGACCCATGTCAGGTCATTGGTGACTCGATGGCCGCACCTGGAGCTGCTAGCTGACTTCATGGACGTTGGCACGCATCCTATCAGATGGAACCCTCAAGCTCCGGGTGCATACCCTGCTGATCCTGATAAGAGAGGTATGTTCAGGCTTATCCACACGAATAGTTCCTCAGCTTGTCGAAGCCAAGACCCGCAGAGTGAATGTTCGTGGATGATACCTCTGGGCCTGGCTGACAGCGATTGGCAGACACCTGCAAACAAGAGCGCATGCAAAGGACGAATGTGTGCCTTCTGGAGTACCCAAAAGACGGATCTGGCGTTGAGGAAAAGCGATGCCACGACACGGCAGAACTTGAGGACTGCCTCTCTATGATGGGCGAAAATGAGTCTGTGAGAACGAGGCTATTCGTGGTAGAAGACTTATCTCGGAACGTTATCGAGGCCCTCGGAAGCCACTTCAAGATCGATCCATCTTTCTTCCGAGAGCATATCGTTGACTACGCTTGGTATAACACCAGTAAGTTCTCCGTCACCGCCTCTCAGACCCAGATAGTTTCAATGCTTCTATGGCATTTCACTGACATAGTATGTGACAGGCGACTGGTGGCGTGATCCACCTAATCTCGACATAGTTTCCAGACGCCAAAACTGGTTTCAGCTTCGCTTCGTGAGGGCGAGGAACTTTCTCAACAACAAGCTCTTCTCAGAAGGCGTCGAAGAGTCCAAAAAATTTAATGTCTTCCGCCGGCTGGACCAGGATTTCAACAGCAACAACTTCTGGGACAAGCATGATAAGAAAGAGGCCAAGGTGGGACTCACTCGGAGCAGAGCGACATGCTGGGTACAGGCGCCCGAGCAAAAGGACGGCATCACATACGCTATACTCTTGCTGGATCCAACTATCGAGGGCGGGAATCCCTTGTGGCTCAAATACAGGAACTGGGCAAAGACACCGCCCGTTGGAGAAACCCCACCAAAAGATTCGGAGCCTCCCTGCGACAATTTCTTCGAGGATTACATATACTGGGCAAAAAGGCCGGGCAACTTCAACTTCGGGGAATCCGGCAACTCCTCTTCCGCGATCTGCCTCCCCACGCAGGTCCTCCTGCACCTCGTCTGCACGGAGTGGCTCACCATGGTAGACTACATCAAGACGCGCCTGAACCAGGTTGACTGGGGGATCGCCTTCCCGGACGACTTCCTCGAGAAGGAGGAGCAGATCGACGAGCACCTCACCAAGCTGCATCACTGGAGGCGGGTGGTACCTCTGTACCGCGAGATGATCGCCGAGACGTTCCTGCGCGTCTTCCGGGAGACGGCGCACCCGAACAGGATGCATCCCGGCCGGAGCATCCACGAGCCGCCTCAGAAGCTTGCCAGCGCCCTGGACCCACTGATGAACACTGACTGCATCAATGCGTACCAGCAGGACTTTGCGCTTGTCCTGGGGTACATGGAGGAGTTCCAGAGCAGGATTGACCGCCTGACGGATGTTGTCACCGCCGTGATTAACATGGGTGATTCGCGGAGGGGCTACAAGGACAACAAGAATCTGCGTAAGCAAACCCATCCATCAGCTCTACCCCATCAATTCAAGACAGGAACTCGATTGAGGGTTGATTTTCATCAAGCTAACATTCCGAAGAATGGCTTACCTGGCTCGCGACTTTCTTCATCCCACTCAGTTTCGTTGCAACGTTGCTCTCCATGACGACGGACCCGATTGAGCAACTTGGCCCTATCACCCGGTTGTGGGCACTGGTCGCGATACCAAGTGGTCTGGTGATCATGATCGTAGTAGGAATTTTCAGCGTTGCCAAGTGGAGGAGGGCGATTCGGAAGTTCTGGTCTGACTTCCCTTGGTTCTCGGAGTGGAGACCCTTCAAGCCAAAGAGGACTTGAGCGATCGATCTTTGGTGAGTATCCAGACTGCGTGAGGTGGCATATATACCGGCATGTTGAGCGTTATCCGTCAGGTCAGAGTTGGTCACACTTGCGTTTCCCCATGACATTATGAGTTACGACTGCATGATAAACAGCGATCTTTAGTGCTTTGAGGCCATGGAGGAAGAATGACTGCTATTCCTGAATCATAAATCGGAGGTTTCTGGTGCTATAGAAGCTGAGTTCATGACCAATTTATTGCATTCTCGAATCTAAGCGAAGATCATGCGGTAAATATGAATACCTACCAGCTGGAGGCTCGTTCTCAAAACGAAAGGCTGCATAAGAGAGCGATGATATCTGGGTGGTCCGAAGACCCGCAGCAGCAGAACAATGAGTTTATCTCTGAGGATCAAAGCACTAAGACGGGCGGTTTCATGAACAATAAAGTGAAGAGCCTGAAACTGCTCTTGAATTGTAATCAGTGAAGCCTATGGTGGTTCAGCTATGTACATGGAAATGCTATATATGTCCTGCAAGAAGCAAAAGTGAATCTTCTATCTGGCGCCACAACTCCGCTATCAGGTTCACTGGAGGTCGTGTGTCGTTTCTGATACAACAGCGCGTCGGTCATCCCATCATGTTGGAATTGGTGTGATCGTCTCCTGCGCCGAGGATTTAGAGGGCGGCGAAGGTGCTGCCGATCTCGCCGAACTTGATGTTGGAGTAGATGACGGTGGCATCGGCGGCGCTATCCTCGACGTCGGTGGGAGCTCCGGAGCTGGTAGCGCAGGAGCCACGCTCAGCACCGGGGTCCGTGGAGTCGACGGGGTAGGTGGAGTCGAGCCAGAGCATGTTGGCGTAGTGCTGTGGATTTCATGTCAGTACGAGGTAACGATGTATCTAGTTGTGGGTGAATAAAACTTACGTCGTCCCACAGAGACATGACCAGGACCATGCCGTCCTTCATAGCAGTGCTCATGGAGTCGAAGCCACCCTTCTCCTTGAAGGTGTCGGTCTGGTTGGTGGCGGTCTTCTGGGCAGTGCAGAAGTCAGGGGTGATAGAGTTTCCAGACACGCCCTCGAGGTTAGACTCGGCGTTGCCAATGGTCTTGCCGTCCTGGACGTAGAAGCGCTTGATCTCGTTCAGGGCACCGGCATCGTCGGTCAAGAACTGAGTGACGACGGTGAACACCTTGGAGGTGTCGACGAACTCGGAGCCCTTGCCGTAGTAGGAGGTGTTTCCGAAGCGGTAAGGGTTGAAGTCACACCCGTCGGCGTCGCAGACACCAGCGTTGCGGTCGGAGGAATAGGTGCCTCCGCACTTGTCGCCCTCGCACATGGTCTGGGAGGTGTTGGTGCACGAGTGAGGAGTCAGGGCAGTGGAGACGACGTTGGCCTCCCAGACGTCCATTTCTAGTATGTGTTAGTATCCGGCAGTGGAGTGTAATAGGCAGAGCACTATAAAACGAACCTGCGCAACACGATCCGTGGTTACCCACGCCTGCATTGGCATCATTGGAGGATGGCTCCCAGCCGTCAACGTTGGCCTGGCCGTTGATGAACTTCAGGTCACGGGGGCACTGAGCATCACAGTAGCCGGTTCCGTACTCGGCACCAGCCTTGTTGCCGGCGTACTTGGACAGTCCACCGTCGGCATCCATGGAAACGAAGTAGAGGGCTCCGTTCAGGCCGCAGGGCAGCTTGGAGACATCGACATCGAAGGTGAACTCCTTGCCCAACAGGTCGAACATCTGGTACTCGGTGTCGGAGGCCATCAGGAAAGTACGGCTACCAACGTTCTTGTCGGTTCCCTGCTTGACGAAGCTCAGCGTCAGAGCAGTATCCTCGGACGTGATGCCGTAGGTAGCCTCATAGTCGGCGCCATCGACGCAGCACGCAGAAGCGCAAGTCTCATCGTCAGGGCAGAGCTCGGCGTTCCATTCGTTGCCAGTGTAGCAGTTGGTAGAGCCGGAGGTGTCGTGAGCCCAGCGCCAGTTGGCGTCGATGGTGACTGATCCGGAAGTGTTGGTGCAACCGGAAGCAGTGCACTGGGACCAGGACAGCGTCGGCTTGGTCTCGGTGGTGGTTGTGCAGGCTTGCTGCGCGCGGCTGGCCGCGGCGAAGAGTGCAGAAACGAGGGCAGCTCGCTGCGCCATCTTGAAACGATAGAAGATAGTTAGAAAAGGATTGAAGAAAAAGAATGTAGTGCTGAACCAGACTTGCTGATGATGAGGATGAGGATGGTCCAAATTGATGCTCAAGTGTGTGGGATGTTGTCCATACTTATACCATCAACACCAGGTTGCCTTCCCGGCAGGACTGCCCATACTTTCGGCTGAAATCCGCCATGGCTCTCCGCAACGAGGCTCTACAGATGGTCCGACGCGGTGGCAACGGAGAAGTCGGCCGATATTCCTCCATCAACCCTCGTCAGATGCGCTCCCACTGCAATCTTCCAGATGGAGTCGGGACTCGGTACGGGCCCCAATTCCATCCTGATCAGACTCAGGGATTGGCTTCGCTTGAAGTCCACAGCCTGCGTCACAGTAGCCGCCCATGAGTCGTCCCGAGTTGGGTCGGCGGCGTCAAGGGGTTAGAGTTCGCTAAGCGTAATGCCGGCAGGGGAGGCTGACGGGATGTTACCCCTGATGGAAGCATCATGTTTAGACAGACCATGCCTAAACAGTGTTTCCTACCCCAGGCATTCGAATCGCAGGGTTTCTCCACAGCGGCAGAGGGTTACCATTCTTGGACCCAAAGCTTGTGCCTGACAAGCAGTCTGGGATGATGCCGGTGGACACCGCGTGCGGGAATTGGTGGGGACGTGAGCTGCTCCTCTGTATGGAACAGCTGATGTTTTGTTTCGACGGGGCCGCAATGCTACCTTGAGCGAAGATCTGCATCTTGAACCGTGATGTGGCGGTGGGCCACTGACAGAGCCGTCGACTGTTTCCCCATGGTCTTGGCCTTGCCGAGAGTCCCACGATTTCGCTTTGCTAGAGAATGAGCACTTTGTGAATGGCAGAACAGCAAGCGACGTGTTGCTGCCATGGTGATCTGTGTGCCGGGGATAAGCTTGCCCCGTTATTTCCTGTGGTCGACCGAATAGGCCCGAAAGAGGATCGTATCGATAGCCGTCCGCGCCGACTGTATGTACCGACTGCCGACAGCATACGGATTTCTGGGTACCAAAGTATATGCAGTAGGAGGTTACAGTGGGAAAGGCCACCTTCATGGGCAACTCTTGAGCCGCAATATTACCGTATACTAAGGACAAGCTAACAATTGACTTTGCCTTGGCTGTGAAGCTTGACCCAAAAGGACCAGGCAGTAGGGCTGAATGGTCTCGCCTCCTCGTCACCAGTGAGCATCTGTCCGCATCGGTTCGAATTGCTACACTTTGGACCGACCTATTGCAGTCCTGCCGCATGAAATTAGACAGCGATGGTGCCCGCTAGACCGACTTGTGCTTTCTTCCCTAGTGACAAATAACATGCTCAGTTGGTCTCCGGCCGGATCCATTACCGAGAGGGAAGAGCTCTCTCCCTCAAATCTGCAGCTGTCACATTTGTTCTCTCCACCCGCAAGCATACAGTATGCAAGTACTGCAGCGTGATGTTTCGTTCTGATCGTCGCTCGACTGTGCTTGGTGGAAAAACGCAGCCTGGGAGTGGTTCATCCCAAGTACTCTATGGTTGATTTTCATGGTCCGGAGATCGGATGATCTGGGGGTCAAATGGGTCTCCACCGCTGGCACTGCCGGGGGTCCAGGGTAACTCGTCATGCATGAAACATCCTCCTCGCAAAACCCACGCCGGCGCTTGCACTCGGTTCTGACCCAACGGCTCAACCTTTGCGCCGTGCCATGCTACCAGAAAATGTGACTGGCGGCAGATTATGATACAGGCAAGACTGTAATTGAGAGGCGATGTGGGCGAGCATCTTAATTGCAAGAGCACATAATCATCACGCTTCTCTTTTAATGCACAACAAGTTCAGATGCTGTCGATGTCTTCGCATTCGTCTAGTCATACGTTAGCTCAAAAAGCAGTCTCGGTGGGTGTCCTGTCAAGCAGACCCACATCTTGAACAATTGATCGACGAAACAGCAGTTCCTGCCAGGGCCATGCTTCCTGGATCGCCTGCAAGGATGTTCATTTCCAGTTACACATAGACTTTTTGACCTTGCAAGCCCCTTTCATGAGCAATTTACAAAAAACGCGTCAGGTACTCGGGCTGGGGAGGTGAAACATCACCGTCATTCTCACTTGACTCGCTCCAGTGAGCTCGGGTCCGGTACGTGGTCAGGACGGACTCAAATAGAACAAATGGAAGGCCATGAAGAATTTCTGGTACAGTTTAACTCCTTGCGTCAATGAAGTACATGTGATCCCGCTGTCCGGCCGAAGGCGGAATCCCCTGTTTCATTTATAGGCAGTGCCGGCCGTTCCGGCACCCGTAGCCACACGGAGGCGAGGAACGCGGAAGAACAATGAATAGCCGAGGCATTCTCAGACTTCAAGGAGGTCCTTCAACCGTTGCAAGGCCGTAAAAACTCGTCATGCCTTTCCAAAATGTTCCGTCTAATTTCACCATTTGCTTGCTCTTGCATGAAATGGGAAGATCTCAATAATACTGAGTTATGTTTCCATATTTCAGTACCAACTTCCTGACGTCCAAGGTCGGTTGTGCTTCATAACTCCTGGCTTGAGGGTTGTCTCTGAAATATGTGGTCACAGTGCCATTCCTGTCCTTGGAAGCCATGCTCTGTTTGTCATTGATGGCATTCTGACAGCCATTCCATTGCAAACAATGGCCACAAAGGATGTAGTGTTCAAGAAAGCGAGGCCCTATCAAGCATGGTTCAACAGCAGAAGTATGCGCAAGGGTGGCAGCCTGGTAACCATTGTATTTTCCCCTGAGCGCTCAAGTGCTTCTACGTTCGAAATTCAACTGATAGGATGACCGAGAGAAGACGGAATGGAGCACTTTAAAGGTTCGAAATTTCTCGTCACGCACTCGTTCTCTCGGGCTCTTTCCACCATGGCCTCTGTCTAGCTTTCGCCCACAGTTGTGTAGGCAAGATGAGATGTCAGTACAGACACCCCGCGCTATCTACTCATTGAAGTTTACAGATTCTATCAAATTATTCTCCGTTGTCTATAATGACTGCCTGTTTTGAAGCCAAGCATGGGTCCTGATGATTTAGGAAGCCAGCGCTTGACTGTCACAGAAATCATGGATCCGTTTCGGCAAGAGCCTGAATGAGCATGGATTTGAGGAAGCCGAAGTGAGCCTGACGATCGGGCGAAGACTCAGGCTATGAGGCACAACATCACTTGAAAGCATGTAATGATTTGATTCTCGTCTAATTCGGGTTGTTCGTAATGCCATCGATTGTGAAACTTGTGATGCTGATAAACGGTGGATGGCATCATTTTCAAAGGCATCCACGGTGTTGAACCTTGAATTATACAAATTGAACAATACAAAGAATCAATGAAAGCTTGGTATTACATTGGAAGTATAGTCTATGAGATAAATAGGAAATTATACTCGTCAACAGTGCTATAGAGGGCATCTTTGGGCGTAGTTGGAAGTCGAGATATCCATCCGTCATGTTCAGATCCGTAGAACATTGAGTTGCCTATTGCACAGCTGTAACATGAGCCTAACATGGGCGTAGATGACACAGCGACTTGCTTGAGAGACTGAAGCTTTGTTTGTCCATTTCATGGTGCTAGAAACTTTGGTGTCATTTGGACAGTGCTTGTGTTAGGGAAAGCATGTGTCTGCCGCTCCACCTGGCAACGCAAACGAATGCCCCAATGGTTTTACCCCATTCAGTTACCACCAAAGAAACTTTGCCATACTTTCAGAAGTTTGGTTCATGGGACCGAGCCCTTCCGGTGATACGACCGTTGCGTGCGGAGGTTCACGTGGGGTTCCGACAAAAGACTCCTGAAACAGTGACAGGTCGAGGAGCCTCACGCTCGGGGTTCACGGACGCCTCATCTGATCTTGGCTCCCTGCTACGCTCTCGGCAGCTACGTCAGCCCGTTGATATCACATTTGAAACTCGACCTTATTTCAACCTTTCGTCAACATCCGCAAGCTTCGACTGACAGCTCCAAACGACACAAAGCTACTCACCCAGACTGATCAGGCAACCCCTGCACACATCCTGCCTTTTTGGCACTGCAAATCACAAGACCGCATCTGTCATGTCGAACCGGCCGATCTGCGGCACCGACACGCCAGACCCGTGGATCGTCGCGGCCCACGGCAAATTTTACCTCACCTTCACCTTGGGCAATCGCGTTGAGATCTGGCAGTCACCACACCTCGAGGATTTTCGCGAATGTCAGAAGAGTGTCATATGGGTACGATCTTTCCCGTGTCCTCTCGTCTGTGCGACGATTTCCAGTTGGACCCGCACAAAACAAGCCTTTCCCATGGCCTGCTACGTCTAGTGCCGCCGATCCTTCGTATGAGAAAACGGCATGGGAACCGAAGTTTTTGAGAAGCGACGGAAATGTTCTTCTACTATTTCATGCGATCGCTAATGTACAATTCTGAACAGCAACCACCACCCGGCTCACCCTGGTCCGCGGATGTTTGTAAGCGTCTCATCAGGGCTTATCGCCTTTTCTTTTCTTACCAAAACGCGGATGATGGTTACTGAATAAGCTCTAGGGGCTCCCGAGCTTCATTACCTCAATGGAGTATGGTACATCTACACATGCGCTGCCCCTCCAGGCGTGGGCAATCCAGGACATCGCACTGTGCTCCTAAAATCGTCTAAACCCGACCCTATGGACCCCAGCGGTTGGCAGTTCCTTGGCCCGCTTAAGGGAATGCCCAATCACTGGTCGATTGACGCAACGGTCTTCTCGGTCGATGGCCACGACCTGTACTGCTGCTGGTCCGGCTGGCCGCTTGGGGACAACAGCGACACGCAGCAGGACCTCTTCCTCATCAAGATGGCGTCGCCGGAAGAGGCCATCGCCGACACGCTCGTCTGCATCTCCAAAGCAGACCAGCCCTGGGAGCGGCCGGATGACGGAAAGCGAGGCGTGAATGAAGGACCGACGTGGGTCAACTTCCCAGGCTTCCGAGGCATCGTCTATTCGGCCCATGGGAGCTGGACCAGCGACTACAAATTGGCATTGCTGGCACTGGTCGGACAAGACCCTCTGCGGCCTGAGAGCTGGACAAAGAGACAGGCGCCGCTCTTGGTCAGCGACCGACATCGAGGCGGTCCGTTTGGGCCTGGCCATGCTAGCTTCTTACCAAGTCCATACAATGACGGGCGGATTTTCTGTGTCTATCACGGAACTGAGAAGGAAGGAGAGGGCTGGTAAGTCATTTCGTCGAGCAGCTTCTAAGATTTGGAAGTCGACGCGCGTCATGAATACATTGCATCGCAGCAATGCGTGCACGGCCAGTTTTACTTACAAAATGGAACAGGAACAACAGAAAGGCTCGGATTATGAACCTTGGTCCGGAGTGTTTTTCGCCGAATGCCTCGCCCATCTGCTGCGCCTACCAGGGCGGGTTTCCTGGTGTTGGTCCTGTGGGTGGCAACACCCGCAACAAGGTGGAGGACACGATTGGCAAGATTGTGGACAAGGCACCCACGCAGGTCAGAGGGCAGCTGCAGGGGATTTTTGGGAAGGCGAAGAAGTTCTTCTAGTCGAGGGTGGAGGGCGCGAGAGGACAGAGGGTAGAATACCTGAGTAGCCTTGTGAGCAGGAGCCGACGTCTGATGCAGACACGGGCAGGCTCTGCACACTGGAATTGCCATGTTCCTGCCACTTTTCCACGTACAGCAAGTGCAAAGGTATGCAGGTGTGACTCCTCCCCGGCCATTGTGGGCCAAAGTTGGGTCCTGCCCGCCCTGCGCCCGCCTAAACGAACAAGCATGTCGAGAGGACCTGCCAGGCGGCCCGCAACCAAGGCAGCCTAAACTGCATGTGCTGACATAGCCACCGTCGACCCAACGCCAACAGCATCAACAACAAACAACATTGCAACTTCGGCGTCCTTTTTTGGCACATCGCATGACTAGGACATTTAAAGTCATTCTTTATTTCAAGCTCCCAAATCAGCTATCAAGACACTCGTTAATTCACCGGTACACTTCATCGTTCACCCACCGATACTCATCATCAACACCCCACGAACCTCTCTTTGCAAGACATTTCCACGGCACAATGGCTGAAGCTGAATCCTCTGCTACTGCTAGCAATCGCCGAAGGAGAACCGCTCCTGGGTTTCTGGGGGAAAGCATCATAGATCTTGAGTCACTGCCGGGAGGCATCCTAGCCACCGCTCATCAACTCAAGAGACACAAGGACAGATCCCTTGATACCGCAAGAGATCATCTGAAGACCCTGGAAGATAGCGGCCACAAAGTTGTAGTCGGCCTGCTCGGGGACTCCATGATCGAGCGCATGAAGACTACTGGCCAATGCGACACTCTTCAGTCATGGCCGTCAGAAACCATGGCGTCCGATTCAGACATCCAGGCCATGAACGACGCAAGACATGACGCAGACGCGGCCCCCATCGCCCGGATACAAGGAGTTGCGAACTTCGGCTGCGGTGGAGATAAGATCGAAAACGTACTCTACCGCGTCATGGGAGATGCGTCTATGGATCTCTTCAAAGGGCTGGCACGGGAGCTGCACCCCTCAAGCGGAGGCCTGGCCAAGAGACGGAAGCAAAAGTTGTGGGTCGTCCAAGTAGGCACGAATAACTTTCACAAAAAGCACGGCCTCAGGAATGCCGACTTACATTCAATGGAGATCCTGCTCAAAACATTGCACCACTTCAGCCGTCCAGGAACCAAGTTCCTGGTGACCGGCTTGTTCTATCGCAAGGACGTTGCAAAGGTGCTGGTTGACAAGGCAAATACTGATTTGCAAAGTCTCGTCGCCAGGCTTTGTCAAGAATTCCCCGAGCCACCAAAGCCAACGGAGCAAAGCCACGGCGGAAAGGGGAGGAGTGGCAACTCCCACAATCGAGACGACTCTGGCATCAGTGGAGGTCCTTGGGACCGCGACAATGTCACTTTCAGCTTTTTGCCTGCCCCACAGATAGACGATGAGTTGTTAGAGGATAATGTCCACTTGCTCAAGGAGGGATACCAAAAGTGGATGCAGACGCTTTTGCCAAAAGTACACGAAATGCTTCGGATTCCACCACCGCCGGATACCAGCAGGCCTGGAAGCTCTCGTTTCAGCGGCAAAGATGAAGTTCAAACATTTTACCCCACCGATTCTGTGACGGACGGACAACCAAGCTCTATTTAGGAGGACCAGGGCCACAGTGGTCCAATCTCGGCAGGGACTTCACCACATGGCCGTGGGATTGAGAAGCTGAAGAGGAAACGCAACGTGCCGTCTCAGACCACCCCAGAGCCAGGCCCGCGGAGATACACCCATCCTTCGCTCTTGGATCCTTGGAGCAAGAATCCGTTCCCGCCATGGGCACCGAAGCAGCCCAAATCTAAACCTTCTAGCGGGCTAACAGACATTAAGGAACAAGAGGATACGACAACTGAGTCCTCGTCAGAGAAGCCAGGTGCTGACCATGTGCATCAAGGCGCGGCACATGCAAACGATGAGCAGGTCTCACCGCCGCAGCAGGAGAATGATGGACATGCCCCGCTGCCGCAGCAGGCAAACAACAGAAGTATCCGCGGACGGCTGAGGGCCAGAGCGAGAAGAATTCGTGACAAGGTGAGGAGGCTGGGCGAGAATATTAGAGAAAAAGTGACCAGGTCAGCCGTTCCACATCATTAAAAAGGCCATTCACCAGACGGTGTGAGAATCAGCGTGTTTGTGTGTTTTGGGTGGGACCATTCTCGACTTTCAGAGCTAGCGAAGACCACGATGATACAAGTAGACAATACGATGTTGGTGCGGTCATTGCTCCTTTCGTTATTATGACACGTGTAATTGATATTAATGCCTGGCTTATTTCTGTTTAAGACATGGACCATGCCTTGATTCCTCTCGAGCTTGGGCACACCTCTTTTGACACAGTCACTAACGGAGGCTCGCATCAGGTGTCCGAGTCTTTCCCTGTTGTTTCCTAAAACATATGCAGTGCACTGTATAGACATACTCTTTGCATGTAGTCGATCATCATCCGTGTGGCCACACGCGCTCATCCGAAACATACCTGGGTATGTGGGATAGAATACTCGACATGCAAGGCAGCGAGACTCGTATGCAGGTCATCCTCGCGCCAATGAAGGCGCGCGCGTTGGAAGCATCCCATGAGGGTAATCTCCGCGAGCATGCAGTGAGTAACACCCATGCACGCAATGTAACAGCCAGAGCGGCGTCTGCTGCGACATGGTCTAGCAAGACGGACGCACGTGGCCCAAAGTGGCTGAGAGGGCCATTGTTGGAGGTCACGGGGTTCAATCCTTCTGCGACTCTGGAGCCCCTGGTCTCTTCGGCAAGTCTCTATCTGCAGCTTCTCGCCTCATACCAAGGACACGCATGCAGCGTCCGAGCCTGGTCACCCTCGCTGCTGTACACCTGGGCACCGATGCAATCAAGGACTGGGTGGCAAGATTGGTAATCTCTACTGTTAAGAATGGCAGGACATAGGTGAGAACGGACATTCTTTTGACATGTTCGGTAAGTTCATCTCATAAGTGGTTACCGACAGGCGGAATGAACCGCTTCCAGAAAGTATAGTATTTGTCTTGCAATCACGGCAGTTGGTGCATCCGGAGCGTTCTCATTTTGTAAGCACAGAGCTGATTGGCGAGATCACCCAGCCCTGCACTGTGTGGGATTCAGATTGGCGAGAGGATAGAAGGGATGAGGGGGGGGGTTGGAGAACGATATTGTTGCCAGACCTGTTAGACGGAGTAAAAGATCGCGATGTGGAGGGGATCGGGACGGTCGGGTAACAGAAGGGGGATTGCATGATGAAACAAGACGACAGGTACCCAGGCCAGGGTGTGGCATGATCGCACCTCATGCTGCTCGCTTAGACGAGCGGTGCGAAGGAGAGGCCCTGGAGGAGAGAGGAAACGTGATCGTCTCGGCATGCGCCTGGGTATCTGTCTCGTCTGAGCCGCCCGTTCATGCCACGCTCTCGGCATTATCTCTGCACATGGAAGCCTCCCGCGAACTTGCGTCGCCTATAATCCGTGCTATTATTACCGTCTGTTCCCTCCCTCCCAAGGACCCTCCCTAGGGCCCTCCCTAGGCCCTCCCTAGGAGAGAAAAGGTTATTTAGTGGGCTGTCGGAGATGCCCTATCGACGGCCCTGAGACCGCTTTCTGCAAAGGCCTGGGCCTACTGCAAGTGAGCTGCAGAAAGCTGCATGCTTTGTAGGGATAAATCGTATCGAGCCTGGCAATGATTGGTGTTGACCCTGGTTCAGCAGTGCTACCTGGCGTATAGAGGAAGGAAGTATTACCCCAAATACCAGACGGATAGTCTTGGTGTGCATTGGGAGACCCTGTTGTATGAGATATCTCAAAGATCGAAGCCCTGGTCGATCTCTGGACCCTCGAATACACGAATTATGAAGGCTATCTTGACTTTGTGCTCGGGTAGGAGCAAGAAAAGCCGCCCGCAGACCTAGCTAATCACCAAGGCATGATGCCACGACTTATCGAGGGCTGTGTGCAAAGCATGCAAGAGTCAAAACACCGAGCCCGCCTCAACACTTACCCTCCCACCATTCGCCCCGTCAGGCGCCAGTGAATCCTTTGGGTAACACGCAGAAGGGGGAACGCCCGTAGAGAGCGTGGCCAGTCGCCTTTAGATGAGATTCTCGATCCAGATCCTTCGAGTCATTATAGAGAACGAGCGTACGCTAGGCGAGCGAGCCCGGCCAAGCAAGCCATTTGGCCCCGGGGCGCGCACGCCCGTGCCACCGCTGCAGATACTACCTGGGCAGGCCTGGGGGGGGGGGGAGGCGGCCGGGAACTGCGGCGGCACGTCTGGCCAGTGTATGACTTACTCCGGGCTGCAGATCCTTAAACGAAAAAGTAAACCTTAAAGGATGGCAACACGTTTTGCTGCCAAATAGCACGTGTGCCTGAGGCCTTTTCATGTGCATCTCGAATTGCAAATTGCCCGACGAACTGCTCGGAATTCGCCTCGGTGGCTTCCGAGCACACCTGTGATGTATCGAACACCCCTCCATCTTCGCGCCATCTTGCGCACTGTTCCCTCGAGATCGATACCGTTGCATGTGAGGGGAAGCTAGGCGTCGCAGTCACCTCACTCGCCCGTTGGCCTGTTGGTGCTATAGAGGCCCTGGCCTCAGCTAAGCCGCGGGCTGCCAATAACGCTCTTTGTTTTGAATCTTAATTCGATAGACCGACGGATAAAGCACGGACAACGGCCTCGCTAGCTGCTGTGGAATGACTCGTGCCATCCCAAGCTTTCGGGGTCTTCTTTCAGTCCTTGCTGTGCCAGTTGATGCATACAATTGAGGACTGCCGAGTACTTATTGCCCAGGTGTCTTGCGAATACGCCCACGAGGACGACACCCGGCTTGAGCTGGGTATTCGTAATCCTGTTTTCAGGGTGGCGGTATCAAATCTACAACGTATCAGCTGTTGCTCCCCCGGTTTTGAAAGGTTCCAAGGTCGCAGCGAACACCGTGCCCAACGCTAGGTAGGGTGCTTTGGAGAGCTTTGTTCGAATCGGCTTGCATGGGGCGGGCTGGCGGGCACGTCCAGGCTAGCCATCCGATCCGGGGGTGTGCTCGAACCTAGCAGGGGGAGTCATGGCTGTCTGAACATGGGCGCGCTCCTTAGCTGGGCTGCTGGGCTGAGCTCTACATGGGCAAGGTTGATGCCCACAAGATAGAGTTGGCTACTGCAGCCCCGGCGCTGGAGGGCACACGAACTCTGCATGTTACAGAGTTCGGGTCCCAACGGTGCGTGGAATGCTGCATCGCCCGGGGCCCCCATGGCTCTTGGATCACCAGCGGTGTGCGACGAAGTCAGTGGGCAGAAACACGGGTCCCAGTTGTGTGGTCAATTATGGTTTGGGCCGCCTTCGATTATAACTTGGCGGCGTTCATCTTTTCTAGATCTCTTCGAATTTCCTGCAGCACCCACTTTTATGTGTACTAGTTCGTGATTTCCTTTTCCCCCTGGTAACACACGGCTTCGTTTGCAGATGTCGTGAACATGTCGACACCATCATCCAGCGCCCCGGATGGCTCGGACGTCTTCTCCAAGGAGTCGCAGAGCGGCACAGTGATCATTGTCTCCGCAGTCTTGACCGGCCTCTCGACTGTTGTGGTCCTGCTGCGGCTTTACACTCGCCAATTCATCCTCAAGACGGCTGGTGCAGACGACTGGACGATGGGCATCGCCCAGCTGTTGAGCATAGCGGCGGGGACCTCGACTATTCTAGGTGCGGGAGCCGTATCTTTTTGTGGTTCATGAACAGCTCTAATGAGGATCTCAGAGGCACATTATGGCCTTGGTCGCCATATAGGAACGCTAAGCAGTGAAAATATCGTTAGGTCTTTAGAAGTAAGGGACCCAAATGTTTACGGCTTCCCATAGTTACATCGCCTTTGGCTAATGCGTTACACAGTGTCTCTTCGGTGCTATCTTCAGCTATAACTTTGGCATGAACGTCATCAAGGTTTCCTTCCTTCTGCAATACCGTCGCATCTTTCCGAGTCACGGCCTGAAGGTTGTCTGCCTCTGGGGCCTGGTATTTGTTGGATTTTGGACATGCATTCAGGGGGTTCTCCTAACTATAACCTGCATTCCTCTGGCAACAATCCAGCCCAGTACCGCGTCGTGGTGTCTCAACACTCTCCCTATATGGGAATTCACATCGGCTGTGGGCCTCATTACCGACTTTGCGATCTTCCTGCTTCCAATGCCGAGCATATGGAAGCTGCCCATATCATCACGGCAGAGGATAGTACTATTCGCGATTTTCGGTCTTGGGTTTTTGTAAGTGAAAAGAGACTTTTGCGTTCGTGTCGCATTTGACTACGATGTCTAATTCGCCGAGCAGTGTGTGCATAGTCTCGATAATCCGGATCCCCACGCTCCGAGCAGCATCGATGGCAGCAGACCCGACATGGAACAATGTTGCAGCCGCCCTCTGGACACTGACCGAGCTCAATGTCGCCATTCTATGCTCTAGCCTGCCGGTACTGAGGCCGCTAGTCTTCAAGGCGTCCGGGCGCGGCAGCAAGAAGACGATCACGGGCGACGCCGCGAAGAACCCCTCCAAGCAGACTTCAAGAGGCGACGCGCTGGAGCTCACGACCACATCGCGGAGGAAAACCATGAGGTCGGTGATATCGGGGCCTAATGAGAGTTCGGATGAATTGGTACACAGCACCATCGACGAGATGATATATAGGACCAGCGAGCCTGGGAGCAGAGCTGGGACGGGTTATAATACTGCAGTTCTCACGGATGACAACGCAGCGGAGTTGGGGCAGGGGCAACAAGTCAAGACTTGGATTTACAGCGATAAAAGGGACGGTTGATTAGAGGGTGTTGCTGGAACACCTATTAATGACTTGAGCTCTAGTTCTTGTACAGCTAATTCCAGCGCTTCATTCCCAGCAAAGAGATATCCAGTTCCGGTTTCGTGCCGCAGCAGTTTTTCGCCGCGAGGCGACTAGTTTTCCAGACGCCTCGCTAGTCTTCTAGCTTTTTAACCGGATTCACCCAGGGTACCTTGCCTTCAAACGGCTCCTCGCCTTCCACAAAGTCCAGACACAGAGCCTTGCTGATTGAAGGCGAGCCTTTGAACTTCATGAGGAGCTTGTTGAAATTGGGAATAGCAGGGATCACATATTGGTCCACAAGCCAGTACGTCGTGTTCGGCCAGGCACATAGCCTGGTCGAGTGTGCAGAGAATTTGTAATCGTCCAGGACCCCTTCCCTGCGGGCATCTTGGTACCTGTAGAACAGCGCACCCAGATCGGTCTCACTGGGTGCGACGTCCTTGTCGCTGGGCTCGAGCAGGCGGTGGAGCTCGTTCACGAGCGCGACGATATCCTGCAGGGCATTGTTAAATCCGAGCCCGGCGTTCGGCGTAAACTTATGGCAGGCATCGCCGGCGAGGACGATGCGGCCACTGCTCCAGTTCTTCAGGATCCCTTCCTCTAGGTTCGCCATGCCAGCGCTCGTCCTGTGGGGGAAGACGTCCTTGACCTTGAGGCGGTCGCCAAGGTTCATGTCGCCGTGCTTGGCGGCGAACTCCTTCATGTCCTCCTCAGTGAACGTCACCCGCTCCGTAGTCGGGGTCTCAAGCTTCTCGTAGACGAACAGCCAAGCGCGATGGTGGGCGTTCAGCAACTGGAGTGAGGCTTTGTTGCCGTGGGTGATGCAGTGGTCGCCTGGTGCGAACTCCCATCGCCTCGGGAATGAGCACCACATGGTCTTGTACAGATGCTGGAAGGGCTCGATTTCGTTAACGTCGGCGTCCGAGGATTTCTTCAGGGCCAGTTCCCGCATAAGCCTGCGAGTCTGGCTGTGCACTCCGTCGGCACCGAGGACGATGGACCCTTCGTAAGTTGATCCATCGGCGCAGGTGACAACTACACCGTCATTCGTGTCCTCAATGTTCTCAAGTTTCTTGTCCGTGAGGATTCGCTCCTGGTCCTTTCCGTTGAGGCCATCATAAATGGCTCCGATAAGCTCTGCTCGGTGAAACATGAACGAGTATGAGCCGTGGCTGAGCAATCTTAGTTAGCCAATGCTTGTCGACCACGTCCAAATTAGGGTTGGACGCACTTTTCTCTTATGGTATGCGTGTGCCAGCTTTCCATGTACATGCCCAGAGTTGTGTAGTCTGCCCAGCGGAGAACCTCATGGCCTATTTGCTGCAGCTTTTCCAATAGACCGAATTGAGCCATTACCCGCATGTTGTGCGGGAAAAGGACAAGAGACGCCCCAACATCTTCAACTATCTGGGGCCGTCGCTCAAGCACGACGAAATCGATCCCTGCCTTCGATAGCGCATGTGCGGCTGTCAAGCCCGTGGGGCCGGCCCCTATGATGATAACTTTGAAGTCCGACATGGAGGCAGCTCGGTGATGTGAGAGAAATGTGGTGGCGTGAGGTAGGGAAATCCGCAGGAAGATGCCAGTCAATAGGGGTCCATAGAGCTTTTAACGCACAGATATCGTGCCGTGGCCCCGACGGAGTGGATGAGGCCTGTCCCCCGGCTCCACATGCCACCCATGATAGTGGATCAGGCCACAAGTCACCTCAGGGTCTGGTCCCAAATGGAGCGCCATGGTCCATCATTTATGATCCTGCGCTCCGAGCTACAAAAGCCGAGAGGCGAGGAGGAGGAAAAAGAGATAAGGCGACGATACCGGAAATATAGGCGGAAATTTCCTTTAGAAAATTGAGGTATCACGGAAGTGTGCATGTACCTAATGAAGGTATTGAGATGAGCAGGCTCATTTCTGCCAAACCAGACGCACAAACACTTCCACACTAAGGCCGACCTTCATAATCTCATAGGCCCACGATTGTGGCTGAGCGAGGTGAAGTCAGTAATGGGTCCGAAGAAGTCTCTTGCATCAGGGGTATTTGCATTGAACAAGGAGCAGCGGTCAATCTGGCCAGCGTGTTGCGAGTAAAACGTGGGACATAAGCGCACGCGGATCGAGACAATCACAGCCGCCAATTGAGCTCTGGCCATCCCTCGACCATCTCCCAAGGCTGCAGTCTGTGGTTGTCGACTGCAAATGCATTCCCGCTATTTACCTAGCCAGCCTTGCAGAAATTCTGACCTTCCAACTTTGGTGTTCCTTTACGTCGATCATAAAAGTTGCAACGTCCTTGTAAAGTCCAAGCCATTGGAAGTAATTATGCCAGAGACTCGAAGCTGGAAGGCTCCACAGAATGGGCAATTTTATCCACCAGTCTTTCCATGTGTAGCGTTTTACTTGTGTCTCTCAAAGGCTTTCGCATTGGTAGTCATGTATTGAGTGTACGAAACTGACTTGGGCAACCCTAATGCAAGTATAAAAAGTGTTGGATAATACCACCTGGCTTATGGAACTTGCAATGATGGGCTCAGCCTCATTCATGGTTCCATTTTCTGTCTGACCACAGACTGAGAGGACGTGTCCAACGATGCACAGACTTTAGAACTGCCAGTTTTTATTGACACCGGTTCACGAGGGCTTTGTTCGACGCGGCCATTCATGAGGTGTCACGTGTCAGGGGCTCCATTTTGGCGCTATTGCGCTGCTCCATTTTATTTAAATATATGCGCCCCTGCTTTATTATTTATAAACTAAAATAATTAAATAAGTTGCTTTATTTAGCATGCCTTATTTAAAATTATAATAATTATAAGCTTAACTTTATTTAATTTCTTATTTTATATATATTTTAAGTAACCCTTTTATTATTTAAATATAGTTTTTATATAAAGAATAAATTTAACTTACTTTTAATATTTCTTAATTTACTTTTTTAAAGTAATCTTTTTATATTTTTAAAGTAATA